>ML663566.1:33014852-33389852 GCA_007570785.1 Antilocapra americana
CAGTGGCCACAGGACTGGAAAAGGTCAGTTTTCATTCCAATCCCAAAGAAAGGCAATGCCAAAGAATGTTCAAACTACTGCACAATTGCACTTATCTCACACACTAGCAAAGTAATGCTCAAAATTCTCCAAGCCAGGCTTCAACAGTTTGTGAACCGTGAATTTCCAGATGTTCAAGCTGGATTTAGAAAAGGCAGAGGAACCAGAGGTCAAATTGCCATCATCGGTTGGATCATCAAAAAAGCAAGAGAATTCCAGAAAAACATCTACTTCTGCTTTATTGACTATGCCAAAGCCTTTGTGTGGATCACAACAAACTGGAAAATTCTTAAAGAGATGGGATAGCAGACCACCTGACCTGCTTCCTGAGAAATCTGTGTGCAGATCAAGAAGCAACAGTTAGAACTGAACATGGAACAACAGACTGGTTCCAAATCAGGAAAGGAGTATGTCAAGACTATATATTGTCACCCTGCTTATTTAACTTCTATGCAGAGTACATCATGAGAAACGCTGGGCTGGAAGAAGCACAAGCTGGAATCAAGATTGATGAGAGAAATATCAATAACCTCATTTACGCAAATGACACCACCCAGAAAGTGAAGAACTAAAGAGCCTCTTGATGGAAGTGAAAGAGCAGAGTGAAAAAGTTGGCTTAAAGTTCAACATTCAGAAAACTAAGATCATGGCATCTGGTCCCATCACTTCATGGCAAATAGATGGGGAAACAATGGAAACTTTATTTCCATTGTGAGCAATTTTATTTTTAGGGGCTCCAAAATCACTGCAGATGGTGACTGCAGCCATGAAATTAAGATGCTTGCTCCTTGGAAGAAAAATTATGACCAACCTAGACAGCATATTAAAAACCAGAGACATTACTTTGCCAACAAAGGTCCATCTAGTCAAAGCTATGGTTTTTCCAGTAGTCATGTATGGATGTGAGAGGTGGACCATCAAGAAAGCTGAGTGCCAGAGAACTGATGCTTTGAATGGATGCTTCTCTTTGCTTAGAGAAGACTTTGAGAGATGACATGAACACTGAGAACATGAATGTCACATCTTACACCCAGTGATGTGTTTCACTGGTTGTAAAACACAAAGAAAGCCAATTCAGGACACTTTCACATTAAGTTGGACTTAATTCTTTAGCATGACTGTTGATGTATAGCATGAAAGGATTCTGAGAGCCTCATTTTGTTCCCTGGGAAGAGTAGTGTACTAACTTCAGACGTTTGTTAAACACATGGTTAAAAGTATACTTAACAATAGAAATACAATGTAGGACTTCCTTGGTGGTTCAGTGGTTAAGAATCCACCTGCCAAAGCGGGGACACAGGTCTGATCCCTGGGCCAGGAAGAGTCCACATGCCATAGAGCAGCTAAGGGCCATGTGCTACGCCCACTGAGGCCATGCACCCAGAGCCTGCACTCCACAACAAGAGAAGCCACGGCCATGAGAAGCCTGCGTACCACAATGAAGAGTAGCCCCCACTCACTGCAGCTCGAGAAAGCCTGTGTGTAGCAATGAAGACTCAGAGCAACCAAAAGCAAAATTAAATAAAAAAGAAATAAAATATATAATTTTCAAACTAAAAGAAGAAACTTAGACAATAAAAAAATGTCGTAAGTAGGAAATGAGCAAAAAGAAGCATGAAAAATGCATGATAAATAGAAAACCAAGAGTTATCTGGTACAGACAAGTCTCTGTAACAAGCCATCATGATAAACTTGGGCAGTAAAATCATATATTGAGTTATATACTAATGAGCAGAGTAACAAATTAATACTTATGAGAAATTAACAAAATCTTCCTCTGTGCTATTCTCAAAGAAGAAAAGGTCGAAAGTGAAAAGCATGTTCAGGCAAAAACGGAAAGTGGGTATAGCAGAGGTTGCATTGAGGTGGAAATAACCCAGGCTGAAGGCCTTCAGAGGAGAGTGGGGCAGGTGGGTGGTGGAGGGGCTACTGAGGAACTGATGTGAGACAAGGGTGAGAGGTCACGTGCAGACCTTTAGGAAGAATATTCCAAGAGTCCTCAGGGAGGAAGAAGTTTAACATGTTTGAGGAGCAGAAAGGTGCAAGAAATAGATCAGGAAGGACCTGGGAGGATATTTGCATTTTATTTTTAGTGCAGTGGGGGTCAACTAAAGAGTTTCCAGTAGGAGAGTCATATGATCGGTTAAAAAAATATTTACTTCTATCTATTTCTATTTATTTATTTGGCTGTGCTGGGTCTTAGTTGTAGCATGCGGGATCTTTACTCTTTGTTGGGGCATGCTGAGTCTTTAGTCGGGGTGAATGGGATCTAGTCTCCTGATCAGGGGTCGCAGAGTGCAGAGGTTAACCACTGAACCACCAGGGAAGTCCCCTCTCCTAAATATTTCAGTAATCATCTGCTAATAATAAGAATATTGTCTTACACAACCATATGGAGTCTTCAAAAGCCTTCAATGTGATCTAACACCAGTC
Source organism: Antilocapra americana (assembly GCA_007570785.1). NCBI lineage: Eukaryota > Metazoa > Chordata > Mammalia > Artiodactyla > Antilocapridae > Antilocapra > Antilocapra americana. The sequence goes on from ML663566.1 coordinate 33,017,325, forward strand.
CATGTTTAAATTCTCCTAGTTATCCTTAAAGCGCCTTTCTGGTTATTCATTTTTTCTCAAGCCCACATTTACCAAGTTTCTCTCATCACATCTGGTTATAAAGGCTCTTTAGTCTATTTAAATATGGACCAGTTGTCTCACTTCTTTGTGTGACACTGATATTTTGTTTTTAAAATCAACTGTATTGGGGTATAATTTAGATTTTGTAAATTGCAGTCATTTCACATGTACTGTTCATACCTTTGACAGATGCAAGCATCAGTTAATAATCATCACGCCAGTCAAGATACAAATTTCTATCATCCTATAAAGCTCCTCTGTGCCCCTCTGCAGTCATTCTCCCTCTCTGCTCCTGGGCCAGGCAACCATTGATCTGCTTTCCACTATCGTATTGATTTTCTGAAGAGGCAAGGCCAGTTTGTCTTGTAGAATGTCCCACGTGTCTAATTACATCCTTGTCGTGTTGTTATCTTGATGTCCTAGTTATCGAATTTTCTGTGCACGGAAGATAGGACTGAAGGCTTCATTGTGCTTAGTTGCTAAGTGGTGCCTGACTCTTTGAGAGCCCAGGGACCATGGCCCTCCAGCCTCCTCTGTCCATGGGATTCTCCAGGCAAGAATGCTGGAGTGGGTTACCATGCCCTCCTCCAGGGGATCTTCCCGACCCAGGGATCAAACCAGCATCTCTTACATCTCCTGCATTGGCAGGCAGGTTCTTCACCACTAGTGCCACCTGGGAAGCCGCAAAGCCTTTGTTTAGGGGTAGGTTAAATACTCCGTAGGTGGAGGAAATGCTTCACAGGTGAAATGGAGTGTTCCCTGTGGCATCACCTCAAGAGGCCCAGTGCCACGTGTACCACTGTTAGGGATGCCAAGCTTGCTCCCTTGGTTGATCTGTGGCCTCGGCTCCTGAGTGATACTAATCTGCATTCAAGGTTGGAAGTCGTTGCAGTAAAGGAAAGAAAGAGCCTCCCAAAGTCCATCAGCTAAAGAGGAGGAACAGTTTCCAGCCTCCAAGAGTGATCATACTACTATATGGACACTGCAGTGGCAGTGGAATGAAATTTGAAGTTACTGTTCTCTTTTATACACATGCATACTTACTCATGCATGTATGTATGTACATGTACACATATATATATTACAGACGTGAGATACTCTTCCTGTAACAGATCCAGTGACACAACAGGAATCAAAGAAGCATACCTTGGGACTTTCCTAGTGGTCCAGGGGTTAAGACTCTGCACTTCCAATGAAGGGGATGTGGGTGCTATCCTGGCCAGGGAGCTAAGATTCCTCATGCCACGCAGACAAGAAAAGAGAACGAAAGAAAGAAAGGTACGTCCTCCTTACTCCCACTCCCACACCAGTTCCCTAGCACTGTGCCCCCCGCTATAAGGGCTTCTGTGAAAGTCCCCAGGCTCCTTTCTGTGCGCTTTGAGCACCTTCGCACACACCCATACTTTTGTTTCTGCAAAAATGAGATCAGGTTACCTAATTTGATCTTTTTCAAAAATTTAACAGTTTTCATGGCTAATGCTTTTTTATTTTAACAGCTATTCAGTGTACTCGGATGCTTGGTATGGCTCATTTTCTGGTTTACGTAGCTTTTCCCCTATATAGACATCCTTTTCTAGTGACTTTTGTTTGAACTGATGTGAAAACTCAGAACAGTAACCCCCAAACACAAAGTTACACGAACATAATTAAAACTATGACTCAGAATCACATTCAAATTTAGTGAAGAACTTTAGTCACTGATGTGTTATAAAAGTCACAAACCTTTGTTTGTCAATTAGGAAGCACTTCTACTTTAGGGCAAAAAAAAAAATGAAGAAATATTATTCTGGAAAATAAGTGTGTTTTCTACAGGAGTGTGATCATTTTTGAGTGGGAGGAAAAGAATTAACAACAGCTCATTAAAGTGAAGAAAAAGGAGCCAGGAGGGGCGCGGTGGCAAGCAGACACCCCCTCACTCCTTTTCTGACTCCCTTCCTTGCTTTATTTTGAGACAAGAGTGGTTGTGCATGTGTACATCACTCGGGGTGACTAAGCTGAAGATGGCGTAGAAGGCGGCAGTGTCTCTCCTCCGTCATTGGCCTTATGAGCAAGCGATGTTGAAGGGAAATCAAGCCAGAAGCCGAAATTTCATGAACTCGCCACGGCTAGTGTGGAAGTGTCACCTGCTTCTGAAAACTCCCAGTTGGTGGTGAAACCAGCAGGTAGATTTTCCAGGCTGGAATGCCATTGTGTAAGGGTTCAAAGAGATGCTCGTTCCATCTGAAATGAAAATGAAACTGTGCTCTAGCTCGCACTTCACCAGCTGCCTCCAGCAGGGTGTGGAAATGATCGATTGGTTCAGAGCCTGATGGAAATGCTGAGTTACCCAAAGGTAACAGCTGATGTCTGGATTCAAGAGGTCCTAAGAGAATCCTCTGATGCTCAAGCCTGGCACTTGGCCCGAGCCTAGCTAGTCAGAGTTAATATTAATACTATAGTTTACCAGGCTTATTATATCGAGCATATAAGCATATTATTATTATGCTTGTTTAGAAATATGGCTGCCTGGGGTTCTCTGGTGGATTATTTCTCCTAAGAAACAGATGAGAAGAAAGAAAAATGATCAGCCATTCCTAGTCAGGCAGTTTAATTCCCCCAGAATTTTTTTTTTCTAGTAAATAATTAGAAGGACATTGTGGGAGATATGTCTGGGAAAACACTCAACACACATCATGTGCTAATCCTCACAGAGCCAGGACTTCCTGTGGGTTCTGTCTGGGTGCTGCTCGGCTCTGCCCAGTGCTACGGTCACACAGTGGACTATGGCCAAAGGCTTCAGGGAAACTCAGCTGGGAAAATGCAGATGTGGACATTAAGAGGCCATTCCAATCACTGCAGGCAAGGTTTTTTTTTTTTTCTTTTTAACTTTTTTTTTTTTTATCTTGAAGTACAGTTGATTGCCGGGAGAAATATCAACAACCTCAGATATGCAGATGATATCTCTCCAATGGCAAAAAGAGAAGAGAAACTAAAGAGCCTCTTGATGAAGATGAAAGAGGAGAGTGAAAAAGTTGGCTTAAAACTCAACATTCAAAAAACTAAGATCACAGCATCCAGTCCCATCACTTCATGGCAAATAGATGGGGAAATAATGAAAACAGTGAGAGACTTTATTTTCTTGGGCTCCAGAATCACTGAAAATGGTGACTGCAGCCATGAAATGAAAAGACGCTTGCTCCTTGGAAGAAAAGCTATGACAAATCTAGACAGCATGTTAAAAAGTAGATTCATCACTTTGCCAACAAAGCCATGGTTTTTTCCAGTGGTCATGTATGGATTTGAGAACTGGACCATAAAGAAGGCTGAGCACTGATGAACTAATGCTTCTGAACTGTGTTGTTAGAGAAGGCTCTCGAGAGTCCCTTGGACTGCAAGGAGATCAAACCAGTCAATCCTAAAGGAAATCAACCCTGAATATTCATTGGAAGGACTGAAGTTGAAGCTGAAACTCCAATACTTTGGCCACCTGATGGCAAGAGCCAACTCATTGGAAAAGACCCTGATACTGGGAAAGATTGAAGGCAGGTGGAGAAGGGGACGACAGAGGATGAGATGGTTGGATGGCATCACTGACTCATGATGGACGTGAGTTTGAGCAAGCTCTGGGAAATAGTGAAGGACAGGGAAGCCTGGCGTGCTGCAGTCCATGGGATCACAAAGAGTCGGCCACAACTGAGCAACTGAACCACAAGAGTTGATTAACATGTTGTATTAGTTGCAGGTGTATAGCAAAGTGATTTTGTTATTCATATACATGTATCTATTTTCTTTTAAAAAAACTTTTTATCTTGTATTGGGTTATAGGCGATTCACGGACTTCCCTGGTGGCTCAGTTGGTAAAGAATCCACCTGCAATGCAGGAGACCTGGGTTTGATCCCTGGGTTGGGAAGATCCTCTGGAGGAGGGCATGGCAATCCACTCCAATATTCTTGCCTGGAGAATCCTCATAGACAGAGGAGCCTGGTGGGCTACAGTCCAGAGGGTCGCACAGAGTCGGACACGACTGAAGTGACTTAGCAGCAGCAGCAGCAGCCTCAGGTGAACAGCAAAGGGACTCAGCCACATGTATCCATTCTCTCCCCAGCTCCCCTCCCATCCAGGCTTCCACATAACATTCAGGCAAGTTTCATGCTTTGTCTTTTTCTAAACACTTCATAGAGGGCCCACGGGTAGTTAAAATTTCTTCTTCCTCCACTCTAGAGAACAGGTTAAGGTGGTTAGGAGGGAAAGCTGGTTAAGAGGCAAAACGCCTGTGTGGGTGTCCTGTGAACTACCTGCCTCTGGAAGATCACTGCCTTGCTTCATCCCATACTGTGTGTGTGACTCTCACCCCGTCTCTGCGAGATAACGCCAAGCCGAGGGGCTGGAGTAACTGCATGATGGTTCTGATCTCTCAACCCTGGTGGCTGGAGACCGGCTGGCTAGGGCTTGGTCCTGCTCCAGAAAGTTCAGTCCTATTATCAAGGCTCCTTGTCTTATCACTCGTGTTCCTGGTAGCAGGGGCTTCATCCAGCTGTGCTATTTTATTAAGTCTGGGGATTAACTGTGACTCATCTTGGAGGATAAGTGAGCAAGCACCTGGCTACTTTATAGCAGCCTAGTGGATTTCCCTTTGTCAGTTATGTCTATTTTGAAACAGGCCTCTCTCGGAGGGAGCAATTCCTGGCCCATAAGTGGCTCGGCATCCACATAGCACCACTGACCCCTCTAGGACCCTCTGGACCATGTACCTTCCCAACATCACCTCCCAGGCAGAACACAGGACTGTCTCACAGAGACACGAGATCATACACACATTTAGAAGGCCCCGAGGGTAGACAGCAGGGAGACAGGCTCAGGAACAGGAGAACCTGCTTCCTGGAGACTGGACCCTCCTGCAGGACAGGCACCAGGCAGATTGTGCTCATAGCTAGTCCTCAACACTGAGCACATGGCAACTGCTCTGTGAATGTTTGGGGAATGAACGAAGAGACAAGAGAAGGGCCAGGAAGCATCTGGCCAGCAAGGTGAATAGCGCGCACACACATGCAAAGTTGTGTCCAATTCTACGATCCCATGGACTGTAGCCTTGGGCTTCCCAAGTGGCTCAGTGGTAAAGAACCCACCTGCCAAAGCAGGAGATGTAGGTTCGATCCCTGGGTCAGGAAGATCCCTTGGAGAAGGAAATGGCGACCCACTCCAGTATTCTTGCCTGGAGAATCCCATGGACAGAGGAGCCTGGTGGGCTACAGTCCACGGAATTGCAAAGAGTAGGACACAACTGGGCGACCAAGCACGAGTGACTAGGTGCTCTGCCAGCTGAGCCACTGGGAAAGCCCAAGATGAATAGGAACGACAGCCAAATATTCCCACAAAACAAATGCTGCAGTACGGTACTGCTCAACATTTCCATCAAAGCTCGCTCCCTAGAGAAGTTGAGAGAGAATGCTCATCTTGGGGTGGGGGGTCTGGAGTGCAGCCCAGGGGACCAGAAAGCACGCTCAGCCGTGTGTGACCGGCAGTACCACACAGCTGTCACATGCTCGCCCCGAGGTCCTTCCGTGCGTGAGAGTTGGTCCAGCTCCTGCGCTTCCTCCACAACTCAGAAGCCTTTCATAACTCCTACGCTCTGGGAGTCCTCTGAGCTCCTGCAGGTCCTGAGGGACTGTGGCCCCGACAGCCAGATTTGCCTCCATCCTCCCACGTTTTCTTTCCTGGCGGAGATCTTTGGATTTTGTCTTTTCTCTGGAGACGTTGACTTCTTGCCTCGGAGGTGTGGTCCTCTCCTGCAGTGGTGACAGAAGGGTCATCACTGGTCAGCATAGCAAGTACCAGGAATGCCAAGGAGGCAGACGGGGCTTGTGCAAGGGGTGCAGGTTGTGCAAATTAGGACAGCAAGGTGGGGGGATTTCTTAACAAGCTGTTGACCATCAAAATCAACTGACAAGGGGACTTCCCTGGCGGTCCAGTGGCTAAGACTCTGCACTCCCTGTGCAGGGGGCCTGGATTTGATCCCTGGTCAGGGAACTAGACCCCATGTGCTGCAGCTAACAGTTTGCATGCCACAACTAAAGATGCTGCTTGCTGCCACTAAGACCTGGCACAGCCATATAAATAAATATGAAAAAAAAAAAAAACAGTCAACTGACAATAGTGTGAAATCTGCTTAGAAGGACTACAAGCTGAGAAAAATCCCTCACCTGTGTGGACTCCATAAGCAGGTGTCCGTCTGAAGGCAGGGGACGAGCCGGGTGGTCTTGTCAGGCTCCCGAGACACCACAGTTCCCCAGCCCCTGGCTCGTCCAGCACCTCTCGCTGTGCTGTGGTGGCCCAGTTTCAAACAAATCATTTGATCTTATTTTTGAGGCTGGGAAATCTAGGTCACGGCATGTTGGACCATTTTGCCCAAAGTGAAACCTTTGTCAGCTGTCTCCTGTCCTCAGAGGAGAGGGCAAAATTGGCAAAGTTCTGGTTTCCGGCTTATAATTAGCCCCCAGAAAATGATGACAGATCACCCTGCTACGCTGAGGCCAGTCCTGTTTTCCTAGGGACCCGATACAAAGTCCCTGCACCAGCTGTGCCAGCCCTGTTTATCATTCTCTTGCTGCTGGAGCTTCAGGACTGCAGGAAGAGCTGACTGGTCTCCTCCCGACGCTGCTCCCAAAGCAGGGGTTCCCACGGGGGCGGGGAGGGCCCTCATCTAGCTGAAGCCCACGGGCACAGCTCTGGGAGGTCACTGAACCCTGGCTTGTGTCCCTGGATCCTGGTGGAGCTTGGAGGTCATGGGGTTAGCTCCTGGCTGCAGGTGTCTTAGAGATCCAGGGAGACGGGTCAGGTTAGGGGCTTCTGATGACTTGGTAAGTCATGGCTGCTCTTGCTCACAGCTGAGTATTTCAGGCCATCTAGTTGACCCTGGATTTTCTGGGGTGACCCTTGGATTGGGAAAGATGTGCTCTCAACACGGACATGTTTTCAATGGAAAGAAATGCCCTTCCTTGGGGAAGCAGGTTTCTTTGCTGGAAGTTGGGCCATGGCCTGTCCATTTTCTTCAGTCAGGCCTTGTCTGCCCACCTCTCTGCCTGGTTTCTATTCTTTCAGCAGCAGTGGTGTGGGCTCCGGGGCCCCACCTCCTGCAGACAGGCCCTCTAGGGGTTCAGCCCTGCCTCCTGGCTGGTGGGGACGGGGGTCTGGCTCCCTGCTACTGATGGTTCTGGTCACCCCGTGGCCCTCTGCTCGGTCTGTCAGCTCATTCTTCCCCTGTGTTGAGTTCCTGTTCTGAATCATGGGGAGGGCACTCTGCTTTCACAGTTGGATGCTAAAGCGTGTGCCTAGAGATTCCTACCCACTTGGGTGTCTGGTGAAGACCCAGATAGGGCCAAATATTCTCACTGAAAAGGGAAACGGAAGGAAGAGATGGAGCGACAAGTAGTTTTTGGAGGAGCAGCTCCTGGGGAGGCTGGATTGCAAGGTAGGGAGGAGGTGAGCAAGGATGTGATCGCCAGAGAAAGTCCAGCAGAGCCCAGGGCATCTGCAACTGATGCTGCACTTAATGAGGGCCAGGAGCTGTCTAGGCATCCAGTAACTCCTAGGTTTCCAGCCAGGGGACCGGATGGCCTGTGGTGGGTGGGTAGCAGGGGAGTGGGTTGGAAGGGATGACACATTATGTTTGGGGCAAGTTGAATTTGGGGTGTTTGTGCGAACACCCGAGTGGATAGTCTAGTAGTCAGAGGTAAGGATTATAGCTCCATGGAGGAGTAGCCAGAGGCCTCTGAGAAACCTCCTGCTGCTAAAGATTGTTGCAAGTGTTTACTTCCTCTCTCTGCTTGTCAGGAGGGACCCTAGGCTCCCCCAGGTGCTGGTAATTTTGCAGACTGAGTCAGTGGATGGCCCTTCTCTTGTGGTTCATCTTTCTTTACCTAAGAAGAGAGTTTAATGATTTTTCAGGCTCCTTTTCCCTCAGTTATAATATGGAACTGCTCAGCCTGGTACTTAAGAAACTCATTTCCCACACAAAGCTTATTAGAATCTAATTCTTTCACTCACTATAAAACAGCAATGCAATAATCTCAGTTTCCCTGGCTAAGTGGAAGAGAGCAGCTCTGACAGCTGCAAGCAAACAGGAAAGGCGGAGGGAATGAAGGAAAACATAATCCTTACTCCGGGCCCTGGGGAGCTTGGTCAGGGGCATCCCATCTGCTCTGTGAGAACACATCTGGGACTCACAGCAAGCCTGGGGCAGGAGGACAGAGGATAGCCGGGAGCAAAGGGACAGTCCGTCACTGGTCCAGCCCAGGGAGGTGGAGTGACTTGCTAAGGGGACATGGCAGGAGGGACATTCAGGGCTGGGGCTGGGGACAGAGAGGTGCTGAGGCCCCTGGTTTAAGAAGCACTTGCTGCCCTAGGAGTGACCGTCTCCTTAAAAACAAGAATAGTAAAAGGAGGGGACTTCCCTGGTGGTCCAGTGGTTTAGACTTTGTCTTCCAGTGCATGGGATTCAGGTTCCACCCCTGGTTGGGGAACTAAGATCTCACATGTCTCAGGACAATGAAGCCTGCACACTCCGGAGCCTGTGGGAAGCAACTAAGATTCGATGCAGCCAAAAATAAAGATATATATTTTTAAAACCCAAGAATATAAAAGGAACAGTAATAAACCCTTCACCTGGATTCACCTACTGTTAACATTTGAACTCATCTGCTCTACTGCTCTATCATTCTCTCTCTCCCTCTCCCTACATCTTAGTTTTTTGAACCATTTGGGAGTAAGTTACATCCACCAAGAACCTTTACTCCTAAATACTTCAGTGTGTATTTTCTAAGAACAGGGATATTCTTTTACATAACCAAAGTCATAAAGTGCATGAATTTTCATAGACCTGGCTTAATTTTAACTTAAGCCACTTTCAAATTGTCAATTGACCAAGAGTGAGCTTTCTAGCATTTCTCTCACTCCAGGACAGGAGCTTGCATTCGGTTATGTCTGTTTTGCTTCTTTAATCTAGAAGTTTCTTCTTTTCAATGCCACACACACGTGACCTTGGAGGTCTTCACATCCTGCATGGGTAGATTTGACTTGCAGAGGACAGAGTCCTCTAGATGAGTTTCATCAGACAGGGATTTGGCAAAGGGTATTAAATTGCCTATAGAATCACGGCAACATTTATGGTAACGGGTTATAAACGGAAGCCTCCTGCTTCGCAATCATCTGTCTAGGTCCTGAGTCACACGAGAGCATCAAAACTGCTGCCTGGCGCCCTGCCTCTGGACATCCACGGGCTAGTGAACAGACACACGAAGGGGCAGCCTTTGCTCGCGCTGATGCAAAAAAGCCCGTCGCCTGGGTGGGTGTGCTCACAGACAGGCTTGGCGGGAAGCAGCAACGCAGCCCGCGCCTCATACTCCCCACATGGCCCACATCCACAGTCTCAGCTGCAAGGAGTCTGGGAACGGTGGTCTCCCACGTAGCTTCCTCCATCACATCCACCTGCCTTCCTTGGCTTCCTCAGTTGACCAGACGGCAGCCCTCTAAGAATTCAGGTGCGCTCCTGGCCCACACCCTCCTCCTCACCTCAAACAGATCCAAAAGCCCCCTCCATTTTGTAATGTAAGTTCCAGCAATCAGAGGGAAGCTGGCTTTGAAGACCATCCCTTACAGCTCAGACCTGGGGAGTAGCCTTGGTTTCTGCACTTCTTTCCAAAGTCCTGGTTTTAGGAGAGGAGAGCCAATAGGAAAAGCACTGACCAGGGTCAGTAGATGAGAGCAGCTCTTGAGGGCATCATGGCCACACACAGCCTGGCAGGTGAGATCAAGCAGTTACAGTGCGAAGGGAAAGCAGAGCCAGGGAGGCTGGAAACTCTTGGCTCAGCATCCGAGGCTGGGCTCGATCAGTGTTGCAGAGGCACTTCTCGGGCTCTGAGGCAGACCGCTCCTTAGAGCATGGGTCAGTGGTGACCAGGGGATGGGGAGGAGTGGGCACTGAGGCCATGCCGACAGATTATTCAGGGCCAGGAACTCTTTTTTTAATTTAATACTATTTATTTGGCTGCATTGGGCCTTAGCTGTGGCATGCAGGATCTTCCACTGTGGTGCAGGGGTGTCTCTCTAGTCGTGGCGCTCCGATTTAGCTGCCTTGTGGCATGTGGAGTCTTAGCTCCCCAACCAGGGATCAAACCCATGTCTCTTGCATGCGAAGGTGGATTCCTAACCACCCAGCCACTCTTGTTTTGGAATTCTGCAGGCCGCTTCTTCCTCCTGTCTCCCTCATCTTCCCGCTCCGCCTTCCTGCAGTCCAGCCAGCCCCTCTGCGCCACCCACCTGCGGAGAAAGCTGGGAGCTGCCTTCCAGGGTGGGGGAGTTCTAATCTTGGCTTTGCCACTTGATCAAGTCACTAAACTTCACAACTTGTAAATGTGTGTGAAGCCAAATCATAAACTATTGATGACAAATATGAGAGATTATTGTCATTATTGACTTTGAACTTTTACAGCTCCACTTTAACACCAAAAATACTATAGTGATCTTCAGGGTCACAGAGTCAGACAAGACTGTGCGACTAACTTTCACTTTTACTCTTCATACTGTAGTGAAAGTGTTGGTCAATCACTCGTGTCCGACTCTCTGCAACCTCATGGACTGTATCCTGCCAGGCTCCTCTGTCCATGGAATTTTCCAGGCAAGAATACTGGAGTGGGCTGCCATTTCCTTCTTCAGGGGATCTTCCTGACCCAGGGATTAAACCTGGGTCTCCTGCATTGCAGGCAGATTCTTTATCATCTAAGCCACCAGAGAAGCCCCACATATACTCTGAGTGGGTCATAAAGATTAAATATAAAAACCATGATGACACGACTACATGCAGACGAAGGAGCACTGCTCTGTGCGCCCACTGCCCCCCCTGTTGTAGGGACTCAGCCACGGTCAGGAACACTCCATCAGAGTTCACCCACCCTGAAGATTCTGGAGGAGAATTTCAGTCACTGCCTGGCCACTTCCAGTTCTCATCTAGGGAGAATGACTCATGCAGCAATTATTTTGGAGATGGGGAAGAGAGAAAGGAAATGAATAATTAGGAGCAATTGAAGAGATGCAAATTTCCCTTTGCTCAGAGCGGGTGGATCAAGATGCCTCTTTTCATTCCATTTAATTTCAAGTGAAGGAGGAGAGGGGGTTGGAGGACAGGAAAAGCAAGAGGCAAACAAGAGAGATAAGAGGAAAAGAAAAACAAACTTCCTGCCACAGGAAAGGCAAGCCATTGCTATTCTATCGTAAAAGCAAAACTTCAAGAAATGACCGTATGCATGCAAGAAAGGATCCTAGTTCTTTATGGGAATCCTGGTGTCCACAGGGGAGGGTGCCTGCTGTCTGCGGGTCCCTGTCCTGCAGCTCCTCTGTCTCCACCCTTGTCTCCCCGACACCCCCAGCTCCCCCACGTGGATTATGGGATGGTGAGCAAATGACCACAGCCTCAGCACGCAGCCCGTTATTTTCTGATCAAAGTCCTTTAGTGAAAACAGTTTCACTTTGCTAACTTGCTCTGGGACAGGCACCACGTTGGGCACCTTGTGAGTGTTTGGCTTCCCGGGTGGAGCCTCCACAAGGGGCCCAGAAGGAGGGCTGTCGGCTTGCCTGCAAGACCCCTGGAGCCCCACAGTCTCTTTGCAGGGGGGATTTGGGGAGGGGCACCCTCAAGTTTCAAGGGCTGCTGATCAAGTATGGGGCCAGGGCAGAGAGCTTCTGGGAAGCTTTCCCTGATTCCAGGGGTGCCCAGCACCCTAAGATAGAGTGCCCTACGCTCCCTGTCAGGGCACCATGTTGTTGCTCAGTGACTAAGTCGTGTCCGACTTTCTGTGACCACATGGACGCAGCACGCCAGGCTCCTCTGTCCTCCACTATCTCCCAGAGTTTGCTCAAGATCGTGTCCATTGAGTCGGTGATGCTATCTAATCATCTCATCCTCTGTTGCCCGCTTTCCTTTTTTCCCTCAATCTTTCCCAGCATCAAGGTCTTTTCCAATGAGTCGGCTTTTCCCATCAGGTGGCCAAAGTATTGGAGCTTCAGCCTCAGCATCAGTCCTTCCAATGAATATTCAGGGTTGACTTCCTTTAGGATGGACTGGTTTGACTTTCTTGCAATCCAAGGGACTCTAAAGAGTCTTCTCCAACACCACAATTCAAAAGCATTAGTTCATCGGTGCTCAGCCTTCTTTGTGGTCCAGCTCACATCTGTACATGACTACTGGAAAAACCAAAGCTTTGAATATACGGACCTTTGTTGGCAAAGTGACATCTCTGCATTTTAATATGCTGCCTAAGTTTGTCATAACTTTTCTTCCAAGGAGCAAGTGTCTTCATTTCACGGCTGCAGTCACCATCTGCAGTGATTTTAGAGCCCAAGAAAATCAAGTCTGTCACTGTTTCCATTGTTTCCCCATCTATTTTTCATGAAGTGGTGGGACTGGATGCCACGATCTTAATTTTTTGAATGTTGAGTTTTAAGCCAGCTTTCTCACGCTCCTCTTTCACTTTCATCAAGAGACTCTGTAGTTCCTCTTCACTTTATGCCATAAGGATGGTGTCCTCTGCATATCTGAGGTTATTGCTATTTCTCCCAGCAATCTTGATTCCAGCTTGTGCTTCATCCAGATCAGGGCACCACCCTGGGTTACAACTGTCCCCCATTAGCCTGGGAGCCCCACGAGGCCAGCACTGCCTTTCTTTTGTTCACCCTCTGTGTGAACAAGTGCGGAGCACTTGTGTGCCCAGTGCACAGCACAGGGTAACTAGGAAGTGTCCATGAAGCTGACGCTGCCAGCTGTCCCGTTGTGTTTCCTAGGGGCACAGTCTCGGTCGGAGGAAAGATCTTTGCAGCCAGGAAGGCAAGATAGGGAATCAATCTCACGTGCCAAGGAAGGGGTGTGTCAATCTCCTCCCTCGAATGGAAGTGGGGAATGAAGGAAGAATTTTAGTAATGAGTGCACAGCTTCAGGTATTGCAACCGGAGGTGGTAAAATAGTTGCTTGGATGAGTTGTGACGTCAAAGGGCTTCCCAGGCGGCTCAGTGGTAAAGAATCCACTTGCCAATGCAGGAGTCACAAGGAGATATGGGTTGGATCCCTTGGGTTGGGAAGATCCCTGGAGGAGGGCATGGCAATCCACTTCAGTGCTCTTGCCCGGGAAATCCCATGGACAGAGGAGCCTGGAGGGCTACAGTCCATGGTGTCCCAAAGAGTCGGACATGACTGAGCAACTAAACAACAACAACAACAAAAAAGAAGCCAAAACCCAACTTAGGCTCTTCTGCCAAATGGAATAAGTCCAAAGTCACTGGGTTGCTAGCATTACCCACCACAAAAGGAAACCCATCTTGGTTAAAAAGTACACAGACGAAAAACACAAGCTGACTTACTAACTGGGGAATTTGTGATTGTTTTCCCAGAGAGGGCCACAGTCAAGGGCTGTGCCTTCAGTGTAACACGTTCAGTAAATATTTACCACATCCTTGGGTTCTCATGTTCCCCATGCTCAGCGCTTTGACGCCACATGGCCGGTTGGCATCTTGTCTCATCTTCCCTTTGTTCTGCCTGAAACCCCAAACAAGGTCATCAGGGTTTAGAAGGATAGACATGTCTCTGGCAAGATGTGGATTTGGGAGACACAACTCCAGCCTTTTAAGGACAACATCATGGAGAAGTGTCTCGTGCCCCCGCAGAGCCTGGGAGGTCAGAGGAAGGCTGGAGTCGCTAAGGACCGTCCCAGACACGGTGATTCATGCTGGATCATCATCTGAGAAACCACTTAGCAGACCTGCTGAGAGCCTCCTTGTGTCCCACTTAAAAGGCTGAGCGGAGGGAGACCTGGTCACACGCAGTTCTGTCCAGTCCTTATTCTGTGGCAACCAGAAGGGCTTCTCCCCTGCTGTGGACCAAGCTCCAGAGGCAGGGTTGGAGAGGCGGGCTTAGAAGGAGGTTAGGACAGCTCCTGTTGTGGTGCTTTGCCCACACTGTCTCTGTGCATGTGTGACCCTGGTGTAGCCTGATAGAAGGGCACGCTGAGGCTCAGAGAGGTCAAGTGAGCTACCCAAGGTGACACAGTCAACAATGAACAGAGCTGGGGGCTAGGGCTTGACCACTCTGCCATCTGACCTCTCCCGAACCAGGAGGCTTCCAAGCTGGCCAACCAGAGAAACAGCCATGTATTTGTGCTCATTAGGAACACCTCCAATTCTGAGCTTTCTCCTTTGGGGTGTTCTGCTTCTTCCCAGAGAGGGAAAGGATATGGAGGTGGACAGCATTTCCAGGGCTCAGAGAGCGTCCACTGTGAGCAAGGCACAGGTACTAGCCGATGCAGACTGGTGTCACTGGTGGAGAACGGTCAGACATGCGACAAGCTGGTGACACAAAAGGGACATGGCGTCTAAATGGGGGTTTACGTAAGAAGCACATTTGATACGATGTACAAATGGTGATTTACATTTGTCTACCTCTGGTCGCCTTCCTGGAGAAGGAAATGGCAGCCCACTCCAGTGTTCTTGCCTGGAGAATCCCAGGGACGGCGGAGCCTGGTAGGCTGCCGTCTGCGGGATCACACAGAGCTGGAAACAACTGAGGAGACGCAGCAGCAGCAGCAGCAGCAGAAGCAGTCACCTTCCGCAGTGGCTCAGAGGTAAAGAATCTGCCTGCAATGCAGGAGATGTGGGTTCCATCGCTGGCTTGGGGAAGAAAATGGCAACCCACTCCATTTGCCTGGGAAACCCTAGACAGAGGAGCCTTGCAGGCCACAAGCCATGGGGTCTCAAAGCATCGGACACAACTGAGTAACTAAACAGCAGCAACAACGAAGTCCAGAGGTAGAAAACTCACGTGGTCTGTGGCACAAAGGTGATGCAAAAGAGACAAATTCATCAAGATGCACCCTCAGCCCTGGGTCCCGAGGAGAGCGTGACCTCGAGGGCAGCTGCAATGCCCTGGGTGGGTTCGACATTCTGAGATGGAGCGGGACCCTATGGTCCTTGCCCCGCAACCATGTCCTCTGCCTGCATTTGTCTGTCTTTAGTCAAACCATAAGTTTCATCAGAGAAGTGAGAAATGTGGAAACAAAGGAAAACAGTCAAAGAAGACCAAATAACAATAATGTAGTCATTAAGATAGTCAAGGACCTTTAGTTCTTTCTTATACTAGAGATAATATTCCGAGCCATATCCTGTGAGCTTTTATAGATGCTAAAAGCCCAGGTGAAGTTAACTACATGATGACTAGACTGTACCCATGATAAGAGCTGCCACAATTCCAAGAATTGGCCACAAAGAAATCAGAACAAAGGGACCCCGGAACTGAAGATTAACTGTATCTAAAATAACCAAGGTGATGCTGGACAGACCACTGATGAGCAATGGAAGATGACTGTCAGAGATGTCTGTGCTTGTTTCTGCATGTAGCCCCTGACCCCAACACCACATCTATAAAAGCTCTCACCCTCTGCTTGTTGGCAGTAGGGAGAGTCGGTCTTTGGACAGATGTCTGCTCCCCACCAGGCCCCCCCGTTGCTGACATCTGCAATAAAGCAAACTTTCTTTTCCACCAGCCTGGCCTGTTTATTGGCTTTTGGACAGTGAGCAGCCAGACACACACACTCTCTCTCTTAACAATTCTGTCCACTCCGCACTGCAGCGTTCCTGCCCACGAGACCCATCTGCATGGAGAGGGGCTCCACCAAGACTGGGAGGATGGTCAGAAGGGGAAGAGGATGCCCTGTATGCACCCAAGTCCTCACCCAAATGTCCTGGGTCACTTTGCTGGGGCTTGTCTCCAAGGAGCGTGTTCATCCCTTCAATCACCCAGCTGCTCCCTGTTCATCCCTCATCATTTTCTCAGTGTCATGGTCTGTCACGAGCAGAGCTGAGCACTGGTTATAAAAATGGAGAAGACACACCCCCTGTCTTCAAGCTGTTACCATTCTACAAAGCGCTGTTATACAAACGCAGTTCTGTGGGTTAGGCTTGGAGATGCCATAGCTGGGAGCTGGGGTTGGGGAGGTTTCCAGAGAGAAGCGCCTTAGCTGGATTGTTGGGATGAAGAGGAGTGTCCCCTGGTAGGGGTTGGTGAGGGGGGCAGGCAGGAAGGGACATCCCAGTCTGAGGGTGGTGCAGACAAGAAATCACAAGCGATCGACTTGTCCTATAATCTTTCTGGCCACCAGGCTTCCAGCCTGTGAATCAATCCTAAATCTGCCCCTGGATTATTTTTCTGAAATCCCATGTTATTCTGCTGTACCAGCCCTTTCATAGCTTAGGATGAAAACCCCAGTGCCTCTCTTTGTTTTAATGAGGGACTGCTGGTTTGGGCTTCTCTGATGGCTTAGCTGGTAAAGAATCCACCTGCCAATGCAGGAAATGCAGGAGACCCAGTTTCCACCCCTGGGTGGGAAGAAGCCCTGGAGAAGGAAATGGCAGCTCACTCCGGTATTCTTGCCTGGAGAATCCCATGGACAGAGGAGCCTGGCGGGCTACAGTCCGTGAAGTTGTAAAGAGTCAGACGCAACTGAAGAGACTGAGCAGACACACACACATAGTTATTTACAATATTGTGCTACTTTCAGGTGTAGAGCAAAGTGAATCAGTTTTGTAAGTAAATGTATATTAGATTATTTTCCATTATAGGTTATTATAAGAAATTGAATATATTTCCCTGTTTTATACGAAATCCTTATTGCTTATTTATTTTATTTTTTATTACTTAAAAAATATTTATTCATTTGACTGTGCCAAGTCTTAGTTGCAGCATATAGGATATTCTTTTAGTTGCCCCATGCGGGATCTAGTTCCCTGACCAGGGATCAAATCCAGGCCCCCTGCATTGGGAGTTCAGAATCTTAGCATCTGGACCACCAGGGAAGTCCCTGCTTATCTATTTTATGTAGAGTAGTCTGTATCTGTTAATCCCATACTTCTAATTTATCCCCCTCCCCTTTCCCCTTTGATACCTGTGAGTCTGCTTCTGAAGCCCCAGTGTCTCGATTGGTGCCCAAGGCTGTCCACCGTCTGTGACCCGCCCACTGCTGGGCAGATTTCCTGCCCTCTTTGCCCAGCTAGCCTCTCCTTCAACCAGAGCAGGCCCCTGAAATCACCAGCCCAGGTGGAAAACTCAAAGCCTCAGAGGCCACAGATCCCAAAACAGGATGTGGCAGAGCAGACGCCTGCAGGACGCCTGTGACAGAAGATTGCTGGCTATTGGCGTTTCCCCGGGTCTCCTGCTCGCTGTGCTGGGGAGGGCCTTGCGCAGCTGACCCATGTCCAGTCCTGCATCCAGGCCCTGGTGAAGGCTGGGCCTCCCTCCTGCCTGCCCCGAGCCATCCGTCTCCTATCCTTTCTTCAACACTTAACCTCTTGTGAAACTTCCTAAAACACTCCAGGGAACAAAAGCTTGCCTCCTGCCAAACCAAACCCAAGTTTGTCTGGAACCAGATTCACCTTCCATTTCCAAACTAGAGGAAAGCAGCAGCTGACTTAACAGCATCCTCACTTGTGTTCATCTAGAAGGCGCCGTTGGTCCTTGACTTCACAGCGAGCAAATCTCCTAGCTGTGTGGTCAGTGTCAGGTGCCAGTCTGTGACTCGGATGACCAACTTGAGCCTCAGGCTCCTTGTCCACATCGGGGCCAGGAGCAGGCCATCCTCTAGGAGTCCATGACACTGGCTCAGCGGGAACTGCCCCGGGCTTGTTAAGGACTCAGATAACCCCTGCTTCTCCTCCATCTCCTAAGTTATCCCTGTTATTGTTTTGTCACTCAGCTGCGTCTGACTCTGAGATCCCAGGGACGCCAGACTTCTCTGTCTACCATCTCCCAGAGCCTGCTCAAACTCATGTCCATTGAGTCAGTGATACCATCCAACCATCTCATCCTCTGTCATCCCCTTCTCCTCCAGCCTTCAATATTTCCCAGAATCAGGGTCTTTTAAAATGTGTCAGTTCTTCACATAAGGTGGCCAGTGTTTTGGAGCTTCAGCTTCACTTTCGATCCTTCCAGTGAATAAGTGATCCCTAGAGAACTGTGTCTCCATCACGGAGTTTGTGCCCCAGCCTCACACCTCAGACACGCAGGCTCTGGTTAGGAGTACCACCGGGGCCGAACTCCCTGAACTTGAGGTCCTTCCCCTCCTCCCCACAGGGACCTGCTGGCCCAGTGACCAAATGCTGGGGTATAGGAGATCTCAGCACACACGATGATATGAAAGGGGGAGGAAGGAACACAAGTTCTGCAAAAAGAAAGCAAAGCAAACATCTGTTGTGACATTTGAGAAGGAAGGCAGCTCGCCTTCTTCTGGGAAAGACGAGCCCAGGTTCCTGATGCCGGCTGGACCAGGCCCCACTTCTGAGTGCACAGCCCCACCTGGCGGTGCAGACAGCACGTGGTGGTCACCTACCTTGCTGGAGCCAGATTGTCCCTCTCCTCTTACTAATAAAAATCTGCCTGTGATTTGAAAACCAAACACAGTATCTAATTTACTTCCTCTACAGTAAGCTATTCCCCTGGGAAAGCTATATTCATTCCTGTTTTTCATCTTGGGCAAAATTTTCTTTTCTGCAGAGGAAATGCCACTTCGGCAACAGGAATGTGATATACCTTGTTCTCTCCTGGACTGTAGGGACGTGCCCCCTTCGCTAGGATAAAACGATGCTGTCCTTGACGACACCTGTACAGGTAGCCTGCTGTCCTGGACGCACCCCTCCCTCATCCCGCGCCCCCTCTGTCCCCTCGCAGGGCTGTGCACCTGCCGGCCCCTGCCGGGAACGGTCCTCCCCTTCCTGGCTGGCTCCTCGGGTACATTTTCAGGAATGCATCCACATGCCACCAATCTAAGGGGTCCTTCACACTGCACCCTTGACATAAAATCATCACCAAAGCGTCACCTCCCTCGTGACTTCAGGAAGCACCTTTGTCCCTTATTTCTTGTTGGTCTCTCTCCCACCTGCAACATGGGCAACCTTCATATTTCACGTTTGCATTACTGGTCGTCTTCTCTGCTTTTCTTGCAGTGTATTTTGCCCAGACACACTCCATGACTATTTCCTGAATGAACCCATGAATTCATCTTCCACAGCTGGGCTCCTCAGCCAGCTCTTCAGCCCACCCTGGCCTGCCCTGAGGAAAGGAGCAGGAAAGAGAGGAAGGACAAAGACGGAGAGCCCTTCTTTAACCAGTGAGCTGGGAAGCAGGGAGGTCTCTGCATGTGTGGGTTGACCCGGGTCTGAAGAGATCGCTGAAGCCCTCATTAACTCATCAAGCAGGTGGCCTGGGCCTGTGGCTGGGTCTCGGTTCTGCTGGGAAGAGACTCATGTCTATTTTTTTTTTTTTTTGCCCACACCGCTCGGTATGTGGGACCTTAGTTCCCTGACCCGGAATCAAACCCCCACCCCCTGCAGTGGGAGCCCGGAGTCTTAACCACTGGACCACCAGGGAAGTTCCTTATATCCCTTTTCAATAACCTTTCCAGGTGCCATCACTGTGCCTTGCTCGTCTGGAACATCGAGCTGTGTGTGCGCGCGCGCTCATGAGCCCAGACTCTCCCACCCTCTGTGCAGGGGGAAGGGGGAAGGATACTTTGACATGGACACGCCTTAAGATATGTTTGCTGCTTAGGAGACTGAAAGTGCCCCCCGGAGGGTGGAGGCACAGGGGATGGTCTCTCACTGTCATGTCCACATTGGCACCACTCTCAGAGCTTTCACAGGAGGAAAGAGGCCATTTCATTTCCGAGTGCTGGCGCTCAGTAATCGCGATGGCCAGCAAGTGTCGCTGTCCCCCAAGAAGTGGAGTGCGGGGACAGCGCTTGTCAGCCTGGCTTGTGGGGAGGAGAACTGGATGAGGTGGGCCCTAAAGCCAGGGCTGGTGCCCTAAAGCCAGGGATGGTCAGGGGTCTTGGGGTCATTCATATGCTGGTTCACGGTGGGAAAGTAGCTCAGGTCTGGCCTGCTGACCTCCCGAGAGTCAGGGGTAAACTTTTAGTTCAGAAATGAAGTGAAGTCGCTCAGTCGTGTTTGCGACCCCGTCGACTGTAGCCCACCAGGCCCCTCTGTCCATGGGATTCTCCAGGCAAGAATACTGGAGTGGGTTGCCATTTCCTTCTCCAGGGGATCTTCCCGACCCAGGGATCGAACCCGGATCTCCTGCATTGCAGGCAGACACGTTACCCTCTAAGCTACCAGGGAAGCCTTTTTATTTTAGTTCAGATAGCCTTTTTGTTTTGAGGGGATGTGTTTGTCACTATTTTTTTAAACTTAATTAATTAACCTTATTTTTGACCGCACTAGGTCATTGTTGCTGCTCTTACACGTTCTCTGTCGTGGCAAGCAGAAGCTATTCTCTGGTTGTAGTGTGCGGGCTTCTCATGGCGGTGGCATCTAGTTGCGGAGCACGGGCTCTAGGTGTGCCAGTTTCAGTAGTTGTGGTACACTGCTCTGCGGTTTGTGGGATCTTCCCGGACCGGGGACTGAACCCGTATCGCCTGCATTGGCAGGTGAACTCTTACTCACTGCACTACCAGGGACAACCCGTTACTTGGTTTCGTTGCGCCAGCCCTTCCCTGTTGGACGCTGACTCGGGAGCCGCTGGGGGCTGGGACTTTCTGGAGCTGTGTGGTCACTGGCCCTCTGGGCCCGCCCATCTGTCCTCGAGCTTGAAGGTTAGACTCTCCCCTGCACTGACACTGCTGCTGTGTGGGGGTGTGGACACCCCGCTGCAGACATGGGTGGTCTTGTCTCAGTCCCGTATGAGAGGAATTGACTCCTGCCTCCAGGCCGTTGTTCCTTCCTCAGGGCAGGAATCTCAGGAAAGCTGATGGGGAAGAGTGAGGCCTCGCTCCTGTCCTGACCGAGGCCTCGCTCCTCTCCTGACCAAGGCCTCCAGATCCTCATGGTCCACAATTCATCCTTCATGTTTAACAATTTCTGGAATATGCACGTCACTGATACGCTGTCCCAGGGAGACCCATCCTGGGTGCTGGTGATGCAGCCTATTGCAAGCATCATCCTTGGGGGAGTGGGGAGCAAGGCCGCCCTACATGTGTCCCCAGTAACCCCTGGGTTAAATAATAAGCTCCCCGTCCCTCCCAGGGGCTTAGATCCCTGGGTCGGCATGATTGCCTGGAGAAGGAAATGGCAGCCCACTCCAGTATTCTTGCCTAGAGAATCCCATGGACAGAGGAGCCTTGTGGGCTATAGTCCATGAGGTCAAAAACAGTTAGATGCAACTGAGCGAGTAACATTGTCACTTTTTAACCCCTCTCCCCAGTCTACCCTGGCTGCCCCCCCACCCCCGCCATCCTGAGCTGCTTCTGGTTCCATCTTCAGGGCTGACCTGTCCCTCCTGGGCCAGTGGAGGCACCCTAGTGGGTAGCTCTCTGGGGGCGGAGATTTCTGGGCCCTGACTCTTGCCTGGTCCTGGGAGGCCAGGTCTCCAGTCCCCTAATAAAGTGCACACAGGGAGGGAGGTTATGGCATTTAGCCACATCATTCTGCCCCAGGATCAGTGGCACCAGGGTGACCTCACCCCAGTGGCCTCAGTGCAGGCATCGGGCCAGGTATGCCAGGGAGGTGGCCAAAGGGCAGCCCGGCTCTCTAACCCTGTCCACCTCTGCTATCCGTGATGTGGGTGGAAGCAGACCCAAGAAAAACTGCCTTTCACACCCCCATCGCCCCAGGAAGCACTTCCTGGAAGGCATGGATTAGAATCTGGTTCCTGAGTTCCCATTTCTAGCTTGTAATGCCTCTGGGTTAACTTTAACACAAAACAATACACTGTGATTGTCCACAAATCTCAAAGGCAGGGGAATGAAAGTTTAAGACACCACTAAATTTTCTCTGGATCATAGAATTATCAATATTTAAGAATGGATCAGATTTCTTTTGTCTCCCGATAGAGCATGGCACAGTTGAGCCTGGAGGCAAGTGATCATTCCTGGCTCTGTCTCCTTTAAGATGATCTCTCAGGGGCAAAGACCTTGAGAGGGCTCTTAAAGGATGGGGTGGTGGAATTACTGACTAATCCTGTGAATGAGCCTCTTTGTAGGACACCCCAGCAGATGTGTTCTTCGCTTGCAATTTGGCTTTCCCCATGGCTTCCTCTCACTCCCATCCTAGCCCTTTGCTCACTGCATCCACAGATCCAGATGTTATGGATGGCTTGAGGGCCCCTTGAGGTCACAGCAAGGGCCCAGACACCTTCTGGAAGATGTTTAGAGAGAGAACCCCTGTGTTCCTGACTCACTAGCAAAATGTCCCTAAACCAGAGAAATGACTTTGGCTCCATACAAATGCCTTACTGGAGTTTGCTCTCATTTTCAGCATTACCCTAAGTCTTTAACTACTTTACCCATGAAGCTGAAACATGTTCCCTAGGAATTCTCTTCTTTGTAATTTTTTGCAGCATAAAACCACAAGATATATTAAAGCCATGCTCTTTCTGGCCAATTGACATCAGTTTTATAAACTGTTGGGGCAACTGCCAGTAGGTTTGGGCTCAACTGGACCAAGTTGGAGCAGATGACTGCCCAGGGCTTCCTCGACACCCTCCTTCCCTGCTCCCACCCTGTGGCCATGATTTTTTTTAAATAGCATTTTGAGCTGATCAAGAAGCATGTGTGTGTGCATATTCAGTCGTGTCTGACTCTGTGACCCCACGGACTGTAGCCCACCAGGCTCCTCTGTCCATGGGATTCTCCAGGCCAGAATACTGGCGTGGAGTACCATTTCCTTCTCCAGAGGGTCTTCCCAACTCAGGGACTGAAACTGTGGCTCTTGCATCTCCTGCACTGGCAGATGAATTCTTTACCACTAGTGCCACCGGGGAAGCCCTATCAAGAAGTATGGAAATATTAAAGTTATCGAGAGGAAAGAGTCTAGATTGCCAGCCCACGCAAAACATTTCGATTTGCAATTCAGTTCTCAAAGTGAATCCGATTTGGTAAAGAGCCAGACGTGGTTGCTCTCCCAGGGTGAAGCCATTCAAAGCAGAAATGGTTAAAATGGTTACTAGGCACAGATTTTCCCACACTGTCCTGAGTGTTCTGTCTTCCATTTAGGTTTTTTCACCCCATAATGTCCTAGGTAGATTCAAAGATGCGTGAAACACCAGGGTTTATTTTTGAAAATAAAATACAAAGTAGAATAGCACAACTGAAAAAAAAAAGTTTTATTTTTGTTTTTTCAACTTTAACATGCATATTAAAACATGTACTTCTTTTAGAGTTCTGAGTTGTTCCATCACCATGTGTTTTAAACTGACTAGTTTTAAATTCACGTATTATTTCTTTACATGTTGCTTTCATTAAAGATAACTTTCCTGGGACTTCCTTGGCTGTCTGGTGATTAGGACTCTGTGCTCTCACTGTTGAGGGAAAGGGTTCAATCCTTGATTGGGGAACTAAGATCTTGCAAGGCGCACGGTGTGGCAAAAAGGAAAAAAACAGGTTAACTTTTCTTCCTATAGGCCATCAGTGAAGCCCTTCTCTCTATATGGGTGGCCCCTCATGTCAGTCTGTATAGGAGCTGTTCACCTGCAAATGACTTTGTTCTGTTTATTTTTAAAATTTATTTTATTGAAGTATAGTTGATTTACAATGTTGTGTTAATTTCTACTGGGCAGTAAAGTGATTAAGTTATACATACATCCGTTCTTTTTCATGTTTTTTTCCATTATGGTTTATCATAGGACATTGAATATAATTCCCTGTGTCATGTGGTAGGACCTTGTTGTTTATCCATCCTGTATGTAATAGTTTGCATCTGCTAACCCCAAACTCCCAATCCTTCCCTCCCCCTTGACAACCACAAGTCTGTTCTCTATGTCTGTGTGTCTGTTTCATAGGTACGTTCACTTGTGTCATATTTTAGATTTCATTTTTAAATAATATCGTATGGTATTTGTCTTTCTCTGACCTACTTCGCTTAGTATGATGATCTCTAGGTCAATCCATGTGGCTGCAAATGGTCTTACTTTATTCTTTTTGTGGCTGAGTAATATTCCACTGTATGTATGTACCACATCTTCTTTATGCATTTCTCTGTTGATGGACATTTAGTTTGTTTCCATATCTCACTGACTGTGAATAGAGCTGCTATGAACACTGGGGTGTGCTATCTTTTTGAATTAGGGTTTTCTCTGGATATATGCCTGGGAATGGGATTGCTGGATTATATGGTAACTGTTTTTAGAGTTTGGGGAACCTCCATACCTGGCTGCACCAGTTTACATTCCAAGTGGTTTTGTTCTAAATGTGGGCTTTAACAAATACACCACAGAAATTATGTCCCTGGAGCCCCAGGAAGACCCCAAGGGAGGAATGACATGGGCTGAGTGACCTGCAGACAGGAGCAACCTCAGCGAGCCTCCTCCGTGATGCTGTGGCCAATGACTCTCTTGGACTGTAGACCAGGCAGGCTGTGCCCTGGCGTCTTGACACGTCGAGTATTTGTTTGTGATGCCTCCACCCCCTCCAGTGCTGCTGCAGAACTCCGGGCCCAGGCAGATCAGCAAGCTCGTGGGAGCGTCACGCTCTTCAAACTCCAGAACCCACTGGATCAGTCCCAGTGGAGCCAGAGTTCACGCGCCAGGGCCAATGCCTCCTGGGTGTTCATCTCTGTTCCAAGAAATCTGACATTTTCAAAAATCCACAATCAATCAGAATGGAGCCGGCTTTGTCCAGCAGATTATTAATGGCTCTGGAGCCGACTGATCATATTTGCACAACCTTTCAATAAACAGCTTCAACAACAACTAGGGTGGAAAAAAAAGCACACACCTCCCATCCAGTCAGGACAAATGCGAGGTATTGATTTCACCACCTCCTTCTCCATCCCCCGACTTTCAAAACAAACGTAGAGTCTTACCCCAGGGCAGTGGATCATGGCCAATGCAGTCCAAGGTCCCGAATACATTTTGCTGGCACAGTGCATTGCCTGCTTTAGCTGGAGTAACTTCCAAGATTTCCTGAGGCCGAGGATATAAACAACTGAATGGGGGGGGGGGGGGAAAGGCAGACATGAAAGGAATGTCTGACTGGGCCAGGAACTCCAGGTAGCTTTTCCTGATTGATGACTTCTCGGCTTGATGGAAAGATGCCGCCATAAACCTCAGTGGGAAGGTCTGGTCCTCCCAGAGCCTGTAAACAGAAGGCACTCCTGCTGGGAGGGCGGTGAGCAGCACAGAGAGCTCTCCTCCCGGCGGAGGTTTCAAAGTCTTCATTAGACTCCTTCCTGTTTTAGACACTGTCTTATTAGTGGAAGGGAAGCCTGGCGTGCTGCAGTCCATGAAGTCGCAAAGAATCAGACACGACTTATTGACTGAACGACAACAGCTGTTTGTGGGAAAGGAGGGGAAGCCACGGGGGAGGTTCCAGAGGACTCTGATGTTCTGGTCCGTGCTGCTCTGTGGCCTGACAGCCTTATTGGTTCTCCCTGTCGTGACTTTGGCAAGGACAGCTCCGGGACGCGGGGATGTGAGTTTTCTCCTGTTTCTTCATTGCCCCAGAATGTGACATCTCAACAGTTAGCTATTATTTGTGCAACAGCCCTCCCACTCCTTAACCTCCGTTGGCTCTAATGATTCGTTCAACTAGTTTTGCTTATTCTTCTCCTCCATCAGGTGTTTTTAGCTCCCATCTGACTGCATTGTCACCCTAGTGTTTCAGCCTGAGGATAATCTCTAAGGTCTATATGTCACCCTCCAACGAAGGAAAATAGATAAGGTTGAGGGACAAGAGTACAGATGCTGTGGGTAGATGGATAAGAGTTGGGTTATTTATTCAAGAGATGCTACACATAGGCGCTAACCATCAGGCCCTGAAGTGAAGTGAAAGCTGCCTAGTCGTGTCCAACTCTGCGACCCCATGGACTGTATAGTCCATGGAATTCTCCAGGCCAGAAATACAGGAGTGGGTAGCCATTCCCTTCTCCAGGGGATCTTCCCAACCAAGGGATCAAACCCAGGTCTCCTGCATTGCAGGTGGATTCTTTACTAGGTGAGCCACAAAGGAAGCCCAAGAATACTGGAGTGGGTAGCCTATCCCTTCTTCAGTGGATCTTCCCGACTCAGGAATTGAACCAAGGTCTCCTGTATTGCAGGCAGATTCTTTACCAACTGAGCTATCAGGGAAGCCCTATATGTAGCCTAAATGTCAACCAAGTTCTGCACCCAGATTCAGCCAGAGGAGGGGGAGTTTGGACTAGTTGTTCAGCCCACAGCTGCCGCACCTGTAACCACAGGAATATGATGCCCCTGGGTTTCCATGAGAATTTAGGGGGATGATGGGCAAGGCTGGCATTTGGCAGGACTCGATAATTTTTTGTTTCTTTTTTTTTCATTTGGGCTGAACACAAGGGAGGCAGTTTGGGAGGATAATTGGATCCACAAAAGCTCAATTCCTTAGTCAGATGAACCCATGGCCACTCTTCCATGCTTATCACTGTGTAAAAAGCAAGGCCTCTGACCCTGCTCCATATCTTTAAAAAGTTTACTTTACCCGGGCAAACACTCAGTATCAAAGAAACAAATATGAGCAACACAAAAGTTCAGTTATTCCAGGTGGGAGTTAATTAGACTTAACCAGTCATCAAATGGCATCTCGACTGTCACGTCTTAGGAAAACGCAGTCTTGATGAGGGACCCGGAGGCCAGGTTCTGACCCCAGCCAGGGCCACCACCTACCTTACGAAAGCATGTGACTTTGGACTTAACCTCTCTGTCTTGGGCCAAATTCCCTTTATCTAACAAGGAGGGGTGAGGTGCTGGGTGGTCTGGGAGCTGGGCATCCCTTCTCCGCCTGTCCTGGCTCCTTCCCTCATCCCTGGAGCCCCTCACAATGCTGGGCCAGTGCTGGACAGGCCAGCAGAGGACCATCTTGCCCTGCGGGAGCCCTCACAGCCAAAGGAAGACAGGGTCCTGTTTCTATTCTGGAAGGAGTAGAGCTTCCAAATGACAATGATGCTCTGTGAGCTCAAGCTAGGAACAGTGGTTGGTATTTTTCCTATTGTATTTTCTTATCAAAGCTTGTGGACTTTGGGGCAAAGGACTGAACATTTTCTCTTTTTAAAGAAAACCCAAGTGGCGCTAGTGCTAAAGAAACCACCTGCCAATGCGGGAGACCTAAGAGATGCAGATTCAGTTCCTGGGCTGGGAAGATCCCCTGAAGAAGGGAATGGCTACCCTCTCTGATTTTCTTACCTGGAGAATACCACAGACAGAGGAGCCTGGTAGGCCACAGTCCATGGGGTCACAGAGTCGGACACGACTGAAGCGACGTAGTGTACACATTTTTCTTACTGCTTTCTGTGTGATTCTAGAAAGGTTGACCAGGAGGAGAGAGGTTTAGCTTGCCAGTAAGGGCTTTGCAGTGGAGATGAATCATCACATTATGTTCTCAGAACTCTCCAGGCCACTGTTGCTGGGAGAGGGAGCCAGCACCACTTACAGATATGGGGTCCAGATTACCTGGTTATCTTGCCATCTGCTTTCTGGTACTAAATGATGCTTTAAAAATTTTGTCTCTGGTAACTTCTTAGTCTTGGGCTTCCCAGGTGGCTCAGTGGTAAAGAATACGCCTGCCAGTGCAGGAGACAGGGGTTCAATCCCTGGGTTGGGAAGATCCCCTGGGAAAGGAAACGACAACCCACTCCAGCATTCTTGTCTGGAACTGACGGACAGCGGAGCCTGGCGGGGTACAGTCTATGGGGTCCTGAGAGAGTAGGACATGACTGAGCGCCTCAACAACAACTTCTTAGTCTTACACCGTAAGGCACAGCATCACTCCATGCCCCGAGTTTAGATTAGGCAACAGCTTTACTTCACCTTTTTATTGTAGGAAAAAGCACACAGTGTAAAGTTTTCTATTGGAACCACTTTGAAGTGTCCAGCTCAGTGGCACTGCTCACCTTCACACTGTTGTCACCGCCGTCCACATCCAGAACATTTTCACCTTCCCCGCATGAAAATCTGCTTCCATTAAAAGCTCACTCCCCATTCCTGTCCCTACCCCTGGCACCCACCCTTCCATTCTCCGTTTCCATGAATTTGCCTGCTCTGGGTACCTCCTGTAAGAGAAATCATATCCTGTTTGCCTGTGACATCAGCCTTATTCTTTTTGCTGCAGGTGGGAAGGAAGGTGCAGGTTCACCCCCAGACAAAACTCCTCGCAGGGAAGAGCTCAAGAACCTCAATACGAGAGGCCGCAGGGATCTCCATCATCCTGACAGCAGAGTCCCAAGGACAGCCTTAGGTGATGCAGGCTGTGTTGCCATGGCGATTCTGACCAGGGCTCACTCCTATGGTCCATGGAAGGAAGGAAGTAGGGGTTACTTTGGAGCCCCTTGGTCACTGTCCCTAGAGGGGCCCCTGCGAATCCTCAGACTCAGCATGCCCTCGCTGAGCCTTGAAGATGACCTTCTCTCTGCCCCAGTGCTCGGCCGATTCCTTGGGGGTCAGGTGCCTCTGTCCCCTGAGAACGTTTTCCTGTGCCGGAGACCCATCCTGTGAGCTCTCATGCCATCCCAGCCTTATGGATGTGGAATCTCTTACTGATATTAATTGTTCCCTTGCCAGTCACTGTCCCGCCACAGACCATCTCAGCGCAGGGACCACATTCTCCCTGCTGAGTCACCGGAGCTTGGCAGCAGCAGAGGCCTAGATCTGAGACGTGCAAAGGCTGAAGAAGGGCGTGAGCTCAGGGGAAGATGATCCACAGGGAGTGAGGGGGGTCAGGCGGGGAGACGCTGAACAGAAATGTAATGTAGCCTCAGCCTGATCCTGGGAGAGGTATGCAACATGAACAGCACAGCAAAGCCATCCTACCTGCCACACAGGGTCAGGATTTTTGCACCCAGGCAAGTCAGTAGGCGGCCTTCCCAGGTGGCTCAGTAGTAAAGAATCTGTCTGCAATGCCCAGGACTCGAGTTCGATCCCTGGGTTGGGAAGATCCCCTGGAGGAAGAAATGGCCACCCACTCACGGACAGAGGAGCCTGGTGGGCCACAGTCCGTGGGGTCGTAAAGAGTTGGACACGACTGAGTGACTGAACAATGACCACGATGTCAGTAGGTGTAAACTTCCAGGCATTTTCAGGGGAGGTGGCTTCCTGAGGAGGCCAGGTCTCTGGAGCTGTGTTAGCAGAAATAGTCTCAACAGGGGCGCTAGAGTCCTACAACACTGGGTGTTTGTCCAGTAAAAACTTGTTGAAATTAACAACACATCTGGCATCTAACACCCACAATGTGCCAGGCACTGTGCTCTGTCTTTTACCATCTCGGTCTGTCTCTAAGCAGCCCTCGGAGCACAAGTGGAGAGAGGGAGGATCCAACGAAGCTAGACGATGCCTCCCGTTTGCCCAGACACCGGGCGGCAGGTAGATCAGCTTACCTGTACCCAGGTGATGCGCACACGCAGTGACGTTTGAGATGCAATCAGTGGACAAGGCACTGTCTCCCTGCCTCTTTGATCAACTTTTATTCAGGATGGGAATTAGCATGTTACGTCCTTTCACCGGCTTGCTTTTCTGAGACTGGGCCTGGACTAACCTCCCGGGTTGCTAAGCTGGTTGGGAACATTTATTTAAACAGTAACCTGATCAGACCCCGTGCCCTTCCACATAGTCTTTCCTCCACTTGGCAGCATCCTCGGTGAATTGGAAAGATGTCCACCTTCCAGGTTAATTTCTTTTTCAGTCCTAGCCATTCAGTCTCCTTTCCCTGGGGAGCTTGGGGAAGGGGGGAGACCTGTTCCCACTCAGCCCATGGGAACACCGTGCCAACAACCCTCGACGCTCTTCCCGCCCCAGGCCTCCGGCCACGGCCCTGTTTGTCCAAATTAGAGTCCGTTTACTCTGCAAACCATGCTTGTGCTTCCGTCCACACTGAGCAGCTGCTGCCCTTGTTTGCACGGCATGGTCAGCAGGCAGACAGCCGCCCCAGACAAGCCCAGCGAGCTTCCGGCCAGAGGGAGCCGCAGGCACCTGGACGGACACCGCCCAGCTTCCCCAGAGCAGACGGTGGTGGCCTGGGCTCCACAATTCAAAATACTGCACAAGAGATAAAACACTCATACAGAAGAACCCTGGAATACTCGCCAAGGGGTAGCCTCCCAGCCCTGGCTCCACCAGACACCCTCTTTAAAAAAAAAAAGTTAATTAATTTTAATTGGAGGCTAATTAAAATATTGTGGTGGTTTTTGCCATACATTGACATGAATTGATGCTTTTGAACTGTGGTGTTGGAGAAGACTGTTGAGAGTCCCTTGGATTGTAAGGAGATCCAACCAGTTCACCCTAAAGGAAATCAGTCCTGAATATTCTTTGGAAGGACTGATGCTGAAGCTGAAACTCCAATACTTTGGCTGTCTCATGCAAGGAACTGACTCATTTGAGAAGACCCTGATGCTGGGAAAGATTGAAGGTGGAAGGAGAAGGGGACAACAGAGGATGAGATAGTTGGATGGCATCACCAACTCAACGGACATGGGTTTGGGTTCCGGGAGTTGATGATGGACAGGGAGGCCTGGCATGCTGCAGTCCATGGGGTCGCAAAGAGTTGGACATGACTGAGTGACTGAACTGAGGTGAATCAGCCATGATGTTCATGTGTCCCCCATCCTGAACCCCCCTCCCACCTCCCTCCCCATCCCATCCCTCGGGGTTGTCCCAGAGCACTAGCTTTGAGTGCCCTGTCCCATGCATGGAACTTGCACTGGTCATCTATTTTACATATGGTAATATACATGCTTCAGTGCTGTTCTCTCAAATCATCCCACCCTCACCTTCTCCCACAGAGTTCAAAAGTCTGTTCTTTACATCTGTGTCTCTTTTGCTGTCTCGCATACAGGGTTGTTGTTACCATCTTTCTAAATTCCATATATATGTGTTAATACACTCTATTGGTGCTTTTCTTTCTGACTTACTTCACTCTGTATAATAGGCTCCAGTTTCATCCATCTCATTAGAACGGATTCAAATGTGTTCTTTTTAATAGCTGAATAATATTCCATTGTGTATATGCACCACATCTTTCTTATCCATGTGTCTGCTGATGGGCATCTAGGTTGCTTCCATGTCCTAGCTATTGAAACAGTGCTGTGAGGAACACTGGGGTACACGTGTCTCTTTCAATTCTGGCTTCCTCGGTGTGTATGCCCAGTGGTGGGATTGCTGAGTCGTATGGCAGTTCTGTTTCCAGTTAAGGAATCTCCACACTGTTCTCCATGGTGGCTGTACCAGTTTGCATTCCCGCCAACAGTGTAAGAGGGTTCCCTTTTCTCCACATCCTTTCCAGCATTTATTGTTTGTAGACTTTTGGATGGCAGCCCTTCTGACTGGTGTGAGATGGTGCCTCATTATGGTTTTGATTTGCATTTCTCTGATAATGAGTGACGTTGAGCATCTTTTCATGTGTTACTTAGCCCTCTGTATGTCTTCTCTGGAGAAATGTCTGTTTAGTTCTTTGGCCCATTTTTTGATTGAGTCATTTATTTTTCTGGTATTGAGCTGCATGAACTGCTTGTATATTCTTAAGGTTAATTCTTTGACCAGACCCCCTCTTTCTGAGCAGGAAGAAGCTTGGTTGGTGGTTCCTGAGGCAGTCTACACAGCAAGATGGCAGGGTTTGTATCCTGGTTCCCTTGAAAGTGGTTGAACCTCTCTGCAGCTCAGCTTGCTCCCCTGTAACGTGGGGCTGAAGTCCTGGTGGGAGGATGGCATGAGCTAACGACAGAAGGTACTCAGAACGGCGGCCCACGTGAGGTTGTTGTTGTCCAGTCACTAGGTGGTGTCCAACTCTGTGCAACCCCACGGATTGTAGCCAGCCAGTCTCCTCGGTCCGTGGGATTTCTCAGGCAACATTACTAGAGTGGGTTGCCATTTCCTTCTCCAGGCAATCTTTCCAACCGAGGGATCAAACTCATGTCTCCCACACCGGCCAGTGGATTCTTTACCACTGAATCATCTGGAAAGCCCCCCATAAGAAATCCGTTCTCAGTATAAAACCCAGCATTTATTTGTCTCTCTACTGGCTAAAAGAGTGCAGAGTGTTGAGGAAGCGGTATTGGTAGTGGTGTGTTATTTCCTGCATTAAGGGTCCTTCCAGGCAGGGAACTGTATGGAATGCTTGTCAGAACCTAACCTCAGAGTTTGGTTGGAACCAATAATGAATGATGACAGCTAGAAGCCCAGAGTTCTGCTCCAGGTCCCACTCCTGTTGCATTATCCCTACTGGCATCCGCCCCCCACCCCCAACCATCCCCAATGCATCCCTGGGATTCTTCTGGACTCTCTTCTGAGTGGACTCACTGTGGGAATGTAACATGTCCTGGTCCAGTAGGATACTGTCTGTGTATCTATCCTACTGTCCTCACACGGGGTAGCTCTGTGAGATTTTCAAGCTGCTTCCTTACACATTTGTTTGTTCCATCTTGAAAGTACCAGGATTTAAAATTTAGTACTGGATTGAGTCTCCTTGGGTCCTCCAAGGTCCGTTTCCAGTGGTCTTCCATGTGAACAGAGGGCAAGGCTTCCACAGCTACACAGCTTTGTTGTTCAGCCACTAAGTCGTGTCCAGCCCTTCGTGACCCCATGGACTGCAGCACACCAGGCTTCCCTGTTCTTCACCATCTCCCGGAGCTTGCCCAAACTCATGTCCATTGAGCTGGTGATGCCATCCAACCATCTCATCCTCTGTTGCCCCCTTCTCCTCTTGCCTTCAATCTTTCCCAGCATCAGGGTCTTTTCTAACAAGTCAGCTCTTTGCATCAGGTGGCCAAAGTATTGGAGCTTCAGCTTCAGCATGAGTCCTTCCAATGAATATTCAGGGTTGATTTCCTTTCGGATTCACTGGTTTGATCTTCTTGTAGTTTCAAGGGACTCTCAAGAGTCTTCTCTGGCACCACAATTTGAAGGCATAAGTTCTTCTTAGCTTTAATGAGCAGCAAAATAAAATGGAGTTCCTTGAACGAGGCCCGCATGGATGGTGAGTTCCTTCTTAGTCTTTACTGCCTGCCATGCCAGCTAGCCTGCGGCTACCAGAGTCGGACCAAGCCCGTCTTTCCCTGGCCATGGAGGTCTCTGTGAGCTGCCACGCCCACCTCGAGGAGTGCCCTGCAAAGTCCTGACTTGACAGTGAGCTCCAGGCAAGGAGGGGGCTTTGGAAAATCCCAGATGGAAGGCGACGCTCTGTCTGTGACCAATAGGCTCGTCACCCTGCCATGCCCAAGCTGAGCCTTCAACCCTCTGGTGCCTGGCAGGGCCATTTCCTGGCAAACATGAAGAGAGGGTTAGTTTCTGCCTGCCCTTCCTGATTCAATCAGCCCTCAACCCAGTGAGCAAATATATGCCAGCCTCTGGGGCCATCTCCCTGACCCCCAGCCCAGACCTGCTCCTGGGGGAGTCAGCATCTACTGTGAGCCTCCCATTTTATTTGGTGGCTTTCACTCAGTAGGAATTTATAGACACAGCCAGTCCTCCCTGGTTTTATTATGCTCATAAGGTGCAGGGAAAAAAATTATGCCGCCACACCCTCTTCTCTGTCTCAGGCTCAGGAATTCACACATTCCAGTCCTGATTTGCTCCAGGTTGTCTGAATTCCTGGAAAGACCAGGAGGGGGCACTGTGTAACCACACAGCGTCTCCCTGGCAGCTTAGTGGACTGGTTTTCCCAGGTCCTCTGCGACCTGGCCATCCCTCTAACCTGTAGAAGTGCCAGGTTCCATTGACTCTGAAAATGTAACCTACCTCTTACCTGGACCACAACACCTGGATGAAGCTGCGGTGTAACAACACAGTCTTCACAAGGTCAGAGCAGTCTTCTCAGCAATATCCTGTCCCAACTCTGCCTGCAATACAGGAGACCCAGGTTTCATCCTTGAGTCAGAAAGATCCCCTGGAGAAGAAAATGGCAACCCACGCCATTATTTTTGCCTGGAGAATCCCAAGGACAGACGAGCCTGGAGGGCTACAGTCCATGGGGTTGCAAAGGGTCAAATGCAACTAAGAGACTGAACACCAGCAACAGAAAACCATATTTAGCACTTTTGTGTCTAGTTTTTACTTTAGCTTAACAAGGAATAGGAGAAATGTTGGTATCAGTAACAGTATTTTGGCACCAACAACAAAACCAAAAATCTTAAAAAAAAAACTCTGTGCCATCAAAAGATAACTGATGCCCTCAGTGGCATACCAAACATTAGCAGAAATGAAATAGAATTAGGTACATGGGAAAGGGCTTTGCAAGCTCTAAACTACCCAAGTAGGGCCGTGAGGGGGGAGTGGTAGTTGAAACAACACTTTCAAAGATTAAGGATAAAGAATAACCTTGAAACCTCAGCTCTCTGCTGTCCCCAGGGAGCCTTTTGTGGGACCCCATCCATGGGTCTTGTCTGCCCCTGACAGCCTCTACCCCTTCTCCCCACCAGGGGGCTTCGGTCCTCTTTTCTTTTCTGTTCTTGTTCCTAAACCCTTGTCCTTCCTTTCACCTGTAGATTCCCCATCCTCCCCAGTCATCCTCCCACGAAGGGCTTCCTTTCCTTGTTCCCCTCTCAGTCTGTGATCCAGACATTAAGGCTTTTGGGAGCCACTGAAGAAATAAAGCAGAGTGAGTGGTTAAGAACTCGCCTGGCAATGCAGGAGACAAAGGTTCAATCCCAGGGTGGGGAAGATCCCCTGGAGAAGGAAATGGCAACCCACTCCAGTATTCTTGCCTGGAGAATCCCGCAGAGAGAGGAGCCAGGTAGGCTACAGTCCATGGGATTGCAAAGAGTCGGACCCAACTTAGAGACTGAACAACAAAAGCCACCAGTTCCACTGTATTAAAACTGCTTTCTCATCTGTTGCCCCAGTAAGGGGAAAATATATGATTTATTTGTGTGTGTATTCATTCCAAAGCTCAGTGCAGTGGGGTAAGCCAGAGGCATTCAGAAAGTTTGCAAACCTCAGCTAAACTTAAACCTCCAAAATTTTGATCAAGGTTGCATGGAAATAAAACATCGAGATTCCACTGTGGATAGATTTGGCTAATTTAAAAATCACAAAAGAGGGGGTCTCAAGCATCAGGTTTGACAGAACTTTTTCTTTGTTATGTTT
Organism: Antilocapra americana; assembly: GCA_007570785.1. Lineage (NCBI taxonomy): Eukaryota > Metazoa > Chordata > Mammalia > Artiodactyla > Antilocapridae > Antilocapra > Antilocapra americana. The sequence continues at coordinate 33,052,463 of ML663566.1, forward strand.
GCTTTTAGTTTATAGCTCTCCTTCCCCTTTATCATGTCACAAGGGCGTCCTTGGCTATAAATCATTCTTTCTCACCTTCCCAAACCAAAACTCTGTTCCCGTTAGATACTAACTCTCACCCTCTGGCAACCATCCTTCTACTTTGTGTCTCTATGAATCTGAAAAGTTTCCAGAGCTCAAGGTCAAGAAAATATTTTCCTGATTCCTTAGGGAAAATTGGTTTCGTCTTTCCCATTGAGAGCATCAGTCCATCTAGAACTGATGTGTGGTGTGGAGTGGGGGCCGAGATTGTCTTTTACACATATATAAACCAATGTACATAAAGAACGGATTGCTGTAACACCGATTATTGAGAAGACCTTGCTCTCCACTGCTCTACACTGGTGCTTGTGACACGATCTGTGTCTGGGTGGATTTTTTTCTGGACTCTTTTATTTTTAAAATTATTTATCTATTTAGTTATTACTTTGGCTGCACTGAGTCTTCGGTGCCGTGTGCGGGCTTTCTCTAGTTGTGGCGAGTTGGGGCTACTCTCTAGTTGTGGTGCTTGGGCTTCTCACTGCAGTGGCTTCTCTTGTGGAGCAAGGCCCTAGGGCGCCTGGCTTCAGTAGTTGTGGCGCACGAGGCCTGTGGGATCTCCCCAGAGGAGGGACTGAATCTGTGTCCTTCTGCGTTGGCAGGCAGATTCTTAACCGCTGGGCCACCGGGGAAGCCCCCTTAGTTATTCTTGGGCCTTGATGTTTCCCCACGAATTATGGAAGTAGACTGTGAATTTCTAAAACAAAATAAATCACTGGTATTCTAATTTGAATGATTTTGATCAATAGATTCATTTGTGGAGTAAGTCACTTTTCTGTGACCTAGATCACCCTTCTGAAAAGACAAGACAGAAATCCACAGTGAGCAGTCATGAGTATGACAAGAGCAATAGGTTTTCAGACTGAAAGAAAAATCACCATAGAATTGCTGTCCATATATATATAATGAGAAGGGACACATGCTTCCTCTGTGCTCAGTCGTGTCCGACTCTGTGACCCTATGGACTATAGCCCTCCAGGCTCCTCTGTCCATGGGATTTCTCAGGCAAGAATACTGGAGGGGGTTGCCACTTCCTACTCTTAGGGGACTTTCCTGACCCAGGGGTTGAGCTCGCCATCTCTTGCGTCTCCTGCATTGCAGGTGGGTTCTTTATTACAAGGGCCACCTGGGAAGCCCCCACAACCTTCCTATGATGGGATACGTAAAAGTTGGAGCAACTTTTGGGACCTGGTCTCTGAGGCTCCTTTTTCCTTCTCCAGCCTGGAATTCAGAGGCTGGAGCTCTGGGGGATGGGAGAAGGGGGAGGATCTCCTCTCCGGGCTCCCACTGCACCCCCAGTCTGGCGCTTCCTTGTGATAACCCTGTGCTTGTCCTCTCATGTCAGTCATTTTGCAGCCTGGAAACTGAGGAGGGAATCAGGTTATGATTTACTTTTCAAACACACCTGCCGAGTGTCAGCTCCAGTTCTGGGTAGCTCTGCCTTCCAGGTCTTCTGCATAGAGTGTCCCACCTGGAGAGGGGATGATCAGAGACCCTGATGGGAAAAAGGCTTAACCCACATGATGGCCTTTCTTCTGTCCCCTGGAGCATACTCTGAGTCATGCTGAGGCCACCTGTGTGTGTCTGAGTGACCAGGACAGGAACCAGATGGAGGCTGTCTTCTTTCTCTTTTGGTCAGGCTGGTTAGCAAACACTCTCCCCACTCAGCCCTAGATGCTTCCTTCAAAGGCTTTTCTGAGGATTGCTTGAACAAATGCTTTCTGCAAGTAGGAATCCCCAAACTGAGACAAAGACAGGCAACAGGACTCCACAGTGTCTCCTTCTCAGGCCTCATTGTCTTTCCTTCCATCTGTGGAGCCCTGGAGGGTGACCACATCCGCTCAGTGGCCACAGTCCCCCACCCCCAGTGCTGCCTGAGCCCCAGGGAACCTCAGGGCTTTCATGCTCTGGGGTCCCCCAGGCTCCCTCCATGCTTCTGCCCTTTCTAGCTCCCCAGGGGAGGCCCAGAGTGGGAATTAGCTGGACCTAAGGAAGTAGCAGGGGGCTTCCCAGGGGGGTGAGTGGCAAAGAATCCGCCTGCCAATGGGGGAGACACAGATTTAATCCCCGGGTCAGGAGGATCCTCTAGAGGAGGAAACGGCAACCCACTCCAGTGTTCTTGCCTGGAGAATCCCTTGGACAGAGGAGCCTGGCGGGCAACAGTTCATGGGGTTGTAAAGGGTCAGACATGACTTAGTGTCGGAGCATGCACACACAGAAGCAGCAAGCCTGTTACAGACTAGAAGGACGCCAGCTTGGGGCCCACGCAGGTCCTTCCTGGGGGGCTGCCAGGGCTGGAGGTTGGGCAGCTGACCTGGACATCCCACAGCAGGCAGGTCTGGGGCTGGTGCAGGGTCCTGGCTCCTTCCTGGCCCTGGCTGAATCCGCAGCAGCTGGGTGGAGGGTGGCGTTGGTCAGGACGGTGCAGAAGGGGCACAGAAGGGCCGAGGTCTGGGCCAGTGGCCCCCCTCCCCTGGAGGACATGGCCAGAGGCCCCTCACTCCTGGGAGGGGAGCGGAGGACCTTGCTGAAGCCGGAGCTCAGGATGGTTGGGACACGCAGGTTCCTGGTGGCTTCGCCGCCCCCTACCCTCCCCCCACCTCCTGTCAGAGCAGCCAGGATTGAGGGGATCCAGACGAGGGCAGGGCAGCTGCTTCCTAGAACCGAGTACCTGGCGGTGGGGGTGGGGAGGGAGGAAGACAGAGAGAGAAAATGGACAAAGGGAGACCCCCATAAAACCAGCCGCGGGTCTGTAATCACCAGAGCCTTTGTTTAGAGCTGGTTTAAACAAGTTGTGATCCTTGAGAAGGGGAGGCCATAAACTGAAGTGAAAATAAAAGCGTTTACAGCGAGGGCCCGCGAGGTGCCGGGGATCAATGGGGGAGCCGTGGGGGTGCGCCTGGCCTGCACTGCCTGGCGTCCTGGGTGCCGGCAGGCCAGCCAGGCCCAAACATCACAGGCTCCACACAGATGGAGGGACGGGGTGGGGGCTGGGGGAGGGAGGGACCCAGGGACAATCCCACATTCCAGGCTGGGGGGCGGGGGTGGCGGTTGGGGGGAGAGGGCAGGGTGCCAGGGCTCTGTGACATCTAGAGATTCATGGCCGGAGGCCGGGAGATTTTTAGAGTCAGCCTTCCACTCCCCTACAAATTCCTTTATGATGGACTTGAGAGGTTGCACTAATAAGAAGATTTGAAGGGCACTTGTTCCTGGAAGAAATGCCTCTTAGGCCCGACTTATCAGCACGGAAAGGTGTCAGGAGGCAGATTTCACCGTGGGAGCAACATTCCTCAGGGGCGCTCCATGTAGCCATGGGTGGTGAGACGAGATGCTTGTGAAGGTGAGGCTGAAGGTGGTCATTCCTGAGCGTCCAGCCCTGAGATGCTGGTGTGGACCCTCCATTCACTCAACAGATGTAACCAGCACCTGCTGTAGGCCAGGCAACCAGGCAGGGACGTGTAAGGGAATTGTACACATGTATACACGCCTGTGTTTTAACAGATTAATTCTCCCCAGGGATCCGTGTAAAGGGATGTTGTTGTTGTTTTGTTGTTTAGTCGCTAAATTGTGTCCAACTTATATAATCCCATGGACTGTAGCCCGTCAGGCGCCTCTGTCCAAGGGATTCTCCAGGCAAGAATATTGGAGTGGGTTTCCATTCCCTCCTCCAGGGAATCTTCCTGACCCAGGGATTGAACCCATGTCTCCTTCATTGGCAGTCGGATTCTTGACTGCTGAGCCAGCTAGGAAGCCCGTGTAGGGAGTGCTTTGGGAGAACAGCGGTACCGAAGAAAGCCAAGGCAGTTCTCAGACATATATTGTCTGAGGTCAGAGGGCCTCGCAGGTTGTGCTCAGAAGGAAAGGCAGCCAGGCTTTTCTGCAAAAAAATCCCAGTAAGGTCACATTCATATTAATAAGGCAGATGAGTAACTGGAGGCCCCTGAACTGATACAGCAGGGTTTTGGGGGGTTTTCTTCCCCTTCCTGCTGACTGGCAACATTTGTGGAAGGGTGCTGAGCTGAGTCTTCCAAATGGCAAAGACCAGCTAGAGAGAACCAACCCAAAGGCAGGCGGCTTACCGCTCAAGAGATCTTAAGAGAAATGAGTCCATGAGGATCTTGTGCCTTTGGTCCTGAAACACCAATGCTTTGGTGCAGGGGGAAAGCAGAGTAGGGAATGGGTGTGGGCTTTGCAATTAGACAGTTGGTTTTTTTTTTGTTTTACTATAAATAATGCCAAATTATATTTTAAAAAACAATCAAGTGTTAGAACTTGGATGGGATATATAATAACAAACTTTCCCTAGGGTTTTTTTTCAAATTTATTTATTTTTAACTGAAGGAAAATTGCTATGCAGTGTTGTGCTGGCCTCTGCCAACAGCAGGTTTTTGATCTCTTCCCCTCAACTTCGTCGTTGGACACTTGGGATCATCTCCAAGACTCTGTTTTCTCATCTGTAAAGTAAGGACAAGAACGTCCCCGCCCCCGAGGCTGGGAATGAGGATGACTGAAGTGATGTGCCTAGGGCTCCTCTCATTGCTTCTCCTTCCCTCCTACCCTCCCCTCTTCCCAGTGAGACAGATATAGTATTGCCCCTCCCAAATTTTGAAAAATGGAAATTATGATAACAGAAGTACCAAAAAAATAGATAAGCTTTCCTTGTTTGTTTAGGAAACATCTCGAATTCCTACACCTGGTGCTTTACTCACTAAGTTGTCTTCAGCTCTTTGCAACCCCATGGACTGTAGCCTGCCAGGCTCCTCTGTCCTTGGGATTCTCCAGGCAAGAATACTGGAGTGGGTTGCCATTTCCTCCTCCAGGGGAATCTTCCAGACCTAGGGATCGAACCCGGGGCTCTTTCGTTGAAGGCAGTACCAAAAAGATAGATGAGATCTCCTTGTTTGTTTAGGAAACATCTTGAATTCCTACACCAATAACATGCAGTTTCACTGTCCCTATATCCTGAACACCATTGGTTTAGGACTTCCAGTTCATTCATGTAGTACCTGCCGTGGGCTAGGACTGTACTAGGCAGTGGAGATGCAGAAGTGAATGGCACTGTCCTTAGCCACAGACAAATACCAAAGGTGCAGATAATTTCAAACTCACAAAGAATTTGGGGGAAATAGAGCAGAGCCCTGGGCTTCCCTTGTGGCTCAGACGGTCAAGAATCTGCCTGCAGTTCAGCAGATGCAGCTTCGATCCCTGGGTCAGGAAGATCCCCTGGAAAAGGGAATGGCAACCCACTCCAGTAGTCTTGCCTGGAGACTTCCATGGACAGGGGAGCCTGGTGGGCTACAGTCCAGGGGGTCCCAAAGAGTCAAACACAACTGAGCGATTGAGGACACACACATTGTTAATTGAAATCACATCTTTAGAGAAAACTGAAAGTATCAGTCGTTTCCACCTCTTTGTGACCTGATGCATTATAGCCCCCCAAGCTGGAAGAAGAGGGAGAAAGTTCAGTTTCTAGTAGATAAAAGCCAACCTGGATTTTTGGCATCCTTTATTTTTCAGGCAACTCTTCCCTCCTTTGCTCCTGGTATCTGAGTCATGCATCTCAGTGCTGGGCTGAGATTGTTATCCAGGTATTTGAGATCTGTTATCTTGTGATGGGAAGGTCTAGATGTGTTTCCTGCTCTCCCCCACCTCTCCAGCTCCTAATAGTGCTTGGTCATTCTGTATGGGTCAGAATCTGTGCCTGGTCCCACATGCCCTGCTTGGTAGGTGGCCCCCTCAAAGGGAAGCACTGAGACCGCCCTGTTGCTCTGTCTAAACTCCCCTCCAGGGACCCAGTACTGCCATTTGCCTTGCTTGAGTTAAAAAGTCTTGAGTAGGCAGGCAAGTTGAGTCTTCACTGAACACCCTAGAATATTCATGAACACAGAGAACAGTATCATGACCCCCATCCACCTACCCCCCACCCAGCTTCCTCATGACCAAGCCTGTTTCATCTTCTCTGACACTACCTCTCCTCCCAGGTTATTTTGAAGCAAATGCCCAGATAGTTCAAGCTCTGTAAACATTTTAATAAATATTTCTAAATTAAAAACCCCACAATAATATCGTATCTAAAAAATGAACAATCATGTCCTCAGTATCAAATAACCAGACAACGTTTGCATTTCTCTGATTGCCTAATACTATTTTTTTTGCAGTTTGGTTGTTTGATTTGGAATCCATATAAAATATAAGGTCCATACATTGGCATATATGTCTCTTGAGTGTCTTTTAATCTCTAGGTCCACCTCCCATTCCCCTCGCTGCACCCTGTCTTCACCAGAAATGGAGTTGTTTTTCTTTCAGAGTTTCCTGCAGGCTGAATATTGATGATGGAATTCTTATGGGAGTCCTTTAACATGCTTTTCTGTCCCTTGTATTTCCAGTTCTAGAGGCTTGGTTAGGGGTGTGTGTGCATTTCCATTAGCAAATGTATCATATTTTTCTCTCTTTGTATAATGTAACTGACCACTGATGATCATCGTCTAGATTTATTAATTTACTTAATTAAATTAGCAATTAATTTAACTGCAAGTTGCAAGATAGTGATATTTTATCATTCCTTCTTCATTGACTAGCTGGAATGCTGTAAAGTAAAACCTCCCTCATCAATTCTTTGGTTTCTCTCAGGTCCAGATCATATAGGAAAAGAGGGACAAATACTTGGTTGTGTGCCCTGATTCAGCAATTCACAAGGGAATAAAGATTTTTTTCCTTAATATCATCCAAAGGTAATCAAATGAGTTATTGTTTTGGTGGGCTCTTGTATCAGTGAGAACCCAGGGGCTTAAACATATTTGACCTTTTTCAACCCACTGCACTTTTCATCCATATAAAAATATGTTTCACTTGTCCTAGCTTTGACCTGAGTAGCCTGTGATAGTTTCCTAGCTTATCTGTAAAGATTTCCTGGCCCAAATCTGCAAGGGGCCATTTCCCCGAGGATTCCTGATTGTTTTTAGTGGGATATGCTGTGTAGAGATAACAGTCTGAGTGTTGGGAGTGGTAATTACCACCAGGTGGGTCAGTTTGTAGCCCTTCTCCATGGACAGAGCTAGAAAATATGTATTCTTTAGGAAAGATTAAATAACCATAGAGTCCTCTGATATGGGGATTCAAACCCAAGATTTACAAGAATTTTGCTTTGTCAGTCTTACATTGTGACTTCTTTCAATCACAGTGAAAAGTTTTCAAATATACCAGCATAATTTGATTTGTCTTTGCATTACTCCCTGGCTTGGTGGCTCAGAGGTAAAGAACACACCTGCCAATGCAGGAGACATGGGAGACCCTGGTTTGACCCCTGGGTCGGGAAGATCGCCTAGAAAAGGGAATGCAATCCCCTCCAGTATTCTTGCTTAGAGAGTTCCATGGACAGAGGAGCCTGGTGGGCTTGCAAAGAGTCAAACTCGACTGAAGCACGCATGTTACTACCTAGAAACAAGTCTCAGAATGACAGTACCAGTGTGATCATCAACAGCATGGTGACTGGAAGCCTCAGGAGGCTTGGCTTCCGGTTCATTTTGTCCGTTGGGCACATCCCACTGAAGATGTACGGCCAGCTTACAGTGCTTTCAAATCACTTGCAATAGTTCCACACTGGGCAGCACACACTTCAGCCTTTTTGTTTCTAGTTTTAGGAATTGCTGTTTGATTTAACCTTGTTTTGTGACGTTCCATAAAATAGTTAGTAGCTCCAGATGATCATACTAAGTGAAGTAAGTCAGGGAATGGCAAATATCATATATCACTTATATGTTGAGTCTAAATAAATGATACAAATGAACTTATTTACAAAATTTTGAAATAAACTTATTTACAAATTTTGAAAACAGATTTATGGTTACCAAAGGGGAAAGGTGGTGGTGGTGGGGAGATAAATTAGGAGTTTGAGATTAACATATACACACTATCTAAAATAGATAATCAGCAAGGACCTACTGTATAGCACAGGGAACTCAACCCAATACTCTGTAATAATCTAAATGGCAAAAGAATCTGAAAAGAAATGCACAAATTTAACTGCATTACTTTGCCATATGCCTGAAGCTAACACAGTTTGTAAATCAAATGTATTCCAATATAAAATAAAAGTTAAATTTAAGAAAAAATAAAAAAATGATCCTTCAAAAAACAAAGACATTTAATGGCTCCAAAGTAAATTCTATAGAATGCAGCGTATGAAAAACAGTCTACCTTTATTCCTGTGCCCTTCAGCTTATTCTTTTCTTTCTTTTGTTGGTAAACATTTAAAGAATTATGACTTCTTTCTTCCATTTTAAAATTCTTCTGTGTAAAGAAAAAACATTTTTTAATTAAAAATGCTTTTATGTATTTTTATGAGTTGTACTGAGATCTTGTTTACAAACCATCAGATTCATCCTTTTAAAAATCAGCATGTGTCTTCTTTCCTTAGACAAATGGCAGCGTGCAGTCAACATTCTTTTCTCTGCCTTGCTTTTTACAGTAACAATATACCCTAAAGATTGTTCCATGGTATGAAGAGATCTTCCTCAATCATTTGCAAAGCTGCATAGCTTAAAACTACCACGTTTTATTCAACCTGTCCTCTCCTGGTGGCCACTTGAGTTCTTTTTGTTACATCGAGTAGTGCATATACTTTTTTCATATTTTGATGAGTGTACTTTGGGACGATCCCTTTGTAGGTGGGGAATTGCTGGGTGAAAGAGGAAAGGCATAGATAACTTTTCGAGACATTGCCCAGGTCCCCTCCCACCATAAATGTATGAGAAGCATTGCCTCCCAGCTTAGTTAACATTGTATATTGTTGAAATGCTGCATGTTTGCCAAGCCACCAGCAGAAACTGTATCTGAGTGTGATTTTACTTTGAGATTCTCTCCATATGAGAGAGGTGGAGGGCTTTATCATGACTGAGCGCCACTTGTAGCTCTTATCTTGTGAACCTTGTCTTTGTGAACCATGTAATTTTCCATCCATTTTCCCATAGGTTTTTTGACCTTTAAAACTCCCTGTGATAATGAGTGCAAATGTTTTTCCTAATTTGTCTTTTTACTTTATAACAGGGTTATATGCCATGTAAAAATTGTTCTCCGATTGTTTGTTTATATAAGCAAATTTATTAACTTCTTCTTACTTCTGATTTTGAAAACATAGTTAGTGAACTTTCCCCCATTTCTGGTTTATGAATTTGAGCTGTCTCCTTTAGCATATGAAAGTAGCTCAGTCGTGTCTGACTCTTTGCGACCCTATGGGCTATAACCGGCCAGACTCCTCTGTCCATGGAATTTTCCAGTCAAGAATACTGGAGTTGGTTGCCACTCCCTTCTCCAAGGAATCTTCCCCAACCCAGGGATTGAACCTGGATCTCCTGTATTGCAGGTGGATTCTTTACTGTCTGAGCTCCCAGGGTCTCTTTTAAGTCAGTTCAGTTCAGTTCAGTTCACTCAGTTGTGTCCGACTCTTTGAGACCCCATGAACCGCAGCACACCAGGCCTCCCTGTCCATCACCAACTTCTGGAGTTCTCCCAAACCCATGTCCATTGAGTCAGTGATGCCATCCAACCCTCTCATCCTCTCTCATCCCCTTCTCCTGCCCTCAATCTTTCCCAGCATCAGGGTCTTTTCAAATGAGTCAGCTCTTTGCATCAGGTGGCCAAAGTATTGGAGTTTCAGCTTCATATGGCATATTAATTCTCACATGCAATTGGATCAATTTCTGGACTTTCTTTTCTGGTCTGTCTGCCTGTCTTTGGGCCAAAATTAAACTGTTTTAATTATAGGAGCTTTATAATACCCTCTCATGTGTGGTAAGGCTAGCCTTTCTTCTCTTGGTCTTTGCTCTTTTCCAGGGTTTTCCTTGTTCTTGCTTGTGTACAAACCATATTTTTAAAATTTAAGGAGAATTTATACAGTTGAAATACATAGATGTTGCTTAGATCCTTGTTCAAACAAAGAATTATTTTCTTTAAGTTAGTTTCAAACCAAGAGAATATCCATTCTATGTATTTAATGAAATTATAAAGAATTATTGTCAATGTGTGTGATGGTTTTGGTGGTTGTTTTAGTCACTAAGTCATGTCTGACTCTTTTGTGACGCCATGGACTGTAGCCTGCCAGGTTCCTCTGTCCATGGGATTTTCCAGGCAAGAATACTGGAGTGGGTTGCCATTTCCTTCTCCAGAAGACCTTCCTGACCTGGAAATCAAACCTGTGTCACCTGCATTGGTGGGTGAGTTCTTTACCACTGAGCCACCAGGGAATCCTGTGCGTAATGGTACTAAACGGTGTTTTTCAGTCCTTATCCTTTAGAGAAATATAGTGAAGTATCACAGTTTAAATCATAATTTATATCTGCTTCCAAGCAATCCTGGTGGTGGCTGGAGGAGATAGAGATGAAACAACTGACCACAAACTGATAATTATTCAAACTGGGTGGTGGGGACTTGAGGTTCATTTTACTATTCTATGTATTTTTATATATTTTTCAAATAATGAATAGTTTAAAAAAGAGAAAGAGACTTTGAGTTCTAAAGGTTTTAAAACGTGGAGCAATATGAAACTTTTTAAAAAGTAAGTTTCAGCAAAGAGTGGGTGCTTTGCATACGGAAATTTGCAGTCAGAAGCCAGGATGCAGAGGACGGAAGTGGGGAGAAAATGTTTGCATTGGTTACACGACTGACTCAGCCCAGGGCCAGGTACACGAACTAATCCTTTTCTCCATTAAACATTTACCTATAACTGAACTATATCCTTTTTCTGGGACATAAAGGTCCAATATAGATAGGTGTGCCCTGATTTACAGACCCAGATGTGTTCCCGAAAAGTTGGTTTTAAATTCTCTATTTTCTAACTGGTTGCCTACCTCTTTGCTCAGAGTTTGGGGTCTTTGAAATTCCGAAATGTTTCAGAAGGACAGCTTGAAAAAGAGGTCATAAATGTCACTTTTATGGAACTCCTTTTATTTTTAAGCAATGTATATTTTAGAAATAAAGAAATGCTGTAGACTGCAGACCGCAGACCCTCTAAGTTGCCCTTTCCACACTTCAACACTTGAGAGGTGAATTTTGTTCGGAGTATAAAACTAGCTCTCAAACCTGTAGCTTGACCACCTCTCTTGACTGAGTATCTGAACACTGCTCTCCAGAAGTTGTCATGTTCGCAGTCTGTTTTAAAACTTCAGAGACTGTGGGAGAAAAAATACAGATAGAACTGGGTTGTTGATGTGAGGAAGGAGGAAAACAAATATATTCCTTTTATTTCTTTAAAATTCAGTACTGGCTACCTATATTACCTGTCAAACATCAGTAGAAATAACTACTTGGAAAAATAGTCCTGCTCTGACTAAATGTAAAGATACATGAAAATGCCATGACCCACAAATCGAGCTTCCGAGATATTCATGTACACGGGTCCCTGGACACAAGTATAAATGAATGTGCCAACAAGATTGTTCCCAACAATGAAGCGCTGGAAACAATACTGGTGTTTAGTAGCAGTAGGTGGTTGAGCATATTGATAGACTAGATAATTATACAGCTGTGAAGAGGAAGTATCCATGGTTACATTCAGTAACATGGATGCAGATTACAAGAGTGCTATAAAAAGAGTAACAAGAATGCATACACACTGTTTATAAACTGTTGCTAAAGGATGCATACGTAAATGTTAAAATAAAGAAAGCAACACGAAGAGTGACAAGTATACATGCACTAAACTCAGCAATCAATTGTTGGATCATCACAGAAGGTGGGGGCTCCCCTGATGGCTCAGGGGTAAAGAATCCACCTGCCAATGCAGGAGACGCAGGAGACGCAGGAGACCTGGGTTTGATCTCTGGGTCAGGAAGATCCCCTGGAGGAGGAAGTAGCAACCCACCCCAATATTCTTGCCTGGAGAATCCCACGGACAGGGGAGCCTGGTGGGCTACAGTTCATGGGATCGCAAAGAGCCAGACACAACTGAGCACAGCACAGCAGCAGCAGAATAGAAGACTGGCTGGGAGTTATCTTGGTGAGAAGGGGAAATGAATGAGAAGAGACACATAAAGATACCTGGGGTTCTGGAAATGTCCTGCTTACCAGCCTGATTGGTGAATGCACAGGTATACAACGTATGATCATTTATTAAACTGGATATTCATATATATGCCTTGCTGGATAGGTTTTATATTTCTCAATTTAAAAGGTTACAATAAAAAAGTTAATTAAAGGGCTTTTAAATGTTTATGGGAAACTTAATTTCCTTCCTATTGTCTATAAAAATATATATATCACTCTTAAAACAGCCATTGTGGGCATAATTGTAATGTCACTGAATTGCTGGACCATATAACTCATACTTATGTAAAGAATATTAGAGAAACAAGAGATATGTAAGGGAATAAAATATCTAAATATGTCAACAGCAGTGATTTTCACTGAATTAACAGTTTGCAAATACACCTCTGAGTCCAGGTTAAATAGTGCTTTGTAAAGAGGAAACATAAAACAGAGAAACCTGTAGCTCATAGCAGAAGATTCAAATGTTTAAAAAACAGCAAACTCTAAGTATATTAGTTTTTTTGTACTTAGAATAAAACTCCTGTCTTACACTTGATGTGTGTTTACAGGGCAAGGAGGAGGAGACTGAGTGACGAGGAGAGTGACTTTACTATTATTGCAAGTGCAGCCTCTGGAGGCCCTTATGGTTTGCCATATGGGACGAAGAGTTCTTTCGGAAATCAGATCATCACAGCGGTCAGCCAGTCAGAAACTCGAGTCAGCCTGCCTTTCTAGATTTTGACATTGGTTAATACGTTGTTGTTGTTGTTCAGTCGCTCAGCCGTGTACAACTCTTTGCGACCAACCCCATGGACTGCAGCACGCCAGGCTTCCCTGTCCTTCTCTGTCTCCTGGAGTTTGCTCAAACTCATGTCTATTGAGTCAGTGATGCCATCCAACCATCTCATCCTCTGTCGCCTCCTTCTCCTGCCCTCAATCTTTCCCAGCATCAGGGTCTTTTCCAGTGAGTCAACTCTTTGCATCAGGTGGCCAAAGTATTGAAGTTTCAGTTTCAGCATCAGTCTTTCCAATGAATATTCAGGGTTGAGTCCCTTTAGGATTGACTGGTTTGGTCTCCTTTCGGTCCAAGGGACTCTCAGGAGTCTCCTCCAGCACCACAGTTGGAAGGCATCCCTTCTTCGGTGTTCAACCTTCTTTCTGATCCAACTCTCACATCTGTACATGACTACTGGGGAAACCATAGCTTTGACTATACAGACCTTTGCCTACAAAGTGATGTCTTTGCTTTTCAATACACTGTCTAGGTTTGTCATAGCTTTTCTTCCAAGGAGCAAGAGTCTTTTTAATATGGTACATGCATATCCCCTACATTAGGGATTGTTACAAAATAACTGTGTAGTATTGATACTTCACATGGCACCGGGTTTGAGAAATTAGAGCCAGTTATAGAAATACAATGAACAATTTGATGTGTTATCAGTGGAAGTTACAGAATTACTCTGAGCAAAGAGAAGCAAGGAGAGAACACCTGATCTTTACTGCACACCTGGGATTGTGCCAGTCTATTTCACAGGTAATCTCAAGCAGTCTTACCAGCAGGGTTTCCTGAAGAGCAGGAACAAACCCCCAAGGATGATGGACTGTTTTCCCCCATTTCACAGATGAGGACACTGGGATTCAGAGCAATAAACTCACCTGCACAGAGTAAATGGCAGCATCTGGGAGAAGTGTGAATTTCAAGAAAAACTTAAAGTGCTGTCATAGACAACATATTAAGAAAATGCACCCAGAAATTTTAAAAAGTTTTATTAATTCACTTAAAAGTAACAGTAAATAAATCCTCTGTGTGTTGACATAGATATTTTACTTAAAATAATTACATTTTCTTAAACAATGAAACAGTGAGAAGGGTATCATTGTTTTCCATTTTTACAGAACTCTTTCAGGACTTGCCTTCTAGTTTGCAGATCGCTTTAACAGCTGGGTTCTCATATTTGCTTCCATCTATTGCAGTGTTTTGGTTGAGGTGAAGCATATAAGAAAGGCCAGCCTCCCACAGGTATGCAGTTAAAAAAGAGAGATCTGGGTGACTCCTTGGAAGTGTCTTGGGCCCCCCAGAGATCTGTAGATCGCATTGAGTCTGAGATCTGTAAATCCACACTGATCTAGTGGATTTCCTCACATTTCATTTGTCTTCTTTCTTCGAGGTTGCAGAAGACACAAAAAGCTTGGCTTTCTGTTCAAGTTTTTGGAGGACTTAATCCTTTTAGACAGCTTAGGGATAGTACTTTCCAGGAGTCACTAGTGGTAAAGAATCCACCTGCCAATTCAGGAGATGTAAGAGATGTGGGTTGGATCCTTGGGTTGGGAAGATTCCCTGGAGGAGGAAATGGCAGCCCCCTCCAGTATTCTTGCCTGGAGAACCCCACAGACAGAGGAGACTGGTGGGCTACAGTCCATGGGGTTGCAAAGAGTTGGACATGACCGAAACAACTTAGCACACATGTATGCAAACTGAAAATAGGATGATGAAGAAAACCAGCATCTCCAGAGGCTTTTGATGCAGAGGGGTAGGGTCTGTTTTCTCTTAAAAAACAGACCTTAAAGACAAGATCTCAGTGAGCCCACAAGAGCCAGCGCCTCACGGGGCTGAACAAAGTCCCTGATCCAGCCCGAGTGCCCCGATGCACAGGTGACCCAGCCCTGGGAAAATGAGGTGTTTCCAGCAGCTCTGGAACCACAGTGTCTCTCTTAGCTTTCCTTGTAACAAGATTAGTCTTGCTTTTCCCTCCTCTTTATTCCACTGTCTTGTGGGCCATCTCTTGGCTTTTGCGGTAATGTGATTAGCTGGCCTGCGGCCCACACTGAGGCCACTGACACAAAGATCTCTGCTTAGTTGAGTGCACCTCTTTCCTAAACAGCATCTCAGTGTTTATAATCACAGGGCCATTGTGAGTGCTGGGATTCCAATAGGACAGGATATTTACGATATCCGCCTACCTCCCCCACCTCCATAAAAGTCCATTCAAGGAGACAGTTGGAAAAGGAACAGAGACAGATGTGTGTCCTTCCCAGATGCTGATGAGACTCAATTGTTCTGCATATGTAATGACTTTTTACGGCTCTCTGCAAAGGCCTCTTCTGACTTTTAAAAAGGTGCCAAAGTCAAATATAGGTAGTTTTAGTAATCTCCCTGGATGCTCCAGCTGCCTAGAAATCCTCTATCAGAGGGTGTACAAAAAAGCCTGCCTCCCTTTCCTGTTTTATGGATGTAACATTGATCTCTTAGTATTTATATTTGACTGTTCATGTACATACAAGAGTCCATAGTATCTTATTTGGACAAGAGTCCTTCATAAACATTCAATGGTTCAATGATGGTTTTAAAGGCAATTTATGTAATTAGAACATAAAGAAAATAAAATAGAGGATGTAGACCCTCCTGTGACGTCTTTAACAAATATTTTAATGTTTCTATATTTCTGAATATAGAACTTGAACGTTGAAAAAACTTTTTGATATGGAATTACCTCATTTGATTTTTATATCCAAATGATTTTGAAGAAACTTTCCTTTTTAAAAAATCTGTATTATTTTCTAACTGATAGCCAATGGGAATTTTCTGTATGGCTCAGGAAACTCAAACAGGGGCTCTGTATCAACCTAGAGGGGTGGGATGGGGAAGGAGATGGGAGGGAAGTTCAAAAGGGAGGGGATATATGTATACCTATGGCTGAGTCATGCTGAGGTTTGACGGAAAACAACAAAAGTCTGTAAAGCAATTATCCTTTAATTTAAAAAATAATTAATTAAAAAATTTCTTATTTTCTAAAAATTGAAGCATAGTTGCTGTACAATATTATATAGGTTTCAAGTATACAATATAGTGATTCACAATTTTTATAGGCTATACTCTATTTATAGTTACTATCAAATGTTCAGTATATTCCTTGTAGCTCACTATATATCCTTATAGCTCATTTTTTTAACCTAATAGTCTGTACTTCTTACTCCCCTACCCCTGCATTGCCCCTGAAACTTCTTTTCTTTTAACACAAATTAATACATTTGATAATTTCTGTTGAATAAGATTTGTTCTGGTCATTCGGATAGTTTAGGTTGAGCTGAACAGGAAAGTATGCAGGATTGGAGAATTCTATCTGCAGTGCTGATCAGCTTCATTTTTTTTTTTTTCAGCTTCGTTTTTATTTATTTTAAAATGTCTATTTATTTATTCATTTGGCTGCAGTAGGGCTTAGCTGTGGTATGTGGGATCTTTAGTTGAGGCATGTGGGATCTAGTTCCCTGACCGGGAATTGAACCCGGAACCCCTGAGTTGGGAGCACAGAGTCTCAGCCACTGGACCACCAGGGAAGTCCCTGATCAGCTTCTTGCTGTGCTCCTCTCACCTTAAAAATCCTCTGCTAAGAGTTGAGCTCACTTGGTTTGGACCCTGTGCACAGGGTCACCGCTGTGTGCTCCCTCTGTGATTTCAGAGGGACATGCAGGAGGGTACTGAGTGCCTCACGGATCTGTTCCCACTGTCATTTTTTCTTCCCACTGGAGCAGAGAAATGAATCCCCGACTGATTTAAAAAAATGGCAGAAGACAGCAGAGTCCATGAGGAGATGCTACCAAAGCCAGACATTATTCCTCTGCATGCTAGGCCCGGTTCAAGTATCTTCTCATCTGTGAAGTCCTTGGCACCCTCCATCTGAAAATGTTCTTTTTCAATCCTCATCTCAGTTAGGAGTGTCCAACGGTCTGTTGGTAAACGTTTAACAACCAGCTCTTTGCAGAGAAGATGAACCTGGTTTGCAGTGCTTGTGATGCTTGTGATGTAAACAGTCCTGCCCTGGCTGACTTTAGTTCCACCAAGATGTCACTGGGCTTCCCTGGTGGCTCAATGGTAAAGAATCTGCCTGCAATGCAGGAGTCCTTGGTTCAATCCCTGGGTCAAGAAGATCTCCTGGAGGAGAAAATAGCAACCCACTCCAGTATTCTTGCCTGAAGAATTCCATGGACAGAGGACCCTGGCAGGTAGGAGTCCCTGGGGTCAGAGTCAACACAACTGAAGCAACTTAGCACATGGGTGCGCACACACACACACACATACATTATTTTAAAGAGGTTTTCCAGGTGGCACTAGTGGTAAAGAACCTGCCTACCAATGCAGGAGACATAAGAGATGGGGATTCGGTCCCTGCGTTGGGAAGATCTCTTGGAGAAAGGCATGGCAACCCACTCCACTATTCTTGCCTAGAGAACCCGATGGACAGAGAAGCCTGGTAGACTGCAGTCCATGAGGTCACAAAGAATCAGACATGGCCGAGTGACTAAAACTTTCACTTTCATTCTTTTCCATTGTGGCATATCACAGGCTATTGAATATAGCTCCCTGTGCTATACAGTATGACCTTTTGTTTATCTATTCTCTAATATTTGGGCTTCCCTTGTGGCTCAGCTGGTAAAGAATCTGCCTGTGATGCTGGAGACCTGGGTTCAATCCCTGAGTTGGGAAGATCACCTGGAGAAGGGAAAGGCTACCCACTCCAGTATTCAGACCTGGAGAATTCCATGGACGCTATAGTCCTTGGGGTTGCAAAGAGTTGGACACGACTAAGTGACTTCACTTCACATATAATATTCAACAGTTTGCATCTGCTAATCCCAAACTGCCATATGGCACAGACGAAATAAAAGGAAAAAATCCAACAAAATAAAAGCACAAAATATGACATATGCTGATATATGTGAAGAGAGAGCCCTGATTACATCTAACATGTAAACACATTGATATGAAGTATTATTTTTCTTTGGACCTTAGACAGGTGATCTCATGGCTGATATAGACCTACACATATTTTACCACGCTGACCCAAATATGTAAAGCACTTATTGTTATCATAAGCATCAAATATATTTATTTGTTAAGTGTCCATTAAATGTCCATTTAAGTTGTGTGTTAGTCCCTGTAGTCAGAGTGATTCTTTGTCTTTAAAAATGGTGACGAGAAGTCACAATCCTATTTAGCCAAACCTGTTACTAATACCTAGGAAATGCTCTCAATTCCAGGTCTTATAGGTGATGTCTCAGCTAACATCTTCCAAATTTCTGGATTGGGCAGAGGTTACAGAAATTTCCAGTTTCTATTACAGTTTTTCCTTATGTTTTTATTAATTTAGGCTGTCATTTCCATAATACATACATTTATTCTCAGAAGTGAAATCCGACCAAAATATAGGTGGAAACATTTTAATGAGAATTTCATTCCAACTGCTTTAGCTATTTGTCTATAATTATTTGGGGCATATATCAGAGGATTATTTTCTACTTTAAGTATTACTCAGTCAACAATCTCCTGTGAGTGAATAACATCCTAGGATTCATGGCTGGTTCCCACGAGGTGCTGCTAATAGATTGATTCACTCAGTTCCTCTTTCTTGGGAGGAAGTCCAGCTTCATCCCTCTTCCTCCTCACCCACCAGCCTCAGAAGGGCTGGTGGTATTTATAGATAAATATACAGACTCTGGTCCAACACCGGACACCTGCATAAGCTCATAAAAACGTCCACGGTTCAAACAACCAGTTTTACATTCTTGGCCAATTGTGGAAACCCCACCCTCACGGGGCTGAGGCAGCAGCAAGTTCCAGCCGAGGCACGCACACACTCAGCTTGTCTTGCTGGACTGACCACCTTTCCAGGAACCAGAGGGAAGCCATTGCTATGTTAGGATACCCATCACACAGATGAGCAGGTGGGGGACCCAAAGGGAGGAGACCCCAGAGGGGTGATTTAGGAGCCCCTAGGAGCTGAGGACAACCTTCAAAACCAGGCTCTCAGTCCATCGCTCCCCACACCCTGAGATTCCCCACATGAGATGAGCTGAGAGCTGGATTTACCAGAAGAAAGGGGACATTTAAACCTTATCAATTATGCCCAACAAGAAATACCCCCTCTTCCAAAAACTAAAATGCATTTGTCCTCAAAAGACTTTTTCATGAAGATAGTTATTTCAATACACCATCTGGGCACAAAGAAAAGGGTCCATTTGAATGCACGTAAATGCTGTCAGCATTCAGGTTGTTCAGACTGTGGGTGACAGTTGTGTTTCAGCCAGTGCTACCTGCACCCTTATCTCTCCAGTTCTTCCTGGAAACCAGATGTCTGCATCTCAAGGCTGTAGTTTCCCCTGCCTATTAGACAGAAAGCTGTGAGGTTCCCTACTATTCTCAGGCTTCTTAGGTCAAGAAGAATTGATTTAATTTTTCTTATTCAACTGATTACTTAATATATAAAATGAATAGAAGGCACTTATTTAAATGTATCTTTCCTGTAGTATTGTTGCTGTTGTGCAGTCGATTAGTTGTGTCCGACTCTTGGTGACCCCTCCCTGTCCTTCACTGTCTCCTGGAGTTTGCTCAGACTCATGTCCATTGTGTTGGTGATGCCATCCAACCATCTCATCCTATGTCATCTCCTTCTCTTCCTGCCTTCAATCTTTCCCAGCATCAGGGTCTTTTCCAGGGTGTCTGCTCTTTGCATCAGGTGGCCAAAGTATTGGAGCTTCAGCTTCAGCGTCAGTTCTCCCAATGAATATTCAGGGTTGATTTCCTTTAGGATTGACTGGTTTGATCTTGCTGTCCAAGGGACTCTAGAGTCTTATTCAGCACCACAGTTTGAAAGCATCAGTTCTTCAGCAGTCAGCCTTCTTTCTGGTCCAACTCGCACATCCATACATGACTACTAGAAAGACCGTAGTTTTTACTAGATGGCCCTTTGTCAGCAAAGTTATGGCCTCCAAATTAACGATTTGCTTATCGGTTTTTTAAAACATTTTCTCCCAAGAAGATCAGAGGTGAGGGCTCTTCTGAGAAGAGAATAGTTTCAAAGTCTATGGTCCTTCCTTCCTGGAACACCACGTGGTGGGAACAGAGGCCAGGAGCAAGTCTGGAAGAATCTGGATGGACGGGGTGGGGGTGGGCAGGAAGATGTCAGGTCCTCCTCTGCAGGATCCCAGCTCAGTCCAACAAGAAAGTGGAAGAGGGAGATGGAGAAAATATTTCTGTCTGGTTATATTTTCACATGGATGGGCCCTTTTTGAAAAAATGTCAAGACCTCATGAAGAATGAGATATGGGCTTCCCTGGTGGCTCAGTGGTAAAGGATCTGGCTGCCACTGCAGGAGACACGGGTTCAATCCCTGATCTGGGAATATCTCACATGTCTCGGAGCAACTGAGCTTGAGCTCCGCAACTATTGAGCCTCTGCTCCAGAGTCTGGGAGCCGCAACGACTGAAGCCTGAGCGCTCTAGAGCCCGTGCTCTGCAACAAGAGAAGCCGCCACAAGGAGAAGCCCGCACACCGCAACTAGGGCAAAGCCTGTGCAGCAACGAAGACCGAGCACAGCCAAAAAAAATTAGTTGAATGTTGGTTTTTTACAAAAGAATTAGCTACTATAAAAAATAAAACTTAAAAAAAATAAACTCCACACTTGACCAATAAAAGGGTCAGTGCAGTTACACAGGGCGAAAAACAGCATGTTTAGTCCTCCAATAAAGCATCGCAAGATGTGTGAATCATCCACACATAGCCTTGGACGTGTCCTTTGATACTGGAATCTGAGTTTTATGATCTGTGTAATTAAAGTTCTCGGTTAAGTTTTTAAGGGAGAGAAAATTAAACACTTTAAAAGCCAACACCTTGTTTCTCAAGACGTAACCTGGGGCAGGTTTTTATGGTCGCACTAGGGTTTTAGTCACTGGCTGGCACTTGCATCCTCATTTTCACGTTGCTGCTAGCATTTTCTCTTTATGGCAGGGCCTGTGCTTCCCGCAGGGGCTGCAAGCACAGACCTGCCCGTTCAGCGCGTGTAGACAGGCTCTGCGGCCAGATGCGGTCCCGGTCGTGGGGTGGGCCCTGGGCCTGCACCAGCGACGAGGGGTGAGGGCCGATACTGAAGGGGTGGGCCAGGCCTAGAGGTGGCCAAACTATGAGCTGAGCGAAGTCAGAATGGGAGACAGTCGCCGTTTCTGAAAGAATAGGTACCTTCACTGCCGCAGACACAAAGGTGTACCGGGCAGCTGGTACAGGCGCCTGAGAACTGCCCCGTACCTTCCAAGTCAGCTATTAAACACAGCCATTCTTTTTTTAAAGTATTTATTTATTTGGCTGTCTTGAGTCTTAGCTGTGGCATGTGGGTTCTTTTCGTTGCAACGTGCAGGACTTTTTGCTGCGGCAGGCTCTCTAGCTGCAGTGTGCAGGCTTAGATGGTCTGCGGCATGTGGGATCCCATTTCCCAGATCAGGGATTGAACTCGTGTCCCCTGCATTGCAAGGCAGACTTTTAACTGCTGGACCACCAGGGACGTCCCCTAAAGGGTCATTCTGAACAATAAATTGTGTAAGAAAAGAAGGTGATATATTCAAAGTTGATTACTCACTACTTGTCTTTTACTGAATTTTACTATTTATCTGTATTCTTGAGGTTATTGGATTATTGTGGAAACCCTATGAGGGTGCATTACTGGGCATCTGTTATCAACCCCACATTTAGGGATGTCACGTCAGGAGGTGGAAACCAGCCTTGGTGAGAGTGTGTGCATTACAGAAACTGGCAAAATGCTTGATTAATCAATCAGGGCTTGATTATATATCAGGGCTTGATTTATTGTTTTGCTGATTGTCTAGACTTCAGAAAGTGATGGAGGAACTGTTAATACTACAGATTAAACTGAGAAAGTATATTATGTGTATAACTGTTAAATTGTGAGTATCTGGAAAATTCAAAACATATTCTTCCAGTATATGAAAATATTATCTGATGTGGTAAAGAATACACACACATCACTGATAAATAACTGAACTTTTGATATAGCTTTTGTTGTTTTACACTTGAGCAAAAGTAGCAACTTACAGTTATGTTGGAACTAGGTTTGTTCATCAGTGGCAGCTCTAGGTTGGCTGTGGATACACGTGTGCAACAAAAATTAACTGACGGCATTCTGTGAGAATCAATTTGATAAATGGAATTTACAATCAATAGTATTACATATCTTTTGAAGGGGAAGGAATAGTTAGGGACTTTGGGAGGGTCAGGTACACACTGCTATATTTAAAATGGATAACCAGCAAAGACCTGCTGTATAACACATGGAACTCTGCTCCGTGTTATGTGCCAGGCTGGATGGGAGCAGGGTTCCAGGGAGAATGGATACATGTAAATGTATGGCTGAGTCCATTTGCTGTTCACCTGAAACTACCACAACCTTGTTAATCGGATATATATCCCAATAGTGAGGGACAGGGAGGCCTGGCGTGCTGCAGTCCCTGGAGTCTCAGAGTCAGACATGATTTGGTGATTGAACAACAACAACATCCCAGTACAAAATAAAAAGCTTAAAGCTTAAAAAAATTACACATTTTTAAAACATTTGTAGAGTGTATCACATATCTATACATCTATTATATACACACCTATAATGTATAATAAA
Source organism: Antilocapra americana (assembly GCA_007570785.1). Classification (NCBI taxonomy): domain Eukaryota; kingdom Metazoa; phylum Chordata; class Mammalia; order Artiodactyla; family Antilocapridae; genus Antilocapra; species Antilocapra americana. The sequence continues at coordinate 33,075,016 of ML663566.1, forward strand.
CCTATATATTATTATACAATGTATAATAATTATGCAATAATAATGTATAAGAAACCTGTATATTATACACACACACATGCACACATTTTTACCCCTGAGAACTGGTTGCTTAATAGCTACTGCCTACGACTGTACACACTGGTGCAACGTAACGCCAGACTTGTAGAACTCAGACCTCAGGCCACCGTGACAAGCTGAAACCCTTCTGGTCTACCTCCCTCTATCAGTTTCTGTATGACACAGAGAAAGAGCCCCTCAGATACATCCAGCAGAATTATGCTCACTTTCGACTGTGCAGTAGGGGTGTGGGTGGTGGTTTGCTCTGGAGTGTTGCCATGTTGTGACCAGAACAGTTTACACAGATGCTAAGATAAAGCTACACACTGCAGAACTGACCGGACAACTCGTTCCGACCTATGTGGGCGGCAGCAAAGCTAAACCCACAGCAGGTTACAATTTAAAAGCCAGAAAAGCGGCAATCATGACACATGACCAGCTCAAGACAGACAGGTGACAGTTTTCCTCCCCCCAGACTGCAGGAATCCCAGCTATGCTGCAGGGACCCAGAGCCAAGCCTCGTGACAGCTGGACCTCTGGGCGGGGTTTGGTTGAGAGGGGCGCTGGGTGTATCCAGTTTTGCGCTAAGTTTAGTTTGTGAATAATACACTGTCTATCTCCTAATGGCTCACTGTCGGGTCACAAATAATTAGGCATGAGTCACCTGTAAAGGTGAAAGTGTCTGGAATGGCCCGTCATTCATAATGCAAGAGGAAGGAAATTTGCCTCCTTTCCCAGGTGGACTGTGGTCACAGAAGCCCTCGCCTCCCAGGTCCTGGGGTTCTGTGGTCCCTGACCATCTCACAAACGGTAAATGCTCTGTCCCCCACGTCAGACGCGGAGTCCTTGTTTCATTAAGGTCTGTTCTGGTGGCTCCTGAACAGTGAGGGTGGCGCCTTCATGGAAGATCAAATCCTTCCGGTCTTCAAGGCATCTCCGGGTCCAAGTCAATCACAGAATGTCTCAGGCAGCACCTGGCTGCCCTCCCCAGGTAGAAGGCCTTCTCTGATTGCCCATCACTGCAAAGGCCCAGCTCCATCCCAGGTGAGGGGGCACTTGGGCCGACAGGCCTCTATCCTCCAAACGAGGGCTAAGTGAAGTAAAAGTCGCTTAGTCGTGTCTGACTTTTTGCGACCCCAAGGACTATACAGTCCATGGAATTCTCCAGGCCAGAATACTAGAGTAGGTATCTGTGCCCTACTCCAGGGGATCATCCCAACCCAGGGATCGAAGCCAGGTCTCCCTCAATGCAGGTGGATTCTTTACCAGCTGAGCCACCAGGGAAGCCCAAACAAGAGCTAAGCGGCTAGTTATCTCTGCTAGGGAAACCCTGCGTCTGCTTCGTGGGTGCTTTAAAGAGCTTATCTTTCTATTTGTTTCTCCTGATCGAAACTGCTTTGGCCCATGGACAAACCAGCACCAGAACTGACCCAGCAGCCTCGATTGTGAGTTGACTTGGGAGTTAAAGGTTACAGTTTTTGAGAAAAGCAGTCAAACATTAATGATGGGTGAAGTTCTTTCCCTCTTGCCCCATGAGCTGACTGAGTGATCCTGTTTGTTCTACAACGTGGACGGTATTTGCTAAGGGTAATTGAAATCCGCAGCACAAACAACCTCCCTCATCTCCTGCCGCCTCTCGGCCGCTGTGTCAGGTGAGCACCGCCAGGCGTTATCAGGCAGCCGGAAACAGCCTGGTCCTGTCCCCGACCTGCTCGTCATCAGCCCCCACACTGGACAGATGCTGCGTGTTCTGTGAGACCCGCTGGGCCAGAGACTGGAGTGTCTCAGATGCCAGGAGCTTCATGGGCTTCTAGAGCTTATTGTTGTCGCTGCTCAGGGGCCAAATCCTGTCCCATTCTTCCTGACCCCATAGACTGCCGCACGCCAGGCTCCCCTGTCCTTCACTATCTCCCACAGTTTGCTCAGACTCACATCCATTGTGTTGGTGATGCCATCCAACCATCTCATCCTCTGTCATCTCCTTCTCCTCCTGCTCTCAGTCTTTTCCAGCATCAGGGTCTTTTCCAGTGAGTCAGTTCTTCACATCAGGTGGCCAAAGTATTGGAGCTCCAGCATCAGTCCTTCCAATGAATATATAGAGTTGATTTCCTTTAGCATTGACTAGTTTGATCTCCTTGCTGTCCAAGGGACTCTCAGGAGTCTTCTCCAGAACCACAGCCTAGAGTTTATACCTCTCTCGCAAACATACATCCTGTGGTGCCCAAGAAATTAGGGCACTTTCGTCACCAGAGGCATTGAATTTATTCCTGTCTCCAGCCCCCAGGCTCCTGGGTGACCCTGGGCCATGCTCCAAATTTGACATCTACAGTGTGATGCAGTTCTTTGTTCATGGACATGTTTCCATGTTTGGAGCAGTGCCTGGCACATAGTGAGTATCTGTTAAACCCCAAAATGAATCCTATTACCTCTTCTTTGGGGCTTCCCTGGTGGCTCAGACAGGAAAGAATCTGCCTGCTAATGTGGGAGACCCAGTTTCGATCCCTGGGTCGGAAAGATCCCCTGGAGGAAGGCGTGGCAACCCACTCTGGTACTCTTGCCTGGAGAATCCCATGGACAGAGAAGCCTAGCGGGCTACATTCCATGGGGTCACAAAGCGTTGGACATGACTGAGCAGCTGACACTTTTCACCTCTTGCTCACTGGCTGGCCATTGAAGGCAATGAGCCCTTGTGGGCCCCCTGGGCTGAGGCCCAGCAAGCGCCTCTTCGTCTGCCGGGCAAAGATCAAGCTGGCCCGCATGGGGGTGCATCAGCTGGAGGAGAAGGAGGCACAGTCCAGCCTGCCCTGTGGACACCAGGAAAACAGCTTGTTGTAAAAATCAAACTGAATTCTTAGCTACCTTTGAGAGCGTGGCCAAAGCCATCCATGACAGACCGTCCCCTGACCTGACCTGATGTCCCTCGGTGCCTGGGAACTTCTACCCCACCACAGGCTCTCACAGTCCCAAGGCCTGTGGTCCTGAGGTTTGGCTTTCCTAACACGGCCCAGAAGGCCTCCTGTGGGAGAAGGAGCCACATCCGTGAAGACATCTGAAGGAACCGTATCTCTAGGCAGTGAAAGAAACCCACATCAGCCATCACATTCTTAGAAACATCTCTTGTGATGGGTATTCAGCAGGGAGCTTAGGCTCACTTACCTGAGGCTGAAGCTTGCATGCAGGAAAGCACACAGCATCAACAGTCACAGCTAATACACACCAGCAAAGCTGTGTACAAGAGCCCTGCAAAGGCAGGTCACACGGGGCCTTGAAGGAGCAGACAGCCTGCACCCAGGGGGCAGCCACACTGAAAGTCACCCCCAGTGCCCCAGGGGTTCTCTCTGCAGGCCTGGAAAATGCAGCATGCTCGTGTTTACACAGATAAAAGTTGGCCACAAGATGATCCATGCTCCAAGTCCTTGATGTCTACAGGTGGACATTCTGCATCCCACATCATCTCCGGTGAATCAGACACAGTGTGGCTGCATGGCTTTGACAGCCTTGGAGAGCAATCCAATGTATTACTATTTTTCACCACGGTGCTGGTGCTCAGTCGCTAAGTCATGTCCGACTCTTTGTGACCCCATGGACTGCAGCCCACCAGGCTCCCCTGTCTGTGGGATTTTCCAGGCAAAAACACAAAGGTGGGTTGCCATTTCCCTCTCCAGGGGATCTTCCCAACCCAGGGATTGAATCCATGTCTCCTGCTTCTCCTGCATTGGCAGGATGGTTCTTTGCCACTGAGCCACCTGACAAGCCCATTTTTCATGACATAAAAATCCAAACCACGCAGTTGGGGCAAATAACAAATCTTTGGGAATGGATCCTTATTATCCGATGTGGTTATTTACTTTGATCCACTCACAAACTGATGAGTGGATCAAAAACTGAATTTCGATTTGATCATGTGCCTATAAAGGCAACCCAGGACCCAGACTGAGTAACTGTCCGTCAAAATCTCTTCTGACAACAGCAAGCATTATAGCATGCCAATAACATTTTTATCAGGTAGTTAAGTTAATTACCTGTGGTAAACGTGTTAGCGAGACAAGTGCGGTTTGTTGTCAACATTTGCCGACCACTTTAAAACACAGCCCAGCCGTGTGGGAGGAATCAAGGGTGCAAGAGTTGGCAGATGTGTTGACACCTGCCAGTGAAGTATAAAATCGGATGCAAGCTTTAGGCTGAAACCTGTGTGTTGTTTTTCCACCACAAGATGGCTCTGTATGGTTTCTTCTCAGAAGAAATATGGGCTTGGGTGGCAAATCTGTGTTTGTAAAAGCAGCAACAAGCCCTGGGCAACGGTATTGTCCAAACTGGACGATCAGTTTTTAAAGGAACCCTCATCCTTCTCCGTAGTGGCTGGACCAATTTATATCCCCATCAATAGTGTGCAAGGGTTCCCTTTTCTCCACATCCTTGCCAACATTTGTTATTTTTAGACTTTTTGGTGACAGCCACTCTAAATGGTGATAGCTCATTGTGGTTTTAATTTGCATTTTTCTAATAATTAATGATCCAACAATTCCATTCCTGGGTATATATCCAGAAAAACCCAAAAACACTATTTTGAAAATATACATGCACCCCCATCGTTCCTAGCAGCGTTATTTACAATAGCCAGAATGTGGAAGCAACCAAGTATCCATCAACAGATGAATGGATAAAGAAGATGTAGTATATATAAACAATGCATTATTGCTGTTCAGTCACTGAGTCATGACAACCCCGTGAACTGCAGCACACCAGACTTCCCTGTCCTTGACTATCTCCCAGAGTTTGCTCAAACTCACATCCATTGAATCAGTGTTGCCATCTAACCATCTCATCCTCTGTTGCCTCCTGTGTTCAGTCTTTCCCAGCATCTTTCCCAATGTATTACTGCTCTGCCACAAAAAAGAATGAAATACTTCCATTTGCAGCAATATGGATGGACCTAGAGGATATTATGCTTAGTGAAATTAGAAAAAGACAAATACTGTATGATACCACTTATATGTGGAATCTAAAAACTAAGCAAACTAGTGAATATAAAAAAAAGGAAACAGACTCACAGATAAAGAAAAACTGGTGGTTATCAGTAGGGAGAGGGAGGTAGGGTGGGGTAAGGTAGGGGTAGGTGATTAAGCTACTACGTATAAAATAAACACTCAGGATACATATCGTATAGCACAAGGAATATAGCCAAGATTTTATAATAACTGTAAATGGAGTATAATCTTTAAAAATTGACAATCACTGAAACTTGTGTTATGTAGTAAATCAACTATGACTCAATAATAAGGAAAGAAACAAACTCAGGCAAATGTTTCATAAGAGTGTTAAGGGAAAAAGCCAGAGCATAGGATACAATGAAAGATAGATAAAAATTGATAATTTAAAGGCATATATGTTAAAAAAAAAAAAAGTCCAAGAGCAACTTAAAAAATTTAAACATGATGGCAGAAAATATAAAAACATAAAAATAGTATATAATATTTTATTTATTTTTAAAACTTCTGGTATCCTTTCTTCATCCCCAATGTGGATAGTTCTAACAGCCTACAGAATCAGTCCCTATCTTCCCCTCTTTTAAAAAACATATTTTTGGCTACACAGGGTCTTCATTGCTGCAGCAGGCTCTAGTTGTGGTGTGTGGATTTCTCATTGAAGTGGCTTCTCTTTTGCAAAGCACGGGCTCTAGGGCACCTGGGCTCAGCAGTTGTGGCACACGGGGTTAGCGAATCCATGGTATGCCGGATCTTCTAGGACCAGGGATCAAACTTGTGTCCCCTGTATTGGCAAGCGGGTACTTAACCACTGGGCCACCAGGGAAGTCCAGTATACATTATTTTAAAAGCTCAGTTAGAAAGCTTCAAAGATAAAGCTGGGGCAATCTTCCAGGAAATAGATCAACAAGAAAAATAAGAATGAACAGCTGAAAACATTAGAAGATTAGGGGCATCACTGAAGAAGTAAGCCAAGGAAACCTCCAAAGATGCTGGACATGGCTTTCCAGACTATGAGAGCCCACTCTGTGCCCACCCCAGGGGGGAAAACAGGCTCTGTGCATCCTTGTGAAATGTCAGAACGCCGTGAGATGGAGAGGATCCTCAGTTTCCAGTTTCATAGCAGGTCCTGGAACCGCCAGTCCAGATGAAGAGAGGTCAGACGTGCTCCGGCAGGAATTTCTCCAAGAAGGTAAAGCTCATAGAATACCTGATGTGTTGGAGCATATTGAGGGAACACAACTGGCGGGAGTTAGGCTGAATTAGAGATAAGTACAAAAAGGACACAAGACCAGGTAAAAACAGCAGCAAAACCCAGACAGTTTTTAAATTCTGGGTAAATTTAAAAGTTTTGCAGGAAGGAAAGAGACATCACAGTTTACTGCCTGGATCAGCTGTGGCTAGCACTGATATAATCGTATTAGTAAACACACTGAAGGTGGTCTAATGAAAGCTGTGTCATAATCCCAGCTGTCTATGTGGTGACTAACAGCACAGACCCTAAGGCCAGACCGCCCAGGCTCAAACCTGCACCGGGTCATAATAATCCGATTATGAGCTGTGTCGGTCGGCCGGCCCGTCGCTCAGACTCAATGTCCTTATCCGTAAATTGGGGATCCTAACGGAACCTATTTCATAGGGCTTGGGGGAAGAGTGAATGAATCAACATACATCAAAGGCTTAGAACAATGCCTAGCTGTGGCAAATTCTATACAAGAGTGAACCTAGGACTTCCCTGGTGGTCCAGTGGTTAAGAATCCGCCTGCTAATGCTGGGGACACGAGTTCCATCCTTGCCCAGGAAGATCCCATGTGCTGCAGGGAAACCAAGCCTGCAAGCCACAACTGCTGAGCCCATGGCGCCGCAATTACTGGAGCCCTCACACCCTGGGGTCTCCATTGCTGGGCCAGGTGGCTCAGGGTGAAGGATCTGCCTGCCAAAGTAGGAGATGCAGGGTTGATCCCTGGGTCAGGAAGATCCACTGGAGGAGGAAATGGCACCCCACTCCAGTATTTCTTGCCTGGAAAATTCCATGGACAGAGAATCCTGGCAGGCTACAGTCCACGGGGATGGGAAAGAGTTGTATATGACTGAGCAACTGAGCATGCACTTTCACATGCTCTAGAGGCCATGCTCTACAATAAGAGAAGCCTGCACAGCTCAGAGCACCCTCCTCCGCCCTGCTGCAACCAAACAAACCCCATGCAGAGCAATGAAGACCCAGAACAGTCAAAAAGAAATAAATAAAATACTGTTGTGTAACACATTCAGGTTTTTCTTTTTTAAAGATGAACTTGAGATACAGAAATATAATTAAATATATATATATATATATATATATATATATATATATATATATATATATATACACACACAGCATAGTTAGTACTGTTACTTTATAACCATTTAGGAGAATGGAGAAAGTGTGTGTGTGTGTCAATCTTCATATTCCATAAGAGAACACCAATAGAAAAATGCCTAAAACTTAAAAACCAAGAAGTAGCACTATGAAAATGTTATTTAGAAATGTAAAGAAACGCAATGCACCCCCTCAAAAAAAAAAATGCTGAGATGAGTGTAAAATTGTTCCTTCTGGAGAACAAGAGGTTGGAGAGAGTCTGGGTGGAGGTGGCAGGGGCCTGTTGTTTTTTGGAATAAATATTATAAAATAATTTGAATCTTGGTTTGCCAGAGCATACCCTGGGACAGGATTTGTGGACAGGAAGGAAGTGCTGGAGGGGAGCCAGAGGGACAGGGGACCTGGGGAAGGGGGCCAGACCCAGGCTCTCGCCCTGCAGGCAGAGCTGCAGGCTGCCTCTCTCCTCCCCCTGGCTAAGGCCACCACCCACTGGCCCACAGGTGGGGGCCCTGCAGCCCCGGGGAGGACCCTCAGGAGAGTGCTGGATACTGGCGCCCAGAAGGCTGGTGATAGGCCTCAGAAATGTAAAATTATCTGGGAGGTGGCCTTTAAATCGCTACAGGTCCTAAAAATCTAGTTCAAAACTCCTCAATTCACATCTCAGAGCCAGACGCTCCCAGATGTGTACAGCAATAAACCCAATTCACCCGGTTCCCCCAGGGGGCTCCTGGAGGCTTCACAGCGCCTTCCCGGGGAAGATTTGCCTGTTTCTTTTCAAGTACCCAAATAGCTCAGTGTGTACTTTAAAGCAGGAAGCAAAGGACCATTTCAGGGCCAAGTTCTTCCTGAACCCCTGGAATCACAGGGGTGCAGACAGCCCCCACCTTCCACAGGTGGCTCGAAGCTGGGTGGCTGCCACTCAGAAAATGCATGTTTAATACTTATTGCCCCCCTCCCCCATGCAATTAAATATAAATGACTGTTTAACACATTTTACAAATATACAAATTTTAATTCAACTACAATATTCAAACAGCACTCTTTTGCAAATACAACCAGCAACAAATGATTCATTACTGCCTGAAGTAATTTTGCAAGACAAACCAGTCCTTTTCATTTTCTCCCAGATTCACATACTTTCCTGTATTGCTCAGTAGCTTTACAGACCTTGTATGTGGTGCCATGAATAACATAAAGTCTTTCTTCACAAACACAGAGTCTTTCTTCACCAACCTTGCTGTCAATAAGTGGGCAATTTCACTGTTTCTAACAGTTTGAACCACTAGCGCAGCACTGGTCCAGGTCTCCGTGAGGTGTCACCTCAGGGACTCTGGGGTGCACCCCCTGAGAACCATGTGGGACAGGCCCAGCATCTCATATAGAGATCCCCAATAAGCACCAGCAAGTCCCAACCTTGGCCCATTCCGCATACATCCTCCTCCCTCTGTCGTTCATCACCGAGAGCGTCATAAATGTCGCGTCTCTGTGGGAGGCGAGGATGTCAGTTACTTGTTTGTGGCTGAGGTCTGCTGTCACACACCATCCCAGGGGGAACACGATTCCTTCTAGAGGACAGTACTGCCCCTCTGCGGCCTCCTGCCTTGTGGGATTCTGGAGGCGTCCCCTGAGCTGGAGACAAGCCCCACTGGGAAGAGCCACAAACCTTAGGACTTAAAATCATACCACAAAAAGCAACCAAAGATCTAAAATTTCAACCAGGGTACTGGCTCCATTAGTCTCGGCTGCCCCAAGTGTTACTTTTGAAAAAGTGTTTTCTACTCACTGTCTGGAGCAGGCATTCTTTTTTCTTTTTAGAAAATTTCTATTTTTTTAAACACCAAAACATTTTGTATTGGGGTATAGCCTATTAACTGGTGGCTAGGACGGTAAAGAATCCACCTGTAATGTGGGAGACCTGGGTTGGATCCCTGTGTTGGGAAGATCCCCTGGAGGAGGAAATGGAAAACCACTCCAGTATTCTTGCCTGGAGAACACCATGGACAGAGGAGCCTGGTGGGCTACAGTCCATGGGGTCACAGAGTTGGACATGACTGAGCAACTAAGCACACACACACACACACACACACACACACACAGCCGCTGAACAGTGTTGTGGTAGTTTCAGGTGAACAGCAAAGGGACTCAGCCATACATACACATGTATCCATTCTCCCTCAAACCCCACTCCCATTGAGGTTGGCATGTAACAGTGAGCAGAGTTCCATGTGCTATAGGTTTTGTTGGTTATCCATTTTAAATATAGCAGTGTGTACATGACCTTCCCAGAGTTCCTAACTATCCCTTCTCCCCGGCAACCATAAGCCTGTGAGTCTCTTTCTGTTTTATAAATAAGTTTATTTGTATCATTTCTTTTTAGATTCCACATATAAAGGATGTTATAAGATATTTCTCCTCTGTCTGACTTACTTCACCCAGTATGACACTCTCTAGGTCCATCTATGTTGCCCCATATGGTATTATTTCATTCTTTTTATAGATGAGTAATATTCCATTGTGTATATGTACCATTTTCTTTATCCATTCCTTTGTCAATGGGCATTTAGGTTTGAAGCAGGAATTCTTGACTTGAGTTCACAGCCCGTGAAACTGTGTGTAGTCCTTGTTTGTGGAGATGCATGTGGGTTTTTTTTGAGGGGAGGACCCTGGGGATGACCTCCCCACAACACCAGTTGTAATGATGGGCTCTAAGGCTGAGAGAGAGCTTGTGGTGTGCAGAGGAGTATAAAATTTTGCTACATTTGGTAGAGGAAATACTCACATAAACCAGTTTCTTTGACCCTATTTCCACTGGCTAAAGGAAGGAGAAAACCAGAACAGAACCGTTTCAATGCTCTCCGTTGCAAAGAGATGATGGCATTTCCTCTTTTTATAAAGGGGCAGCAACTTACCCAGGAGAGGCAGCAGCTGTTTCAACATGTGCTCAAATTCTTATTTCTAGAAGATTAATATTTAAGATCAGCTATTTTCTCTTCTCCACAGGTAAGTGACTATTAATAGAAGTCCTTTTAAGATTCTTGGGCAAGTCTGTATAGATATTATCACAGACATTAGAGCAGTGGTTCTCCAGGATACATTCTGCAAGTTCTGAACATGGCCCCCGATGTCCCAGGGCTTCCCAGGGGGCTTAAATGGTAAAGAGTCTGTCTGCAATGCAGGAGACCTGGGTTCGATCCCTGGCTCAGGAAGATCCCCTGGAGAAAGGAATGGCTACTATTCCTGTATTCTTGCCTGGAGAATCCCATGGACAGTGGAGCCTGGCAGGTCCATGTGGTCGCAGACTCGGATATGACTGAGCGACTAATACTTCCACTTTCCAGACGTTCCCAAATATCCAGGAGACCCCTGCCCTTCCCATCTCTCTCCACACAATCCTCTGTCTGGAGAGAGATGGTTCCTATTTATTTGTGGCAGTGTTGGGAAAACTTTGGACTCAGTCAAGAAGAAAGAGTGATACAAACTGAGAAAAGAGCATGTCAGGGGAGTGGATGATGGCTGGGTGTGAGTAAGGAAGGAAGACCAGTGGACTTGGACCAGAGTGGAGGGATGCACAGTGAGGCTGAGTGTGGGGGTACAGCAAGGAGTCAGGTCTTTATCCTAAAGGCTCTGGGATGCCACTGAAATCCCTGGCATTGGGGAAGGATCCCTTAGCAGTAGTGTGGAGAAAAGACTACAGAGTGGGAGCCAGCTGCAGGATGCATCTGGCGATCACGTGAGACAACAGCGGAAGGAGATGCAGACAGTGGGGGTGAAGAAAGATGGATGGCTTCCACCCCTAAGGAAAACCAAGGAGCCATCCAAAAATGGGGCGAGGGCTCCCACTCATCTCTGCTGGGAGGCGGGGCAGTGTCTCTGTGGGCTCCGTGAGAAAAGCTGATGGAGGAAATTATCAAACACGAACATCTTGCATGGGCTGCAGATAGAAACTGTGAGCACTCAAGCAGCTGACTCTGTGAGTTATCAGAGAGCAATCAGGCCCCACTCACTAGATGGAATCTGGCTGCTTCTGGCTTAGATGGATCTGAAGCGTGAGGGGTGACTAAGCACTGGCCATACTCTGGCCCAGCAATTACAGCCGCAGGAGAACACTGCAATCAGGCTGAAGCAAGAGGAGGGCTAATTGGAGCAGCCAGTCTGGAAATGAGTGGTGAGCAGGCAACCAAGTGGGGTGATCTTGGATCTCCCACTGGTTACTGATGGTTCCAGGGGAAGTTGTGGGAGGAGGGGACGGTCCAAGAACAGATGCTTCCAGAGGGCGAGGACTCTGCTGACAGAGGACAGCTGGGAGCAAGGGCAAAAGAGCAGATGATGCCTGGGGACCTCTCTTGACTGCTTAGATGATCAGTGACCCTGGAGGCTCCCTGACAGACAAGGGAGATGGCAGTATCGGGGAATGTGGCCGATGGGTAGAATCTCTCTTGCTCAATCCTACCTTGGTCATCCTTGGGCTGACCTTGGTTCAATCCTTCACTCACATTTTGTTTGAGCCAGTGTTTGAGAACCTAGTGTCATAACAGTTTACGTAAAAAGCAGAGACGTTACTTTGCCAACAAAGGTTTATATTGTCAAAGCTATGGCTTTTCCAGTAGTCAGGTATGGGATGTGAGAGTTGGATCATAAAGAAGGCTAGGTGCCAAAGAACTGATGCTTTAGAACTGCAGTGTTGGAGAAGACTCTTGAGAGTCCCTTGGATTGCAAGGAGATCAAATCAGTCAATCCTAAAGGAAATCAATCCAATATTCATTGGAAGGACCGATGCTGAAGCTCCAATACTTTGGTCACCTGATGCAAAGTGCCAACTCATTGGAAAAGGCCCTGATGCTGGGAAAGACTGAAGACAGGAGGAGAAGGGGATGACAGAGGATGAGATGGTTAGATGGCATCACTGACTCGATGGACATGAGTTTGAGCAAGCTCCAGGAGTTGCAGATGGACAGGGAAGCCTGGCATGCTGCAGTCCAAGGGGTCGCAAAGACCCGGACATGACTGAGTGACTGAACAACAACACCACTTCATGGTTGGCCAAGGTGCTTTACATGTATTTTCTTGTTAATCCTCACTATCTCTGATGTAGGTATTATTGTCCTCAATGGGCTGATGAAGAAACCAAGGTTCAGAGAGGTCAGTTAATTGACCAAGTGCCCAGGTGATGCCCACAACAACTGTGTGAGGAAGGCAGGGTGGGGTCTCCCCTATTTCATAGAGAAGGAAGAGCAAGTTGGGAAGAGTTGCCCAAAGTCATACGCAAGTAGTTAGCGGCAACTGGGGTTGAATCCAAAGGTCTTTCTACCCCATGCCTATAAAAGAAGGAACAGAGAATTCCCTGGTGGTCCAGTGGTTAGGACTCTTCACTGTCACTGCCAAGGGCTCAGGCCCAGGTCCAATCTTTGGTCAAGAAACTAAGATCTCGCAAGCCACATGGCACAGTCCAAAAAATCAGTAAATAAAAAAAGGTTCAGAACTTTAAGTTAAATGTGGGCTTCAGGGATGATGCCCTGCTGCTTTGCTTGATTTACGAGGACAGTGGCCCTGGCTGACTGTATTGGCTGTGCTGGAGCGACACGGGAGAAGTAAACATTCGAAGATAAGAATACAGTTGGGATTAAGGGACTGTATACTGCAGACAAGTCCATATTCAAGCTGCTTTGTCCAGTTATCACCATAACTACATGCATTCTTCCACGCTGTGTGTCTGACTTTTGGATAGGAAGACAGTTGTGTGATGGTTGGATACTGGGTCAGAGTCCCCTTCTTGTCAGAACCCTCTTTGTTCAGCTGCTGTCTCCTTAGGGTGAATTCAGGACTATTGGAGTTATTTTGTGTGATGAAAGACTATGTGCTAGTCAATGCTGGGTATCAAACCACCCCAAAATTTAGTGGCCTAAACCAACACACACCTATTATCTTACCATTTCTGCAGGTCAGGAGTCTGGGTGTGGCTTACCTAGGTTCTCTGCTTCACAGTCTCTCCCAGGCCGCAAAGAAGGAAGCAGCCAGGTTAGGGCTGCATGGCAGGGTCTGGCTGGGGCAGAATCTGCTTCTAAGCCTACACGGTTGTCAGCAGGATTCAGTTCCTCCATGGCTGCTGGACCGACAGCCTCAGCTTCCTATTGGCTGGAAGGCCATCCTCGGTTGTTTGCCTTGTGGGTGTCTCCAGCATGGTAGCTGTTTCATCAAAGTACACAAGCCCAGAAGGGAATGAAGGTTTGTGAGGAAGATGAAATCCCAACAATCTGCAAACCTAACCACATCCCATTACCTTTGCCTTATTCTATTAGTTGGAAACAATTCACAGGATCCAGTCTACCCCAAGGAGGGGGTGATGACACAAGGATGGGATACCAGGAAGCAGTGATCACGAGGGGCCATCACAGAAGCCCATCAACCACAGGGCACATGTAAGCATAGACGGCATAAGCCAGCACAAGGTGGGGAAAAATATTTTTTAATTTTTTTCTATAAAGATTTATTTATTTATTTGGCTGTGGTGGGTCTTCATTGCTGGATGTGGGCTTTCTCTAGCTGAAGCAAGCGGGGGCTACTTTTTGCTGTGATGCGTGGGCTTCTCACTGCGGTGGCGTCTCTTGCTGCAGAGTACACAGGCTCTAGGCTCGTAGGCTTCGGTAGTTTCAGCACACGGACTCAGTAGTTGTGGTGCCTGGGCTGAGCTGCTCCATGGCATGGGGACTTTTCCCAGACCAGGGATCAAACACGTGTCCCTTGCATGGCAAGACAGATTCTTAACCACTGGACCAGGGAAGCTTGATTCTTTTAAATTAATTTTTAAGTTGAACTCTGAGCCAAGCACTTCACATGAACTGACTGTCTCATATAAATCTCATAACAATGCTCTGGCATAGATATCGCTATCTTCATTGCACAGATAACACAAAGTTCAGAGGAATTAAATAACTGTTGTGAGGTCAAACAACAAATGCTAGAGCCAGCAAGCAGAGTTAAGTCTGCCAAACTACCATTCTTTTAACCACCACCTTCACTGAGTTGCCTTTTTACCTGTGCACTTGAACGTCTCCTACCTGCCTCCTTTTTGCTGGTCCCACGGTCACCGCCTCGAGCCTGGACCTCCTATTCTGCTGACAATAGTGGCCTCTCGGCCTTCCCGACTCCAGGACTTTCTCTTCTAATCCTACTATGGACACCCTTTTCCTTCAGTACCAGTGTTAGAAGGTGTAAGGCTTGCTGGATAATGGGGAGAACTGAGGTCTAGAGAAGTCTGGGGAGGATTGATCCCTGGACACCTCTTTTCTGGTGGGATCACAGCCAACAGGGAAAAGCCAGTGTTCTCTCACTATACCTCCTGTCAGGGGACTGAGCATGAAAACTTGGGTATGGAGAAGCACGTGGGAAGAATAGACGGTTAAGGGGGTAGGAGGTGCAGAGCATGGGGCTTGGCATGTGTCAAGAGAACGAGAGGAGGGAGGATGTGGAAGAGGTTTACCATACACCTCACCACTTACAGGGCACAGTGGAACATAGAGGAGACAGCCAGAACCACCACCAGGGGATACCATGTACGATGCTCACAGTCGTAGGAAGGATGTGTGTGGACTTGTCCCTGGAGAGGGGCTGGGTCAGCAAAGGAGAAAAGCAGCATGTGAATGCATGTCCCAGACACCCTCTCCCAGTCCTCCAGTCACTTGACAAGACAGGCTATTATCCTGATGGAAGCCCTGGCTGGCCTTCAAACCTGCACTTCTTTGCAGGGCTGTCACCTTCAGACAGGGCTTGCTGAATGATTCAGAGTGATGAAGTTTGTGAAAAATACACACCTGGCAGAACATCAGACCACCCTGTCATTGTTATCTTCCTCCAAGGATGTTCTTTAAACATGTGGTCCCCCAGTAACCAAGATACCCATACCATTCAAGCCTCTGAACAGAGCTTCTCAAATTCCAATTTGTATCAAACCACCTTTAGATCTCTTCGATTCCAGAAGATCCGAGGTTCCAATATCTAATGATGCTGCTACTCCAAGACCACACTCTTGTGCAGCCAAGCCTTAGAGCAGTGGTCCCAAACTTGTCTGCACGTTGGAATCACCTGGGGAATTTCCAGACTATGGATTCCCGTTTCCCACCGACAAAAACTGTGATTTAATTGGTCCGGGATATGCTTTGGGCTAGGAAGTTTTAAAAGACCTCCACATGATTTTAACCAAGTTTAGCAAAGAGGCCCCGGAGATTGCAGAGGAAACTTATACAGAGGGTGCAGGAAATTAACCCATTAAGAAGGCAAACCCAAAATGTAATAGAAGTGGATCATTTGGATCATGCAAGGTTAGTACTCTGCAAAGGGTGGTGGCAGACGGAAAACACATATAAACAGTGCTGAGGGGTCCATGCAGGGTCCATGACTCGCGGGCGCCTTTTGCTGGAGTAGGACGAAGTTCCGGGCGCTTCATTCCCCGCGTTCGCTCCTCCCCGGGAGTGGGAGGGGCCCAGGCAGCCTCAGGGGCTCCCCGGAGCATGCGCAATTGTGGGCCCGCTCGGGGCCTCTCGGAGCATGCGCAAGCGCCGCGCCGGCGCTCTAACCCCGCCCCTCCGGGGGATCATGCTCCCGGAAGTGCCGTCGGCCCACGCGTCGGGTCCCAGGGAGCGGTCCGCGGTCCGGGGTTCGGCGGCACGTGGCCCAGCACGTGGCCGAGCGCTTGGCCCCGGGCAACCTGGAGCCGCCGGCCTCGGTAGCCGAGGCGGTGTCGTCCCTGACTATCGCCGACGCATTCGTTGCAGCCGGCGAGGGCGCCGCCCCGCCGCCCCGGGCGCCCGCTCGGAGTTTCATCTGCTCCTTCCCCAGCTGCAGCGCCGCTTACAACAAGGCCTGGAAGCTGGAAGCGCACCTGTGCCGGCACACGGGGGAGGTAACCGGGCCGCGGCCGCCGGGGGCGTGGCGTGCGGGTCTCCGACCTGGGGCCGCCGAGGCCCCTCCCCCACGCCTTAGGTCGGGGGAGGACAGAGGACGCAGACAGGATTTTCTAGGACCGAGAGATACCCTTGTCGTGGGTCCAGGGCTCACTAAGCACCGCTTTAACCTTCTTTGTCCTTGAGTGATGGCCAGCCACCGCCTCCCCAGAACCTGTAAATACTTGGAAGGTTGAAATATCCCCTCCCACCCTCACACTTCTGGTGGCTCAGACGATCAAGAATTCGTCTGCAATGCAGGAGACCCAGGTTCAATCCCGAGATCGGGGAGATCCCCTGGAGGAGGGCATGGCAACCCACTCCAGTGTTCTTGCCTGGAGAATCCCTTGGACAGAGGAGCCTGAGGCACGACTGAATCGACTGACAACTTTTTTCGCTTTTCACCTCCCCACCCCAGTCGGCCTTAAAAGGCCCCGCCTCCTGGGACCGGAATGGCGGGAGAACCTTTAGGGAGAACCTAAAGGTCTGCAAGCAGCCTGTGTTCATTCATTCATAGTTCTGCACCATTCTAGTCTGGGGAGCTGCAGACCCGACAGGCCTGGTTTCTGGTGTCACGGACCTTATGCTTTAATCCGGACGGACCGAGGAATAAGTAGGAATGCAACACAGTGAAGAGAGGGCTGCTGGAGGGCCATGGGAAAAGCCCTCTCTCTTGACCTTAGTGAGGAGGAAAGGTTTCCACCCCGCAGACATTTGAGGGAAAAACAGGGCAGGCAGAACTGGCAAAGAAGCGTGGGGTTCTGGGGGCAGACTCCAGCCGGTCTGGTTTGGTGGGGGCACCATCCAAGGGGAGCCTGAGGGGCAGGCCAGGAGGGTCTTTTGCAGACCAGGGTACAGATGGCTTTAGAGCCTGGGTTTTGTTTTGAGGGCTGTAGGGAGCCTTTGGGAGGTCATAGATGAGGAAAGGACACCTCATGGAGGCCTAGGAATCAGCCCGATTGCCTGGGTTTTTGGCAGAGCCCAGTTTCTCACAGCCTCAGCTGAAGGCCCTTGACCCGGGCCCAGCCACTCCTGCCTCTGCTCCTAGCACCTCCCTAACTTACAGGCCACTCCTCTGTGTGTCCTCACACTCAGATCCTCTTACCCCTTGCAGCATTTGAAGGCTGACCATCCCTCTCTGGGACCTTCTCCAGCTCACTGACCCTGGCCCCTGGCCCCTCTCCCACCCCCCTCTCTCCTGACTTCTTACCCTGTGACTGGCTTCACTTATGACATCCTTTATGCTCTGCCTCCCTTCTGGCCAGTTCTGCCATCCCTGCCCCAATTCTAGGCTCTGTTACCAGGAGGCAGATTAGAGCTTACCTTTCCTTTTAGACTCCTAGACTATGTTTAGGATTTTGGCACTCTCAGCTTCCTTCACACCAGCTGGAAGACTCAGAGCCACGTCAGCCCACATCCCACACGTCAGCTTGACAAGCGTTTTTCGAGTCTCCTCTGTGCCGGGCTTGGCAGAGTTCTGTGTACCTGTCTGGCAGTGCAGTTCTTGTCTTCCTGTCCACCTGCTTTGCTATCAGTACTGTCATCTGAGGCCTCAGTCCCTCCATCCTGGCTGGTCGTGGGGCACGTTTTCTGTAGTTAAATACACAAAACTGGTTACGTGGGAACACGTTTTGGCCTTTCCTGCGGGGGGCCCTTCCTCCCAGCTCCCGGGTCCGAGGGGTGGTTACACACTGGGCTGTGAGCTTTTCTGGGTGTGACACAGTCCTCCACAGCTGTGCCAGGCATTCCCTGAGCAGATAGTGGGCTTGTCCAGGACGACACAGAGCCTACCGCAGACCCTGAGCAGATGAGAGGATGCTGGGGAGAGGAGGTAAGACCAGTGGACATGGACTCTGCTGATAGCAGCCGGGAAGTTTTTGAGGGGGCTGCTGCCAAAGCTCACTGTAGGTCAGGAGCAGCTTCACAATGCTGTAGTGTTACTGTGGAGGCTGCCTGCCTTTCTCATATGTTGCTATTCCCAGGTCAGAATCTGCTACAGCAACCTTGTGAGAAGCCAAGACTTTGGTCATGTAACCCCAGGCGGGAGAACCTTCCCTGGCCTCTTGTAACAGGTGCTCAGCACTTACTGGGTGGAAACCACCTCTGCAGACAGAGTCCACGGCTTTCCCCATCACACAGATTAAGGCTTCAAGTAATACCAGAGTTACTGACCGGGACAGGACTGACATGCTTTTTCTTTCCTTCCTGCTAGAGACCATTTGTTTGTGATCATGAAGGGTGTGGCAAAGCCTTCATCAGGGACTACCATCTCAGCCGCCATGCCCTGATTCACACCGGAGAAAAGCCCTTTGTGTAAGTGGGGTCTTTGGGCCTTTGAAGTGGGTCGTGTTTGGTGCAGAAAATTGATGACTGATGAGATCAAGAACGTGGGGCTTCTGCATCTCCCCAGAGGAGACTCAGTTTGGAATATGTGGAGGAGAGTCAGGGTTTTGTGGGACAACTTCAGGGGTGAGTTCATCCAAAGGTCTCTTGAATTTGATCCTCCCAAATGCTTCCCTGGCAGATTGAGGGCCCTGTATCCTCAGGGCCTTTATGAACCAGTCAGCCGCTGGGAAAACAGCAATAAGCATGAGAAAGTAGAACTGTAACAGTTTATCTGTTTCTTTCAAAGAAGCCCCTGCTGCTCCACCATGCCAGTATTAATTTCATTCTACTCAGAGTTACTCCTTATCTCTGATAGGGTGGATATATTGTTTTTCTTTTAAATCAGCTACTTTAAAGCAGTGGATCTAAAATTTGGGGTACCTTGGAATCACCTAGAAAGCTTGTTAAAAAGATGGAAGAAGCCTGCCTGCTCATCAGGAAGGACCAGTTAAAATATACCTATATCTATATGGTGGAGTACTATACATCTCTAAAAAGGAATGCAGGCATTCCCTGTGAAATTTGTAAGAAAATCTCCAGGGCTTATTAATCGAAAAACCAAGGTTCAGAAGAGGGTGTTTATCGGGCTACCTTTTTGTGTGTTAAAAAGAACCCGGAGGGTGAACAGGAAGACCTCTGTTTGTATTTGCTTCTGTTTATATAAAGAAATCCTAAAAGTTACAGAACAAAACTTGAAATATTTTTGCCTGTCTTGGGAGCAGTGGGAAGCCTGGGTGAGTAGGAGGCAGGGGTGAAAGGATTCATGCATTTGTGTCCCTTTTCATGCTTTTTTTTTTTTTTACTTATTAGTGAAATGATGGCTAAGATTAAGGCTTGTAAAGGAAGCTGTGCTTCATCCATCAGATTTATGAAACGTCATCGCAATAAGAGCACATATTTTAAAAAAAGTTCACAGAGAATTTAGATAATTCAGGGTCAATATATAGAAACACTTGTTAAGGGGACCTGTCCCAGCTAGGTGAGATGCTAGAGGACAGAGTAGTTATGGTTCCACTCCAAGTGTCTGTTTTTTGCCTCTAATGATAAGCTGAAACCAGTTGTTTTTTAGGTCTTTTGGGAAGTGCAGATTGTAGAGACATTTGAAGCAAAATTAAAGAGATCAAATTCTAAATTGAGAACAGTTTCGATGTGATTTAAGTCTGAGCAGGGTGTGGGCTACCCACTGTACAGTGTCTGCTGCACTGCGCTCAATTTCATAAGCCTTACTTGAAAATGCATTTCGTTACATAGAAGCAAACTGGGATGTCTACATGGTATGGCTTAACATGTCAGAATTTGTTAAAGAATATTTTATACTATATCTCAGAGTAGATAGCTTTTATAAAGTAGGAGGAGGTAAACATCTTAAAATTTCTCTTCCCTCAGTTTGTGAATATTTTGGTTTATACAATTTCATAACAGTTGTACAGCTAGTGGCTGTGATCAGAAATTCAACACAAAATCAAACTTGAAGAAACATTTTGAACGCAAACATGAAAACCAGCAAAAACAATATGCAGTAAGTATGAATGATTTTATATGTTCACATTCTCTAAATTTTATGTTTACTGCCTGTGTATCTAAAATGTTCATCAACTAAGTTTTGTCTGTCAGATATCTGAATTTAGTTTGACACTAGCTATAATAATATCATATTGGTATTGGTACCATTTTGAAAACAGACATTTTTTGCTAATTGTATTATTGGTAGACTTTATCAAATGAAACATTATTTGCTGTTTCAAACATGCTGCTCTTTGAAGCTTCTTGAATTTTATAGTAACTGAATGGGTGGAAGAAGCAAGAATATAACTTCTGCAGTATTTTTATCTTGAAAGGATTGTTATGAACTGTTCTTTGATTTTTTTTCCAAGACTAACAAACCTTTACTGAACAGTGCAGTTTTGAAGGTTGTAAGAAGACCTTTAGGAAACATCAGCAGCTGAAAGCCCACCAGTGCCAGCATACCAGTGAGCCACTGTTCAAGTAGGTATTTGGCATGGGTGAAAACCTCTTCAAGCCCAGGCAGAGATAAGATTAAAATGCACATGCTCAGAAACAGTTTCTTAATCAATGTTTTCCTAGTGAGTTGTACTGTCTATGCCTGCTTGTGTATTGGGGCATTTCAGAATATGCTTTTGTTTCTTCAAAAGAAAGAGTAATGTGTTTCAGAATCATTTGTGAGATTAGTACAGTTGTGGTTAAACTTAACTATACAGAGCCTGTTGAATAATACGAAATGTCCTTATGAGGATGCTGAGTATTCCTTTCCTGTAGAACATAGGTAACTGAGCTTAGCCTGCATCAGAAGGGGTTTCAGGAGGAAGAGGAAGAGGGGACTGGACACGTTGGCAGAGATTTGCAGAGGGCACCTGCTGACGGCTGCCCTGCAGAGCCCTGGCTGATGGCTCTGTGCGAGCTGAGCTGCCTGCGCCTGTCTCGCGGCTCACCCGCCCCGGGCCTGGGACTCGTGGCAGTGTCCCCGCTTGCAGCCCTGCCGCCTCTTCTCATGCCGCTGGTGGCTCGTGCTTTTTATGGCCCCCCAGAGGCAATGCATCTGCTGCCCTGTTTTCTTTTCACACCATCCTATGGCAGCATCATTAAGGAAACCAGATACAAACGATTTCTGGATGGCTTGGGTATTTACCCCAGCCATCTTTCTGTGCCCATGGAAACGAGGTGTATTGTCCAAAGTACAAAGATGGAAACAGTGTTTAATTTGATCACATAAGCATTTAAAAAAAAAAAAGACTTTTCTTTCTCTTGGTTTACTCTGCCCAAGGCTGGTCAAGTAACTTGCATCTCATCTGCAACTAGGTCTGAATTTGAAGTCCCAATTTTATGACTGCTTTGGTTGTAGGAGAGGGGCTTCCCTGAGAGGGGCTCAGATGTCAAAAATCTGCCTACAATGCAGGAGACCTGGGTTCGATCCCTGGGTCGGAAAGATCCCCCTGGAGAAAGCAGTGGTGACCCACTCCCATATTCTTGCCTGGAGAATCCCATGGACAGAGGAGCCTGGTGGGCTACAGGGGCCACAGAGCGTCAGACACACCTGAGTGACTAACACTTTTACTTTAGTTGTGGGAAGAGGAGACTGGCAGGGCGAGGACAGCATGCTGTTTGTTTTAGTAGTTAGTTCTGACGTGGGTCGATTGGCTAACACGCATGTGTTGTTAACCCAGGTGTGCCCACGAGGGATGTGGAAAACACTTTGCCTCCCCCAGCAGTCTGAAGCGGCACGGGAAGGTCCACGAGGGTAGGTCCCAGTGCCCACCCTGACGGGCACAACAGCCGTAGTGTGTATAATACTCTGATCTAGCTTGTTTTTGATAATGATCATTTTCCTTTCAGTCTGATTTGTTATTTATACTGAATATTCACAAAAGACAACATATCAATCTTTTTTTTAATAGGATATATATGTCAAAAAGAATGTTCTTTTGTGGCGAAAACATGGACAGAGCTTCTAAAACACAAGAGAGAAACCCATAAAGGTAAGGCCAGCCTGGGGGACATGATAGAAATATAGTATCTGCCCCTGTAGAACTGATTGAGTGCTTTTAGAGGGTGAACTATTATTTCACATGCTTGGAAAAGTAATAGATTATTACCTGTTACTCTCTGTAGTATGTCTTGTTAAGCACTGGGTCCCTCGGTGTTGGACACATGAGCAGAGAAACCCGTGGCCCCAGGTTTGGGAGGAGCTGGGCCAGGTCTCTAGGCATCTTAAAGGCTCCAGCGGGGGAAGCACATGGGGAGGCCCTGGCTGGAGTCTGTGGAGGCAGCTTGGGAAGCGTGCCCTCTGTGCCCGAGGACAGGGGAGCAGACGGGTCTGTGTAACTTGCTCCCCTGCCTGCAGCCCTGTGGAGAGAAGCCCTGTGCTTAACAGAGGGCCAAGGGACTGTGGATCACATAGGAATTTAGGAGAGCTAAGGCAGATCTTCAAGAAGCACTGGAGTTTGTTTCCTCCGCCCGACACTCTGATTGGTGTGTCGTCATCAGGTTTCTGGAGTCAAACCCATTACTTGATATATTCAGTGTTAGCTTTTTCTGTGTGGTTAACGCCGGGGACGCGGGCTCCCCTTGCTTCTGGTCCCCCAGAGGACATAAGGTGTGGCGTGTGCCAGAAAACGTTTAAGCGGAAGGACTTCCTGCGGCAGCACATGAGGACGCACGCCCCCGAGCGGGCCGTGTGCCGGTGTCCGCGGGCGGGCTGCGGCCGCACCTACACCACCGCCTTCAACCTCCAGAGCCACATC
The DNA here is from genome assembly GCA_007570785.1 of Antilocapra americana. Lineage (NCBI taxonomy): Eukaryota > Metazoa > Chordata > Mammalia > Artiodactyla > Antilocapridae > Antilocapra > Antilocapra americana. The sequence continues at coordinate 33,097,997 of ML663566.1, forward strand.
CTCTCCTTCCACGAGGAGCAGCGCCCCTTCGTGTGCGAGCATGCCGGCTGCGGCAAGACCTTTGCCATGAAGGTGAGCCCTGCGCACCCACCCGCCGCGGGGGCGGGGTGCCGTCCTTGGGGTCTGCATCTTTTCTGCCGCGCTCCTGGGAGATGGGGGTGCTGGAGGGCGGGGGTTTGGCCTGTCACTCTGGCTCCAGCGGGAGTGGTTCTTCACCAAGCTGGGCCAACACCAGATGGGCCCATGCCCCTGGTTCTCGAAGTCCAGCCCTCAGCATGGCTGGAACCTGCCGGAAATGCACGTCCAGGCCCGACTCCAGACCCACTGACCCGGAAGTCTGGGGGATGGGTCCACTCATTTGTGTTTTAACCAACTTCCCGGGTGATTCTTAGGTGACTAAACTTGAGACCCAGTGGCCGGTGGCACCATATGCATACTGTTCGTAAGAGTCTCCTGGTGTCCTGGGTGTCCTTTTGAACTGCAGTGGTTTGGGGGGTTGGGGATGGGGGGGTATTGGAGCTTCGGGATACTAGTCCAGATTTCGAGAGCAGGACCCCGACCCTGTGGACCCACGCCCAGTTGCTGCTGTCACAGGCAGTGACCGCGAACTATAGTAGACAGTGGGGGGTGAGGGTCGTGGTCAGTGACTGGACGGAGGAGAGCAGGACCTGGGCCAGGTTTTCCAGGGGTGGTGGGGGTGCTGTAGACACCAGGGAAATTTCTAGAAGAGTCTCCTTCCTTCAGCTCGGAAGAGTCCATTCAGAACTGGCTCCCTCCCACCCCCGCCCCCTCTGCAGGCGGGGAACACACACACTCCTAACCTGAGTCCTCCAGGAAGGCAGCGATTGCAGTGGAGGAGGGAGCAGGCTGCTCCAGCGCTAGAGGCTGGATCCCTTCGCAGAACAGAACACAAGAGAGATGTTGGTTTTATCTGAGTAACTGATAGGACTTGAACAGACTCCAAAGGTGCCTCACAAATATACTCTCTCTCTCTCTCTCTTTCATTGCAGCAGAGCCTCAGCAGGCATGCCGTTATGCATGACCCCAACATGAAGAAACTCAAAGTAAGTTGAGACCTAGCATACTGTTAATTTTAAAACATTAATTGCTTAAACCAGATGCTAAACATGCTATTTGGCATATTTTCAACTACTTACTAGCTTTGTGAGTCTGTATGACTATTGAAGGCAGTTGCGTGGAGTTCACGTCCTTGTTTACCAGTTTTACTGTATGCAGTGGTAGTTGCATGCCTGACAGGCATACGATCCTGATAGTTCTGATTTTGAATTAGAGTTAGTCATCCCTTGATATGCATGGGGAGTTGGTTCTGGGACCCCCCCAGGATACCAGAGTCCACAGGTGCTTTGGTATATGTGGATTTTCAACTGCCGGTGTCCATGTGCCTAACCCCCTGCCCTCCTACCCCTGAGTTCCAGGGTCATCTGTATTTGCACGTAACCTCCACACATCCTCCTGTGTACCGTGAATTATCTCTATGTTACTTATGATACCTAATACAATGGAAATGCTGTGTAAATTGTTGTCGGCACACAGCAAATTCAAATTTTGCCTTTTAGAACTTTCTGGATTCTTCCTTTTTAAAAAACACTTTGGATGGGCTGTTGGTTGACCCAGTTGCAGAACCTGCAGACATGAGGCCTGACTGGTTCTGTCTTCCTTATTCCTCAAGGTGAGGCCGTCTCAGGGGAAGCGGAGCCTGGCCTCCCGGCTCAGTGGGTACCTCCCTCCTAAGAGGACACAGGGCCAGGCTGTGCCTTTGCCCAGGAATGGGGAGCCGCTGAGCTGCATGGACGGTCACGCGCTCTCCACATCACCATGCTGACCGCAGCTGCACACCCACCTGCGCCATGTGGAGGACCACAGACCAGCCAGTGCAGTTCTCTCTTCCAGAAGCTTGTGTTTATTAAAGTCACTGGGGCAGAACACCAGAAGCTCCGTCCTTCCCGTCGCCCCTATTCAGAGCGTCTCCTCTCGGGGTGCTGGGAGCTGCTCTCCACGCAGCCTCCTCCTGTTTGCTCAGAGGACGAAGAACGCACATCACAGCCTTGCCGCCTCTGATGGGCTGTGGCCGGGATGAGAAGGTTGCGATTCCAGACACGGTCTGGACGATTCGATTGCACGTCTCCTCCTAGAAGAGGAAACAAAAAACTAGTGTAAAACCAGCACCTCTGATTCTTTCCAGTGTTCACGCTTATCTGATACCCGTAAGAGCCAGCATTCTTAAATTGCTATATAAGGGATTTGCTAAGTCAAATCGTATAGATCTGGTTAAACTGACTGAAACCTGTATAATAACCAGGTGGTTATACAAATTCCATGTAACCAGTCCAATGCACTAAAGGCTTGATAGTTTTGAATCTCCCATCATGACACTGAGAGGCTCTGTTTGGCCCAGACCACCCTCTCACAAAAAAGTCTTAAGTGGTGGGTTTGGGCCCTGGCAGGGCCCTCTTATCTCCCCAGGTTGTTCAGCTTGGTGCTGTTCCCAACTGTCCTTCAGTTATTGAGGTGGTTAGAAAAAGACAGACACATGGTTCTAGAGATTCTGTGTAGGTTGAACTGGGCCCAGGGCCTGGGTCATTCTAGCCTGGAGCTAGGGCTGAAAACCACTGGAGTAAATGCTGCCTTTAGCTGCTGCTAAGTTGTAGAACTCCAAAAGCGAAATCCACAGATCCCCCCAGACTTATCCTGGGACTGTAAACTAACACTTTGTAGAAGAGTTTGACTTGAATGCTTCTCACAGGCATTTATAAAGAGGAGTCGGAGTTGAAAAGATGAACCCATACAGTCTCTAGTTTTCCTGTTTAAATGTTAGACCCTCTACAGTTTGTGAAGTAGAATAGTATATAGCCCTTAAGTGAGGAGGTCGTGTTCTCATGTGAAGTACTAAATGCTACAGTGGGAAAAATGTGTACATTTTGCATTTTGAAAACCCAGTTAGAAAGCTGCCACCAAGACTGGGCAGAATTATTACTTTTGTCTGCCTTTGCGTTTTCCAGGTTTTCCACAGCTGTGTTTGTAAGTTCAGAAAATAAAGACACAAGCAGCCGCCAGGCATGTGCTCACTTACCATTTTGGTCTCGGGCTCGTCTGCGCTCTTCCCTTTCTTTACTGTAATCTGGACTTTGTACTTTTTTTCAATCCACTGCTGAATCTGTTTACTCTTTGTGTCCAGATCATGTTGTCCAATATTTGAAGAAAAAGTCAGTTCCTTGGTCAGGGTGGGTCCTGGGTTGAAAGAGTGAGATCTGGGGCTAGTCTGTGAGGTCTGTGTTTTATCACACATGTGTCCTAAGGTCTGCACTGCTACAGGCCCTCCTGTGCGCCTGGTGTTAATAGTGTCACCCTCCAGTTAAACAGGAGACAGACACAAGGTGAAATACCACTTTTGTAGTTGCCAAGTCAGGGTACCTAAACAGGGAATGCTTCCGCTTATCACTACTATTGTTTGATGAAAGAACAAAGGAATGGTCCTTTAAAGACAATCAGGTAATCCTTTTTTTTTCTGATTTTGGGTGGTATTGGATAACAGATGTTCACTGTATTTTTTCTTTATCCTTTTTTAATTTAAATAGAAATAATTTTTCTAAAAAGGAATACCTCCTTGCTTCTCAGAGCTCCTACCAGCTGGTCAGAGTCCTCTGTCAGCCCTTCCACCACCTCTGAACCAAGCTTCTCAGGCTGTTCACCTTTTTTTAAATGTGACGCAGTTTGATGCCCTTAGCACCACAGCAGGCCTCTTGTGGTTATTTTTTGTTTTCTAGTCAGTATCCCTGTTGCTAAATGTGGTGTCAAAGAATCAACACATTCTGACGTCTAGTGATCAGCAGTTACTAGCCATCATGAAAAACAAACCTCTTCACTTAATTCAGCTCACTCCTGAAAGTTTAAGTGATGAGTTGGTAAAACACGTTGGGTATAACTACCCTGACTATCGCAGTGGGCATGGGGGATGCTCTGGGGGGATGACTTCAGAGTTAGGAAGTGCTTCTGTGTAATGAACTGCCTGCCTCCCCTCAGAGATGAGGGGAGAGAAGGAGGAGGGGACGCAGGGCAGGCAAGAGGCCAGGACAGGACCAGGAACTTGTCCCCACCTCTCCCACACTTCACCTCATGCTGCAGTCTGCGGTCCCGGCCCTGGGAGGCCTCGCCATGGTCAGAGGGGAAAAAAGCCCCATCATTTTGGCAGTGGTCGCCTTGTCTCACCCTTGTTTTGCACAGATGTAAATGAAGAGATGATGGACACAGAGTAGCAAGGGAAAAAGGAACAGATGTAAGTGGATGAAAAACACACACTGGACACAGTAGTAAAATGGGATTCCAGTTACTCACTGCCTGTTGTTCCAGGCACCTGACAGATGCCCGATTTAAACTGCATATCTGCTGGCCCAAGGGACACAGGAGCAGAGAGCAGGGTACCTACCTGGCTTGGGCGCGGCCCTCTCCGCCTCTCTGAGCCGCAGCCGCTCCTGGTGGATCTGTGCGCCCGTCAGGAGCTGGTACTGTGGGGGCTCTGCACTGGGGTCCCTCTTCACCAGCCGCAGGTCCCGCTCAGCCATGAGCCTGATCACGTTTGCCCGGTGCATGTGGCCCAGGTCGTTGCCCTGCTCGTCCAGCACGTGAATGATGCGCTCATTGATTTTTCTTCCAACGCTACTGAAAGCCGTCTCATTCTTTTTTTTCTTTGTCTTCTCATCCTGGGTGTCTTCGGTGCTAAAAGCTTTTGCTTGAATGAGGCAGGATGGTCTTGCAGACGGCTGTGTGGGCACCAGCCCCTGTAAGATGTATTTGCCCAAACATCTTCTAATGCAGTAATTCTCAGTCTTTATGGTTTGTAATGTTAACTTCTTGAGGAAAAGAGCAGCCATCCTATAAAGCAGGGAGAAAAGATCATTAAAACCCAGCTATTCTTTCCCACGGGTTGGTGCTGTGGTACATGGAGGTGGCTGATTAGAGGTGAGCGAGATGGACGCGGTGCCTCAGACAGCACTTCTCGGGGATGCTCCTGGGTATCCTGCTTGAGCACTGCCCGGGTGTGTAAGCCTGGCAATCCCTCTGGTCCTACTTTGATCCTCCTGGGCTGTGTATCCCAGCCCTCCTGCCTGTCACCACCGCATACACCCACTGTTGACCAGTGATATGGGGGGAAATGAACAGTAAATAGCACAGAAAGTGATGGGCGGTGCGCACTCTCATTGCCCTGCCCCTCAGATACCCAGGTCGATCCCTGGAGTGCCATCCCTGCAGAGGTAACTGCCCACCCAAGCCCAAGCCCTCCACCCAGGCAGCACTCTTGGGTCAGCATGAGCAGGACTGAGTTCCACCTGCCCTCCCGCCCCCAGCTCAGGCCTCCTGTCTCTAGATCACACACTTCATGTGCGATGCAGAGCTAAGTGATCCTTGGCCCTTCTTTTTCTCTTAGATGTTCATCAGCAGAGCCCATTGTTACACCTCTAAAAGCCACCTGGACCCAACCACTCCCCATCCCCTCCCTTGCCGTCACCGTCCCCTGAGTGCCGTGATCACCTCTCACCTGGGTCAGGTCCCAGCCTCCTGACGGCCTCCCACAGCTGCCCTTGCCCCTGATGACCCATCACCCATGCTTAGAGCACAGACGTCAGACCATGGCCCCCCTGTGCTCAAAGCCCTCCAGGGCCCCTGCCTCACTCCAGAGCCCTCCCCTACCCCATCCCACTCTGCCCACAGCACCCGGCCCACCTCCTCCACTCACTCTTCCAAGCTTGCGGGCTCCTTGCTGTTGTAAACGCTGCACACACACACCCCAACCCCTATGTGACCCTTTCCCTCAGACGATGCAGCTTCGTTCAATTCTCAGCAACGCCCTGCCTGTCCACTCTGTAAATAGTGGACACACCTGTCCACACCCCATCCTTGCAAATCCATCACTTTGCTCTTAAAAAGCATTCACTGCTGACATTTATCTGCACACAACGTTCGTGATCTTCCCTCAGTAGAATGTTACATGAAGCTTAGCGTCATGAGAACCAGTGGGTTCCTTGCCACGCTCCTAACCCAGCGCCTGGAGTCTGTCCCAGTACATGCAGCATCCTCGATATCCTCGTGGGGCCGATTCCAGGGCTCCCGGAGACACCCAAATCCATGGACGCTTGAATCCTGCACGTAAAACGCTATGTGTTTGCATGTGACCTGTGTACATCCTCCCACATACCACATCGTCTCTAGGTTACTTATAAAACCTAACAGTGGAAATGATAACGTCAGTAGCTGCCTTGCACAGCAAATCAGTCTTGCTTTTTGGAACTTTCTGCAGTTTTTTTTCCCCCTGAGTATTTTCAGTCATGGTTGGTTGCATCCATGGATGCAGAACTGACGGGTACGGAGGACTGGCCAAATGTGCTGAATGAATGTGTGAGTTGAAGGAGACGGTCAGGAGGGAGGCGGTGTCTGCGGGCATTTATCCTGGGCCTTTAGGTGCATCACCCCACCCGCCACACAGAAGGCTGGTAAGTGTGGTATCTGTCTATTCTAGCAATACTCAACTTTCTTCCTTGTATCTTCTTCCTTTATTCAAAACCTAGGGTCTTTTTTTCCCAGGAGTATTCGATCATATTACTGCATCAACTTCTTCTGATTTGCTATAGAACCATGAGAAAATATTGTCAGATTTATGAATAAACCTTGAATAAAATGACCCATGCTTTACCAAAGAAGAAAACAGGTCCTAGCTGGCATTTCAAATGTCCACCACCCTCCACGAGACCTGTGATATCTCATCCACAGTGAATGAGGTGCCTGGAGTCATGCGGAAGGACCCCACCTGCAGATGCAGCAGAGGCCCCAGGACTGGACTGAAACTGGGTTTAAATAGCTAAGCCACATCAAAAAGTCTACAAACAATGAATGCTGGAGAGGGAGTGGAGAAAAAGGAACCCTCTTACACTGTTGGTGGGAATGCAAACGGGTATAGCCAGTACGGAGAAGAGCATGGAGATTCCTTAAAAAACTGGAAATAGAACTGCCATATGACCCAGCAATCCCACCACTGAGCATACACACAGAGGAAACCAGAATGGAAAGAGACACATGTACCCCAATGTTCACTGCAGCATTGTTTACAATCGCTAGGACATGGAAGCAACCTAGGTGTCCATTAGCAGACAAATGGATAAAAAAGCTACATATACACAATGGAATATTACTCAGCTATTAAAAAGAACACATTTGAATCAGTTCTAATGAGGTGGATGAAACTGGAGCCCATCATACAGAGTGAAGTAAGTCAGAAAGAAAAGCACCAATAGAGTGTGTTAACACATATATATGGAATCTAGAAAGATGGTAACGACAACCCTGTATTCACGACAGCAAAAGAGACACAGATGTAAAGAACAGACTTTTGGACTCTGGGAGAAGGAAAGGGTGAGATGATTTGAGACAATGGCATTGAAATGTATACTACCATACGTGAAATAGATCACCAGTCCAAGTTCGATGCATGAAGCAGCTACTCAAAGCCAGTCCACTGGGACAACCCAGAGGGATGGGATAGGGAGGGAGATGGGGGGGGGGTTCAGGACAGCGGGACACATGTATACCCATGGCTGATTTGTGTTGATGTATGGCAAAAACCACTACAATATTGTAATTAGCCTCCAGTTAAATTAATTTTTTAAAAAAATTATGATAAGTAATCATAAAACACCATTAAATATATACCACTCTGAAAAATTAAATAAACTAACAGCTGAGTTACTTACTGCTCAACAGCAAACGTTCAGACACTTATTCATGGAGGAAGCCCCCAAAGCAAAAAAAGCAGACAAGTCTGAAGATGCTGGAGAAAACTTCTATTTAATCATGAAAAAGCACACGTGCCCTGTGTGATGAATCAGCAATCCATTACACTGAACAAGGGAGCACATAAACTAAGCACGGGAAAAAGATTGAATTTAAGAACCCTGAGGTTTTCCTAAGGTTGAAGACACAGTGATTTTCTTTCCCCTATTCTTCCTAATTATCATTCTCTAATTTTTATAAGGAGGAAGTATTTTTCATACTAATTAATTCTATGTATTTACAAAATAAAAACTTTTGAGAAATTTTTTTTGAGAATAGTTTTTTTTAAAAAGCTTTAAAAACACTTTCCAAAAAGAGGTAAAGGTAAATAATAGGAAAATAGTATTTACCTTTATTTTTTTTAAAGCGTCTTTACTGTTATTCAAATTTTAAAAGGGTTTAAACCTTCTTGACTTACACAGCCGTTATGCTTCAGTACTAGCTGAATTCTGGCTTTAGATCAGCAAAGTTGAAGATATACATATTTCTTCAAAAGAAGCTTTACATAGATAAACATAAATACAGAGTTGGGGGAAAAAACCTGTAATAGTAAATGTAAGTGACAAATAACAAGTCATTGAGAAACTTTTTATCAAGAAAATTCTCAAACACGTACAGAAAGCAAAAGGAAGCCTGAAGCATCCATCGCTCAGCTCCCTGACTCTCAGCACATCAGCCAACATGCTTCCTCTCCACCAGCTGCTCCCCAGACCCCAACATCCAGGAATGATTTCACAGTAAATCCAGTCTCATCAACAGACATTTGAGTAAGTATATCACCTCTAAGAGCTGAGGTCTCTTTTATCTTCTGGATAACCACAGTAACACACCCCAATTAATAATCATTCCTCTGCATCATCAAATATCCAGGCCTCAGATGTCCCTGGTAGTTATTCTGTTTATGTTTCATTTACAACTTGATTGCATGAAGAGACTCTCACTGGCTAAATGTGTGATCCTTTACACATCAGTGACTGAAATTCATTTCAACACACCAACCATGCAAAAATCCATGAAAAGGAGAGACAGTTTGCCACAACTCTACGTGACTCCTTACTTTGGAAATTGGTCATTAAAGAAAAAGAACTAAGTATTTGTCCTACCTTTTTAGGAAGAACTATAATCATCCCCAGTCGATGAAGAAAAGTGTTCTTTAGCGGAGTATGCCAGCTAATACCTGGAGAAGAAAAGTAAAAGTTATTTGAAAACTAGCATTTTCCCAACTCCAATCAGACCACTGATTCAGGCTTGTTGTTCAGTGTCTAAGTCATGCCTGACTCTCTTTTCAGGCCTAGATGGATGCAAACATCCTTAGGTAAAAGGCTGATGAGGAAACAAGGAGTTCATGGGGTGCCAAAGAGTGACCCAAGGAATACTTCCAAACGGAAGCAGGAAATGTGCTCCAGCTGTCACCCCATACCGGGTCAGACTCAGCACCCTGACATCCTAACACTCGTCTCTTCGTGGGACGGGTGACCCTTCTGTGAAACGGGCCTGCCAAAAAGGCTGAACCCGAATAGCATCAAGCCTCTAGACTGAGCTCCTGGTTTCTAAGGATACAAGGTCCAGACTCTGAGAGGAACAAATCAGATGATACAACAAGGAAACCACTGATAAATCCAGACTATGGGACACAGACGCTGGCTTCAAGCCTTACAGAAAAATCAGTGTCACTGGGAACGTGAATTAAAAGACTAAGGAGACACAAAATTCAATTTTTGAAAGAGAACCAATTAAAAAGACACGTGGGGATAAGGGAGGAAGAACTGCATACGGCCTAGATTCATGATGGATTGGACTCTTATCAGGAAAGTACTGTTTTCTCAGCCATGAAAATGGCATTCTTAGGAAATCTTAGGGAATGAGTCATGACATCTGCTTACTTACTCTGAAATGGTTCAGCACCAAATAAATGTGATTATGGCAACATCTGAAGAATCTTGACTATGCTTGTATGAGTATTTAGTTGATAGTCTTTCAACTTTTCTAGGTTTAAATTTTTTTTCATAATTAAAAAGTTAATTTTAGAAAGAATCAACAACCTAAGGGAGGAAAAAATTCACTAGTCATGCCAATATGACTATTTCGGTCTCTGTAAATGTATATTTACTGTAATTTAATAAACTGGCACTGACTTTATGTATCCTTAACAAATATTCCTTTCATTAGCTCTAAGTCTGTGTTTAAGCAGAGCCTATGTCTAAGGAACTTTACAGACTTAATGGTCTGACTTTTTTTTTTTAATGCAAATTGCCTTTCTTTCTTCATCTGGTTTTCATCAGATCAAGTCTAAAAGTGCTTTACCTGGTAAATGGTGATGTTTTCAGTTTAAGGTAGTTATGTGTACAATTTTCTGCTAACCAAAGTAGCTAAAAGCTAATGTGTATTTTAGAGAAGGGCTCTCAGAAGCTGGAGGCCCACCAGCATCATCTGAGGATGCTTTTTCAGAACACACAATGTGTCCTCACCCCTCTCCTGTTAACAGCCCCTAGGTTAGGACCCCTAGAAAAAGATGGCATAAGAAAGGGAGTAATAAAGCATTATAGGGTAAGTGGATTCAAGTAACTTAAGCTGAGATGTCGGGCTACCCTTAACCTTTCAAGGTTGATACAAAATAGGAAGTCCGATGAGATGTCTTTGTCAAACATACAACAGCCCGAATGAATCAGATCTATCAAAATGAAAATGCTTATGTTCTTATGACAATACTGGTATACTTGGTCACTCCCACAGCTATCGTTTCTGAGACATCCAAAAATATTTTAAGAGCCAGTTACCTTCAAGCTAGTTACTTAAAATGCACAATTTGATAGTATGAGATACCCGTTTCTGATTTTGTGTTTATTCAGACCTGACTGAAATCATGCTGCACTGTATCAGCTGCATCTACTGGTAGTTTTAATTGAGTAGCTAACTCCACATTCTAAACAGAAGGCTTCTTTTTTGTTGTCCTTTACTTACTTGAGATGGGATCACTGACAACCCCACATCCTCTGAGCACCAGAGGACAGGCTGACAGGCGTCCTCAGAGCCCTTCTCCTCTGGTCGTGGCTCCTCTCCTGCAGTTCCTGCTACTTTCTGTCCTCACTCCACTTCCCAGCGCTCTTCTGCATCATCCCTGGCGTCCTAGATGATACAAGAAAAAATGTCAAGTTACATTATTCCAGATGTACACAACGGGGGAATTCTAGTGTTTGACCCACATATTCCATAAGAACTGGAATGGAAACACTGAGCCATAAAGTGGGCAGTCCTGAAATAAATGCGTGGCACTTCATTGTGTTGCGTGTTCAGGTGAGCTTAGGGCTGCATCCTTCACACTGTCACATCAGTCTTCAGTTGTCTCAGAGGAATCACATTCTTTGAGGGCTCTTACGAAGTCCAAGCTCATACTGCTCACCACACAACAGACCAACAAACAGACAAGTTGTTGGGGCAAGGAATGGTGACTTTGTTTGGAAAGCCAGCATACTGAGATGATGGACTCATGTCCCCAAGAACCAACTTCCCTGAGTTAGAATTCTGACTTCTTTTATGTGAAAAGGGGAGGGGGCCAGACTCTGGAGAGGATGTGTTAGTTTCTTCGTCCTTGCAGCCATTCAGAGGTGGTCTGGACAAGGTGTTTTCTGTAAGCTGAACAAAGGTATCTGAGCTTCACCTGGGAGGCAGGGTTCCTAGGGATGGACCATTGTGTAATTTAAGCTTGTAGGCAACATCTCTTTAATGATTAACTGGAATACAGAGGCCCTTCCCTATTATAAGACTACTTTCCCCAACTTTTAGTACAAAAATGCTTAAATATTCAGAAAAGTTGAAAGATTACACAGTCAACACCCCAATACTCATTCACCTAGATTCCACTGTTACTCTCCTTGATGTATGTATATTTATTCCTCTTTCCATCCATTTTATTATGTTTTGATACATTTCAAAGTAAGCTGCAGACACTGCTACACTTCACCCTCAAATACTTCAGCATGCCTATCACTACCTAGAGTTCAGTATTCATTTACAACTCTTCATTTTGAGACAAAATTTACAAACAGTGAAATGTATGTCTTAAGCATATAATTTGATAACACCTCTGTAACCAAACTCCTATCAACTGATGAGATGAAAATAACTTCTATTTATTTGTTCACTCACTGCTTTTCTTTCCTACACAGCTGATATATATTGATATCTAGTATTTCCTGGGAGGTTGGATCAAGTTACATGGACTCTAGTGGACTAAATATTTACGAAATTAATTTTGCCAATTCTGATGACTTTTAAGAAGCCTCTCTCACTTCTTCCAAAGGAGTTTAACTAAGTCCTTCTGCCTGCAGGCCTGCCCCCTGCCCCATGTGCCCCGCTCTGGCAGGGGCTGAGCACTGCAGACCTCAGGCCTGCAGGCTCTGGTTTTGCACAAAGTATTCTCCATACTGAGATGGGCTGTTTAAGAGCTAGAATAGTGACTAAAAACACTGGGAAAAGTCAACATAATATCTTGGCCAATTACTTAACCACATTTCTTTAGCCATAAAATTTTAAATGTATTTTATTTTTAATTATATTATTGAAATAAGCATCCAGAAAACATTTTTAAAAAAGCTTTTAAGTCCTGAGCTCAAGATTTAATACTAAAAGATGTACTTATTCTTGTATATTATTCTTCTAAGACATCATCTCACCTTCTAGAACCCCTATCTCAGAGACCAGCATCTTCTCCAGGTTTGCTCTCCCACACTCCCACAGCTAATCTAACACCAAGGCTCCTCAATGTTACTTCCAAACACCAATCAAATCCACCTACTTCTCTCCATGTCCAACGCCACCACCCTCCTGAGGACAATGCCCACCATCAGTCTTCTAACTAGGCTCTTGCACCTTTAATTCTGCAGTCCTCCCCTCTGTACTGCTGGTGCTAGCTCCACACGCAGTGCCCATTCACCTTAAAACTGCCTGCAGACGAAAGACCTACAGCTTTCAGGAGGCCAAAAGGCCCTTCCCACCTCTCCAGCCTCACTCCACACCAAACTTCTTTATGGCTAAACCACATTGGCCTTGCTGATCTTGAATGCTCTTTCCCCTTGGTTTAGGAAACTCCCTTCCTGCCGAGCGCTTCATTTCTCAGGGCATTCCTCTGATCACCTAAGCCAGATCTCCCCTGAAAGCGCGCCCCCCCCATTTGTTTTTCGAGCTCAACGTTCAACCTCTCTTTCCACGATTATAATTTTATGATTATTACTGATTCTCTCCTTCACTAGACGGTGAGTTCTGTGAACCAAGGAACACACGTGGCATACCCTTCCCAGAACCGCGCCTGGCACAGTAAAACCTCACAACGTGCCCTCGGAACTGCGGCTATTCAGTAAGATAATGTTTTCATTTCTTTCAAGGAGCCTTATGCCGGGGAGCCCAGTAAATGATAAATGCGAAGGGCGGGTAGAAAAATAAGTCCCAGATGGTTCGGCGACTTTCCTCCAGCATCCTTCCTTGGGCAAGCAGAGACTGCAAGAGTCTGCAGGTGTCTTGAGACGTCTCACCTGCCAGGCGCCGAGCCCTGGACAGAGGGGCGGGACTACGCTCGCCGAAAGGACCAATCAGGTGCGCTTGCGACGGCCACGCCCACCAGCGCGCCGTGGCGCGCCCGTGCAGGAGACGGGCGTAGCGACGTCCGGCGTGCGTGCGTGCGTGCGTCCCCGTACGTGCGCCATGATGGCCGGACGGAAAACGTAGGGGCCGAAAGGGCGAGCGTCCGGCCTAACCCGGGCTCTAAGACAACTTTACACCCCGGCTGTGCTCCGGCTCACGCGGCAGCGTATGCAGTCCGCCGGCAGGTGGGCGGCATTGGCCTTCGCAGGACGACGACACGGCCGAGGGCCAGGCCGCAGGCCCGCCACTACGCTCCCGTCCTCCCGCCGCAGGCCCCCTCACTCGCGCAGCGCCCCTGGCCTTCGGCTTTACCTGTACCGAGCCGCCGATTGATGAGGTTTGGCGGCAGCAGCCCGCAAGCAGGCTGCGGCGTGAGACCTTCTTCGCCTTCCGTAGTGGGCGGGGCCTCGACTCTCCGCTTTAAAGGGAAGGCGAGGTTAGGAAGAGAGCGTTTCCGGCTGGCGGCTTCAAGTCCTCCGACCGAGAAGGGCGCTGGCGCAGCGGGCCACAGCGGGAAGTGGCCGCTCCCCAGGCTCCCGCCGCTGCAGGTGGTGCGGCGATCGGAGGCTCGCTTCCCTTCGATTCCTTACGTTGGCGCCGACTTCGGTGTAGCTGCGTTCCCAGTGCGCTTACAGCTTGCATACGTTATTTAATAAAATACTGCTTTGATAGGATGGTTAATCAGTTCAGTCCAGTCGCTCAGTCGTGTCCGACTCTTTGCGACCCCATGGACTGCAGCACACCAGGCCTCACTGTCCATCACCAACTCCCGGAGTCTACCCAAACTCATGTCCATCGACTAGGTGATACCATCCAACCATCATCCTCTCTGCCTTTAGTCTTTCCCAGCATCAGGGTCTTTTCCAGTGAGTCAGTTCTTTGCATCAGGTGGCCAAAGTATTGGAGTTTCAGCTTCAGCATCAGTCCTTCCAATGCACATTCAGGGAAGATTTCCTTTAGGAGACTGGTTTAATCTCCTTGCAGTCCAAGGAACTCTCTAGTCTTCTCCAACACCACAGTTCAAAAAGCATCAATTCTTAAGCACTCAGCTTTCTTTAAAGTCCAACTCTCACATTCATACACGACTACTGGAAAAACCAAAGCTTTGACTAGACGGACCTTTAATTGGCAAAGTAATGTCTCTGCTTTTTAATAATCTGTCTAGGTTTTCTAACAAGGAGCAAGTTCTTTTAGTTTCATGGCTGCAGTGACAGTGACAGGATGATTAACAAGCTATTTTATAAACATCTTTATACTTACTGTGCATTCGGGAGCCCTACCTCAGAGTGCAGGTGGACAGGCAGATCTGGGTAGTAGAGGCTCCCCTTGGTTCCCAGGTTAGGGGCACTGGCCGCCTGCAAGAGGGCTGGGTGGAGAAGGCCCACGTGGCCTGCCACCCATGAGAGCGCAAAGTGGTCAATGTGCAACCGAGGGGACATGCGCATCACATGGCAGATGCGTGGTGTGTCCTGGCTCCAGGGACAGCTCTAGCCTGGAGGGGTCATGTACCTGGTCTCTTCCTTTGTCGGCTTTGGGGTCTGCGAACCTGCAGCCTGCCTTGCCAGGCCTGCCCCTCTGGCCTCTTCTCCATAGGAAAGTCCTCAGTGGCAGTGGGAATCCACTGCCAGGGCACACTGAGTCCACCTAGGTAGAGAATCCTCTGGTTTATTTCAGAGCCTGTCACTTCTGTAGGGTACTTGTAGTCCTGTGGGACGCAGGGCTTTATTCTCATTAAATAGCTCTTCAAGCATTACCTGTTTGATTACAGATGAGGAAACTAAGTCAGTCTTAAATAGCTCCTTGAGAGTGATGACCCAAGTTTTTGTTTCTTCATCAAATCCACAGGGTCCAGCCCAAAAGGTACTGAATATGAACAATGAAGTGGTAAACCCAGAAAAAATAGTCTGCCTCCAAGACCGATGGTTAGTATTTGCATGTTGGCCTTTTTGAAGTTTAACAAGAAGAGTTAAAGTTTCAGTTTCATTTTACCAGGAATATTCTTTAATAACAACGTACTTACTTGGTGTAGGTCTGGGAATGGAGTGACCAGCACAAAACTTGGGAAATAGTGGGTGCTGGCCATTGTGCTCCATGCTTTCCTTCTATCAAGTCGTCTAATCTTCAGGAAAAGCCAATTACCCCATTTCATAGATGGTGGAACTGAAGCCTGAAGAAGGTGAGTATTAGTAGTTTGCCCAAAGTCTGGCAGCTAGTAGACTCAAAAAAAAAAAAAAAAAAATCCACCCAGCAGCCCGGTACCAGAGTTGGTGTTCTCAATGCTGAATGTCCCTTATGAAAAGAGTGAAGCAGTGGAGTTCAAGTCTGTGAAGATACTAAGTGAAATGTGTGGGACTGATTGAAGAGTTTAGTACCCAAACTCAGGATTAACAGTTTGGTGAGATTATGACCGAGTCATCATCAGTAACTGGAGCTTCCTGTCAGCGCCCCTTTTGCAGCCCCTCTGAAGTATGTGGCCTGAGTGGATGATTTGAGGAGTTTTCTAGACTGCCAGTGTCAGGTGTCTCAACTTCAAGAGACAGATGTTAGTGCTCCTGGAAGGAGATGAGCAGAAAGGGTGGGTGTCACAGACATGCCCTCAGAGAGAGAAGCAGGCTCTTTTTATCTCTTCTGAACTCTGCTTTGACCTCAGCTGAAATGGGACCAGACAGTTTTCAAAGAACCATTGAAAGTTTTGGGCTCAGCCCCACTGGGGCTGAATTTTAAGACCCTTGACTAACGAAAGTAGAGCAGGCAGCTGGCTTTTTTAGGACCCCTCCCTATATTTATGGCCTCTGCCTGCTAAGGCTCCCTCCTTGGTTTGGGCATGTTATGTGACTAGGCCGCAAAGCCCTTGGAAGCTATCTGATTTGATATGTGCATGGGAGAGGATTCTCAGTATAAAGAGCTTTCCCAACTGTTATTGTCTCTACCTATAATTTCCAAAAAACCCCACAAATCCCAGAATGTAAAATTGTAACTCCATAATATGACTCACATCCGGGTGACTAAAATTCCTACATTTTCCACCACAGCATAATTTCCATGTTATTTCCTGGTTGGTCCCTGAACAGCACGTTTCCTCACACAGTGCAGGTATTGGCGTTTTTGCCCTGAGGAAAGATTAAAGGAAACACTTCTGTCCCTCTCCTTGCCTGTTAGCTTTCAGAGTCCCATCTCTTCCCCCGTGGTGCAGAGGGAGGCGTGGGAGACAGTTGCTTAGCCCCAGTCCTTACTCCATGATTTCATCAGAAGTTGTTAACTCTAGGCTGTATCTTCATGATGCCCCAGTGACTGCAACAAATTAAGAAGCTAATCTGATAACAGTCCTGTGTTTAGTTTGAAGTTATGTGGATGTGGCAAAGCCTGTCTGGGGTCAAATACTCAGCCTATTCTTCAACAAGTAGCTGTTAACAGATTGTAGGTAGTTTATATACACTCTTCCTGCCGTCCATTAGATTGAACTCCCATCAGGACCGTTTTGCTAAAACAAAAGAACAGGAGTCTGTTACATGCAAGAGCCTGTACAATGCAGACTGAGTCCAGGGAGAGTGTTGGCTTGAATGGCAGCCACTTTTTCATCTCAGAGCAGTTTAGTAATGGAGAAGAACCATGCTCTGCTCTCTTAAGCTTGTGTTTACAAACTTGTGGAAAGGGGCAGAGAAAGCAAGGCGTGCTTGGGATTTTGGCTGACTGAGGATGACTTCAAAACCTGAGCCCTTAACACCTGAAAGCTGGAAGCCTTCTTACAGAATCTCTACCATTATTCCCAGGCAGGACTGCGGTGAATCCATTCTGAACATGTAATCATCTATACACTTAAAAAACAAAGCACCAAAACCCAGGCAAGGAGACCCAGCCTTCAATCGGGTTCATCTCAGTGTTTTAAGGGTTGAGGAACTCCTCCCTTATGAACCTAAATCCATCTGGCAGCTACTTCTGGTTCCTCAGAAGAGCAGAACCATCTGGTGATCACGTCTGTGTCAAAACCCTCCACATACTCTCAAACTATTATTAGATGCAGAATAAATTTCTTTACCATGTGAAAAGTTTCCCATAACATTAGACTTGAGATTAATTATTTCTCTTACTGACAGTAATGTCACCAGACTTCCCTGGTGGTCCAGTGGTTAAGACTCCACACTTTCACTGCAGAGGGCACTGGTTTGATCCCTGGTCCAGGAACTAAGTTCCTACAGGCTGTGTGATGAGGCCAAGAAAAGAAAAAAGTGATAACACCAATAATTAAAGCATAGCAATGGTTGAGAATGACCAAAACAAATTTGTCTAAAATGAATGAAATTGTGATGAATTTTTTACAAAAGTTCTCATGTCTGCCAAAACATGGACGAGATGGTTGGATGGCATTACCGACTCAATGGACACGAGTTTGAGCAAGCTCCAGGAGATGACGAAGGACAGGGAAGCCTGGTGTGCTGAAGTCCATGAGGTCACAAAGAGTCGAACATGACTGAGTGACTGAACAATAGGTCTACTATGTAAAAAGATATTTATATATGGAAGGTCCTTTTATTGTCTGTGAAAAAGCTTGTTATGCAACTAAACAAAGCAGAAAATTGGTTCAAAAGTCTCCTTTGGAGAAACAACAGGGCCATATGCTTCCATTTCAAAGATGTTCTGTTCAAGGGTGAGTCATTAACTTTGGTCATTTTGAAACACTTGATGAAAATAATTTCTGTTATCATCATGAGTCGCCGTGTAGAAACATGAAGAGCTGGTGCAGGAAACCTGTGTTGTCTTATACTGTGAAGTCAGCCTAAAGCAGGACCAAGTCATGAGTGTTCTCTGTGATAAAACCCACTAATGTGTTTAAACACCCATATGAGATCTTCTAGTTACAAGGCTGCTTAAGGAAGGCAGGGCTAACAGCAAATATAATGTTAGTGGTGAAACAAACTTGTGCTCCCGCCGCTTCCCACCTTTGAGGGAAATGGAATTAAAAATGGATCATTCCATCTTGGAGAGTCCTCAGCTGTGGAGTTTGATCTGTTCACTGTGTGGGGAGTACTTCCCACTGAACGTTTCTGTCATTGGCTGCTTTCTCCCCAGCAAGTTGTTCAGTTGCAAAGATTTTAAAGGGTGATTTGCTGGCAGCCTGGGATGTATCCGTGACCTTAGCAAAGTGGAAATGAAAGCTCTCAGTTTTTCTTCTTTTCTTTCTTTTTTTGCAACAGTAAAACTACCAATTTTACAGTCAGTTGAACAGCAATAGATGAATTTGTTTAAAGTCTGTGTTCACAAAGAAAACCTGAACTTCAGTGGCTTGAATGCCTGAAGCTGCAGCACGATTTTTGAAGGGCAGACACTCTTACAGCTTGCTCTAGGCCACTGTCACCTGCTTCTCCGCACAGGTGCTGACCCCTTGGTTGATCCCAGGCCTCCTGGCAGGGGGGCAGGAAAGCTGGGCCTTTGTGTGCTGCAGAGAACGCTTTTCCAAGGGCTGGGCCAGTTTTCTGCAGGGGCCACAGGAAGCAGAAGAAAGAAAAGGTTAAGGGCCACCACGAAGGTCAGAGTGGGTTTATATTTAGTTAACATTGGAGGTTATAGCTTTTAACAACAGCTTTAAGAAAACTGATTCGAAGATGCAATTTGTTTCTTCTTTGTCAACCGTTAATTTTTTTTTAATCCTATTGATAGTGACAGCTTAACAAAGTTTTTATATGCTAGAGGTTTTCATCCTTTTAGAGGATAAAGGCCTATTCCTAAAAAGAGATGCAGGTGGAGAATTTTATAAAGCTTCCATGACTTTCAAATTGGGAGCTTTAAAATAGACTCCCTGCTTGGCTGAGTCAAAAATAATCTGTGAGGGATAGTTAAAAAAAAAAAATTCTCTATTGGAAATGGGGGACTACTTTGGCAGTCAGATACAGAGGCTCAGGTTTCTAGAAGCTTCTTTGTATTTTGCTTTCAGCCATTCTAGGATAGTTTTCCCAGTTTTTATTCAAAATTACCAAAGACGCCTCCGTTATCTTTTCATATGTGTATTTCTTTAAATTTAGAGCATGGTATTGTTCATTGTATCTCTTTGTGAGCAAAAGAGATGGCCACAGATTTCTGTACATGCACTCTATGTTCCCATCATTCTGTTAGTCCATGTTTTCTATTCAAGGATGGAAATGTTGTGGAAATTGGTCTTTCAAAGGAGAATCATGTAAACTCTAGCTTCTCAATGAGTAACCCACACCATTCAATAGGTATGATTACCCAGGGCTGACGTTGAATGTGCTGTATCACACAAAGGCCTTGTGTATTATTTAGCTGCATTTCTGCCATATGTAAGAGGCTTGACTCTTTTGGAATGGGTTTCATAGATTTATTTAGCTGGAGTTTTAAAATGCTGAGCTTGGGTCTACAGAGCTGTGCTTTCTATTGTGTGTTCAGCAGGGTAAATGTAACCTATACATCCAACTACTGTCCTGTAAATGCAGCCATGAAATTAAAAGACACTTGCTCCTTGGGAGAAAAGCTATGACCAAACTAGACAGCATATTAAAAAGCAGAGACATCACTTTGATACCAAAGGTCCATATTGTCAAAGCTAATATGGTTTTTCCAGTTGTTGTATACTTATGTGAGAGTTGGACCAGAAAGAAGGCAGAGTGCTGGACAACTGATGCTTTCAAACTGTGGTGCTGGAGAAGACTCATGAGAGTCCCTCGGACTGCAGGGAGATCAAACCAGTCAATTCTAAAGGAAATCTGTCCTGGAATATTTATTGGAAGGACTGATGCTGAAGCTGAAACTCCATTACTTTGGCCACGTGATGCAAAGAGCTGACTCATTGGAAAAGACCCTGATACTGGGAAAGATAGAAAGCAGGAAGAGAAGGGATGAGAAGATGAGATGATTGGATGGCATCACTGACTCGATGGACATGAGTTTGAGCAAGCTCCAGGAGATGGTGAAGGACAGGGAAGGCAGGCATGCTGCAGTCTATGAGGTTGGAAAGAGTCAGACACGACTAATCGACTGAACAGCAACAGCAACAACAAATGCATATATTTGGCAGCATAACGATTTCAGGTTTGGTGAGGACTCATTTAATTATTATTTGAGAAATGAAATTCTTTGTATAAGAGATGTTTATCTTCTAGATACCTAAGCGTACCTCTCAAGTGAACACAACACTTCTTAACATTTTGAATAAAAGTGTTTCATAGAATCTATTACAAGCTTTACTGCTTTCTGACACATGGTATAATGAATATTGTTTTCAAGAATGGGAGTATCCTCAGCCACTAAAAAAGGATGAAATAATGCCATTTGCAGCAACATGGATGGCCCTAGAGATGGTCATATAGAGTGAAGTCAGAGAAGGAGAAATATCGTATGACATCTCTTATATGTGGAATCTAAAAAGAAATGATACAAATGAATGTACAAAACAGACTTTGAAGACTTAGAGAATGAACTTATGGCCTCCAGGGGGAAGGGATAGTTAAGGAGTTTGGGATGGACATGTACACAGTGCTATATTTGAAATGGATGACCAACAAAGATCTACTGTATAGCACAGGGAACTCTGCTTAATGTTGTGTGGCAGCCTGGATGGGAAGGGAGTTTGTGGAGAATGGAAACATGTCTGTGTGTGGTTGAGTCCCTTCACTGTCTACCTGAAACTGTCACAACATTGTTAATCAACTATACCCTGATCCAAAATAAAAAGTTTAAAATAATAATGAAAAAGAATGGCAGTCTTGCTATGACTACATGTCTCCATACAGTGGTGTATATGACTCTTCCATCATAATCAATGCCACTACATGCCCAAACTGGCATGATTTTGAATTTGTGATTCTTCTTTTTATAGACTGTCTTACTCCTCTCTTGCCATTATATTGCCAGCTACCCCCTGTTGCTCTAAGTGCCTTTGCATCTTTAATAGTTCCTAAAGTTCTGCTCAGGGTCAGGTTCAATCTCATTTGGCCTCATGTAGGGGCTGCTCCATCCCACCTTATTCCAAGTCAGCCCACACACTGCTGCAAGGGTAATCTTGTTTTAGTAAAAAGCTCTGTTCACACCAGTGCCTTGCTAGAGACACTGCTGGTGATTTTGCACAGCCTGCCTGCTGAAATGGACTGTGACTTTCTACTCCAGGGTTTCTCGCCCACTGTGATGGATCTATTAGCCTTTTGTAGTTGACAAGCTGGTCAGTTTGTCTGCTCTGCCCAGACTCCTTTTCCCATCTTGGCTGCTGGACACATGACCCCTGAGAGGGGAGCCTCACACTCCAGTCATCCAGCCTGCAGACCCTCTCCAGTTCTCAGCTCACTGGACCAAGGCAGGAGCCTGACCTACAGCAGAACAGTCCATCTGCCATGACAGTTTGCAGTCAACCTGGGAGATTTGCTGGGTGTCAGAGGGCACTTGGGGCAGAGAAACTAATTGGATATCCATTCTCCTCTCCCAGGTTTTAGCTGAGCACATTTGTTGTTGTTCAGTTGCTCAGTCACGTCCACCTCTTTTCGACTCCATGGACTGGAACACTCCAGGCTTCCCTGTCTTTCGCTCTCTCCTGGAGCTTGCTCAAACTCTTGTCCATCGAGTCAGTGATGCCATTCAACCATCTCATCCTCTGTCATCCTCTTTTCCTCCTGCCCTCAATTTTTCTCAGCATTGAGGTCTTTTCCAGTGAGTTGGCTCTTTGCATCAGGTGGCCAAAGTATTGGAGCTTCAGCTTCAGCACCAGTCCTTCCAATGAATATTCCAGGGTTGATTTCCTATAGGATTGACTGGTTTGAGCTCCTTGCAGTCCGAGGGACTCTCAAGAGTCTTGTCCAACAGCACAGTTCAAAAGCATCAATTCTTTGGCACTCAGCTTTCTTTATAGTCCAACTCTCACATCCATACCTGACTACTGGAAAAACCATAGCTTTGAGTAGACAGACCTTTGTTGGCAAAGTAATGTCTCTGCTTTGTAATATGCAAAGTTTGTCTCAGTTTGTCATAGCTTTTCTTCCAAGGAGCAAGCGTCTTTTAATTTCATAGTTGCAGTTGTTATCTGCAGTGATTTGGGAGCCCAAGAAAATAAAGCTGAGCGCATAGCTGCCCAGAATAAAGACAACTCCAGTCCCCTGGGGCCCACGGGGCTTCATTTCCTGTCTTTGGATAACTCTTAAGCGGATTTTCTTTTTTTTTTTTTCTTCCTTTTTAAGAGTATATTTATTTATTTCTCTATCTTTAGGCTGCACCACGAGGCATGTGGGATATTAGTTCCCCGACTGGGGATCAAACCCGTACCTCTGCAGTGGAAGCTCGGAGTGTTAAGCACTAGACCACCAGGGATATCCTGATGTTGATTTTCTTATCTGTCTGCCGGTTGACACCAAACATCTTTACAGCTTTAACCCTCTTCACCCTCCTCTGCCAAGCAGCCAGACCATGATTCGCTCCTACCTTCCTCGTGTTTTCTATGTCTGCCCAAGCATGCCCTGCCCTCTGCCTGGAATCCAGCCCAGCACCCTGTCCTGACGGAGCCCTCCCTTCGCCCAAGTGGGTGAGTTTCTCCCTTCTTCGGATCCTGTCATTTCTCGTATGCTTGTTCTGTGCCATTTATTTTTCTCTGTTCCCTAATGCATTTACATTGGCACATCCTGCCCTCTACAGTGTCAGCACCTCCAAGGCTGGGACCCTTGGTCCCTGTGTCCTGCAGAGAGGCCAGCCTCGGACCTGCATTTCTTTAATGCACCTTAAGAATCTGTTGTGGGCTGTGAAGCATACACTAAGCCTTTTCAGATAGGGGTCTCTGAATAAACTGTAGGAGCTCTGCTGCAGGATTTCAAGGCCGCTAGACGTTTCCCTCCTCTCTGCTCTCTTGGAGCTGACAGTCCTTAACCGGATACCACAGGTGCTGAGTCACAATTTTAGGAGAAACCTTTCTAAACCACTTGGGAAGCTCTCTGAAGTTAGCATCTTTTGTTGAAACAAATTGCTATGCTCAGTAGCACGCTTGCTGAATTAGAAGCCCAAAAAGTCTATAAACTATATATGAAAAAAATCACAAGGAAGCTCAGTGTCTGTAAAGAGGTAATAGCTGGGTCTCCAAACCTTTGTGTTAATTACCACGTTATGGACTCTATAATTGCAGCTGACATTCTGTATAATCATCATGCATGCATGCATGCTCAGTTGCTCAGTGGTGTCTTGACTCTTGTGACCCCATGGACTATAGCCCCCCGGGCTCCTCTGTCTATGAGATTCTCCAGGCAAGAATATTGGAGTGGGTAGCTATTCTCTACTCTAGGGAATCTTCCTGACCCAGGGATAGAGCCTGGGTCTCCTGCATTGGCAGGCAAGTTCTTTACCACTAGTGCCACTTGGGAAGCCCATATTCATCATAAGAATTGTCAAAGGATTATTAAATGATCAAACATGTATAACCTTGGGTTGACCTCGCTGCCTCTAAAACAAAGTTCACAAGGAGCTAGAACACCCGGTCTTAATCACTTCTTTAACTTTCTGTACTTGATTGATGGATTTTTACGACTGTCATGGTCAAATGTTTTGGTATGAATCTCACAGTAAGAATCAGACATCATACAACAGGTCCATGTGTGATTGTAATTGTGAGTGCGTGCAACAGAATAATGGGAACTAATGAGGAGAAAGAACTGCCCCGAAGCATGTGGGATCTTCCTGGACCAGAGATGGAACCCGTGTCTCCTGCACTGGCAGGCGGATTCTTTATCGCTGTACCACCAGGGAAGCCCCCCAGCCCCCGCCCCACATTTCTGCTGCATCCTTTATAGGCTGTGACTGATGGCCTTTCACAACTTCTAGTATCCCCTTTCACACTCAGCTATCATGTCAGGATCCGCTGGTGTAGGTGGGTGTTTTACACTAGTCGTAAACGTTGCCACTGACTTTATTGTTTGCAGATTAGAATGGATTTGAACTTACTCCTTTGCTAATTGGCCTCCAGCTCACTTGCTGTCTCAGTTGAGGAGACACGGCTGCCAAATTACAGCAGGGAGTGCGTCGCTCCCCAGACCTGATTAGACCAGGCTCTCGCCTCTCTCTGGACTCCCCGAGTGTGGCCAGGGGGCTCCCTTGGGGGTTTTGCACGCTTGCGGGGCTGCCACAGAGGGGGACACCTGTTTTCCCAAGTGTCCAACTCTGCGACCCCATGGACTATAGCCCACCAGGTTTCTCTCTCCATGGGTTTCTCCAGGCAAGAATACTGAAGTGGGTTGCCATTTCCTTCTCCAGGGGATCTTCCCAACCCAAGAAATGAACCCAGGTCTCCTGCATTGCAGGCAGCTTCTTTACCATCCGAGCCACCAGGGAAGCCCACAGGTGTTTTCCAAAGGGTGCCAGCATTGGTGAACGTATACACCCAGACTGAGAAACATTATACAGTGAATGTGACAAAGTCGGAGAGGAAAACGCAGGATGGCAGGGATTCAGCGTGGGCAGGAAGTTGGGAGAGCCCCAAGCCGGCACTGGGCCAGGGAGGCTGAGCTGCCGGAGGGTGGACCCAGGGGCAGGTGGCAGGGGAGCGGGTTCGCTGCCTCATGAACCGCAGAAACATGATGGCTGGTGAAAGAAGCCAGTCACAAAGGAACATGTATTGTTTTTCCATTTATAAGAACCATCCCCAGATAACAACTATATGGAGACAAAAAGTAGATGATGCTTGCTTGCTTAGAGCAGGGGCTGGCAATGGGGAAGGACTGTGAATAGAAAAGAGTTTTTCAATTAGATGATAGAAGCATTCCTAAGATTAGATTGTGGTCATGGTTATACAACTCTATACATTCACTAAAAACTCCGTTGTAAAAATGGGTAGATTTTCCAGGATATAAATTTTATGGTGTGTATTCATATTAGATTTCAATAAGGCTATTTGGGGGATGATGGAGACGGTGCAGTGGTAAAGAATCACCTGCCAATGCAGGAGACACAAGAGACGCAGGTGCGATCCCTGGGTCGGGAAGATCCCCTGCGGTAAGAAATGGCAGCCCACTCCAATATTTTTGTCTGGAAAATCCCATGGACAGGGAAACCTGGTGGGCAAGTCTATGGGGTTGCAAAGAGTTGGACATGACTGAACACAAGGCTATTTTTTAAAAGTCAAAGGATTTAATTATTTTAATAATAATCCAAGCACTTCTAGGAAAATCTTATTATATAAAAATATCATTTTAACAAATTTCTATTCTTATTATTGCATCCATTTTATCTCACTCAGTGACCTGTAAAATGCTCACTGGGATGTTAAATATGAATGGCATTTTAATTTTTCTAAAATTGTCATTATGCAAAAAGGCAGCATGTATTTATTTCAATTCATATGGTATTAGATAGGAATATGTTTATTTTCCCCAGTGAGTCAGTATTCTGTGGAATTGAGGGTGATCAGATTTTATACTTTTGCCTTAGCCATTATGGCATTATAGCAGAATTTTCATAACTTGAAAGTATAATTGGACTGCCGCTGACGGGATACTTTATTACACAAAATGCAAATTAAAATACAGCTACGTTTTGCCTAAGTTTAGAGTCAGTTTCAGTGAGAGAGATTTTATAAGTTCAGCCTGAGTGTAGATAGAATTTCTTTTACAAATCAGTCTGTATAAACAGTAACGCTTATTATTCCACAAGTCATAGATTTCATGTTTTCACCACCAGTTGTCTAAACATTCTCGTGAGAGGAGGCTGCACTAGAGCTGACCCTTCATGTACAAAGTGTGTGAGTGTCCAGGGCGCTCTGTAGACACTGGGTCTGGACATTGTTCTGCAGATCCTACAAAAATCTCTGTGGTCATTAGACTCTTTAGGGAAAATTTTGTCTTGCTGGTCGGGAGGTCTCCCTCCTGGTGCTCTAATCGATTCATTCTCACGTGCCCCAGGGACCCCTTCCTAAGGGGGAATCAGGCCTCAGAGGCCAGGAACTGTTTGGCGAACTGTGTCCCTAATTCCACAGCAGAACGCCCCACGGGCTTCCTGAGGGGGGCAGCACACACAACCGTTAGCAAAGCCACACGCAAGAAATCTGTGCAGGAGGGTCTCTGACCACAGCAAGGATTTGTCAGCCGAGTACCAACAGAGAAAAACAGCCCAGACAAAGGGAGTGCGCAGGGGTCAAATCACCCTGGAAAGCAACTTCCTGAAGTCTAGCACCTGGAATTAGTGACCTACCTCCCCCCGCCCCCCCGCACCCTGCCTCCCCACCACCACACACACAGCCCCAGACCTGGCGATGCCCTTGGGGTAGCCCAGGGCGTGGTACTCTATTCATTGGACCTGATGCTGTATTCACTGGACGTGGTGTTGTGCAGCCCCTGGATGCGGCATTGTGTAGTCCCTGGACATGGTGTGGTGTGTTCACTGGACACAGTGTTGTATATCCACTGGATGTGGTGCTGTGTATTCACTGGACATGGTGTTGTGTGTCCACTGGACGAAGTGTTATGTAGTCACTGGATGTCTAATTTGCAGCTTCAGCTTCTTGGAAAGGACACTGTAACTTAGCCCCGCCTGGGTGACCAGCCTTGTATACAGATCCAGGAGGGGCATGATGGCAGCCCTCTGGGGGCTCAGCCACCCAGGACCCCCCAGCACTTCCCACCCCCTGCTCCTCCTGGCTGGCATGGGTCTGCTGCACCCCACCGCCACCACCCGGGTCTGTGGCTTTTCCTGCCTCCGTGGTCAGGGCTGGGTCGCAGGTGCTCTGCGAATCCTTCCCTGACATTCTTTTCTGAGGTTGCCGCCTCACTGGTCTTCCTGATGGAGGGATTCTATTTTGTTTTTGAGAATTCTGAGTCAGAAAACTGAGCCTGAACACCTAGGAGTCCTGGTCTGAATCAAGACTCCTCGTAGGTCCTACCTGACCCCGGCCTGAAGGCTGAATGGCTTCGGGGTATTAGTAGTAATAGTGATATAATAAGTAATGTATCTATACACACACATATATGGGTACTGCTTACTGTGTGTGCAAGCCACCCTTCTAAACATGTTACATCTATTGACTCATTTAGTTCTCATAAAAACTTTCTCATTAAGTACTACTCTTATTCTTCTATCAGTTCAGTTCAGTCGCTCAGTCATGTCCACCTCTTTGTGACTCCATGGACTGCAACACGCCAGGCCTCCCTGCCCATCACCAATTCCAGGAGCTTGCTCAAACTCATGTCCATCGAGTCGGTGATTCCATCCAACCATCTCATCCTCCGTCATCCCTTTCTCCTTGTTCTTATATATTCTTTCATAAATAAGGATGCTGAGACAAGAGAGTTTAAGTAACTTGCCCAAGGTCATACGGCTAATTAACAGCAGAGCTGGGATTAGAACCTCAGAGGTCTGTCTCCAGAGTTTATGCTCTTACCTACTGTACTACCAGTGAGAGTTAAAATAATATTTTATCTATGTATTTTATTTTATGTGGTATTTCATCTATGTAATAAAAATAGTGACATTATTAAATTGATTATACACCTAGGTCTGACTTAAAGTGAGTTATAATCCCAGAACTTCCTTTACTTCTCAAAAACTGTTAGGGAGGTGATACTGAAAATCATCTAGAGAGGAATATTTATGTTAGTTTATACTTTATTTTCAAAATTCTTTGTCTTCTGTGTGGAGGACAGAGCTCCGTTGTGAGATTTATTTGCCAACCCCATCTTTTACCTCCTATGGTTCCTTGAGAAGTTAGTTTTAAATCTCTGGACTCTTACTTCTTCATCCTTAAAATAGGGTCATATTGTCAAAGAATGCAAGGATCAAACAGGATAAATTAAAATATTTTGGAAACTATAAAGCAACATAGAAATGTAAAGATATTATTCATTTCCTGATCCCAGGTCCCCTTGAAATACTTATCTCTGAGCATTTGCTGGGCATGAACTGGTAAGGGGATAAGCTAGGTGAACCAGTGCCGCTCCAGATGTGGTGTGGGGACTGGTAACGCTAGCAGCCCCTAGAAGCCCCTTGGAAATGTTGTTTCCCGGTTTGTTCTCAGGTTTACCGATTCAGAAATTGATTGTGGGCACGGAGTCCACAGTCATGCTTAACAAGCCCTCCAGGTGATTCTGATGCATGCTAAGGTTTGGGCAGCACTGGTGTGAAGTATGTTTAGTCCATTCTTCAACAGATATTGATGGAGTATCTCTAGAAGGGGCCGGTGGCTGGGTCCGGAGGGTAAGACAGAGATGGTCTCCTCAAAGAGGTCCTTCTCTATGAACCCCTTCTCATCCTTCAAGATGCTGCTCAAGTGCCCCCTGGAGGCCCCCACTGTCCCTGGCGGGTGGGGCATGTGGACTGCCTCTTCGTGGGCCCACCTTCTCCTTCACCTGTCCTCCCACCTGGAGGTCTGGCCTCCGAACTGCTCTTCCCAACCGCTGTGTTCCGTACGTCCTCCGTGCTCGTGAGCCCCCTGGCCTCTGCCCCGCGGCATTCCCTCCTCTTCCTCCTCCTCCATCCTCCCAGGCGCTCAAAGGAGGCCTCCCTGCCCTCCAATAAGTCAGTCACCTGTCTGTCCTTCCACACCCGCTGTGTGCCTCCACCAGGTCTTTCTCAGGTCATAAGGTAAGGCGTTTTGTGTCCAGTTTTCCCCTAAACTAGAAGCCTGTGTTTTAAATGTCTAGATCTCTGGAGCTTGATAACGTTCACGGGCGGGAAGACCTGGGAGGTGGTGAGGGACAAAGCAGGGAAGTGGGGCGGGAGGCTTGGCGGAGAGGGACGTTCGCCGTTTTCTTTGGAAGGCATCACCTCCATTCACCTGTTGTGCAAACCAGGTGATTTTGTCTTCCACGTGGAAGGGACTTTTCAAAGCCCAACTCTTGAAATGACCCACAAATGTAATTAAACTCTGTAGCTATTTCTTTTGCATCTTCTACCTATAAAGAGCTGTGGTGTCTGCAGTGAATGGTCCTGCCCTCAGGCAGCTCCCCATGGAACAGAAAAACACAGGGCCCAGCGCCCCCGACCCAGCCAGAGGGGTTTTTTTGAGGGTTCCACTTGGAACTCTCTGGAAGACATTCTAAGTCTTTGCAGCCTTCCTAAACATAGGGCTGGTGCTGCGACCATCTGCTAAGTCCCCTGTTCATTCTAGAAGTTTGTGTTTGGAGCCCTGGCTGGGATCCTGCAATCCTGGTTGCCTGTGCAGTGGCTGCTCTTTTGTTTGGAGGTGGGAAGTGGGAGGAAGCTGGTGATGGGGAGGTGGTGTGGAGTGTGGAGGATACGGGGTGGGCAGGGGGAGGCGGGAGGACCCCAGGGTGGGGTGCTAAAACAAAATTATGTTTACAGAAGCACTGCGGTTCATTTGAAATATTGATTCTTGTGGGGAAATCACAGCCCAGCCTTTGTGGTGCTTTCAGAGGAGCTATTTATACATTTTGGTCTCTGTTTTGGAGTCAACTCCTATATTGGTGACACTCTAGCTTTGCTGCAGTAGTGTTTAAAAAAGAAAGTAGTAATTACTAACTTCACCCATGGAACAAAAGCTTTCTCCTAAGTGTCTACTCCCACGACTCTGGGAGGGCACCTAGAATCCTCTTCCTCTCTAGCTTGGAATAAATTAAATAAAGACTCACATGCCCTTGAAATCTTGAGTATTTGGGTCTATATAATGACTTTTCGGGCTTCCCTGGTGTCTCAGATGGTAAAGAATCTGTCTGTAATGCAGGAGACCCTGGGCTGGGAAGATCCCCTGGAGAGGGGAATGGCTACAGTCCATGAGGTCGCAGAGTTGGACACATCTGGGCAACTAACACACCCACAGTATAGTGAATATCACAGCATTATTTTTATTTGTATTTGGCCCCACTGTGCAGCATGTGGGATCTTTGTTCCCCAAACCGCGCCCCCTGCAGTGGAAGCACAGACGGAGTCTTAACCACTGGGCCACCAGGGAATTTTTCTGGAACATTTTATTAAAAAAAAGAAAAAACAAACCTGAAAATAATGTAATGCAGCAAAAATGAATGGCAGGTTTACTACACTTTGAGACATCAATACAAGGGACATTCATCTGCTTTCTGAGATGATACAACAGCATCCGTGTCCTGTCGTGGACTTGAGTTGGCACTGGAGATAAAAACGCACAGACATGTTTGCAGTGTTTATTCCTACTTGAAGAATACATAGTTAATCTACCTGCCAGGCTTGCTGTAGAGCCTGAACCTTTTTTGGGGCTGGAGGGGGGGTGCTCCACCCAGCCTAGTGCACAGTCACACCCACACCAGCCTGGGGGCAGGATGGAGGCAGGGTCACTCAGATGCCCTCCTCGCCTCTTTCTCACTACATCTATTTCAACAACATTTATGTTTAAGGACTGGCCCTTTTGGAGGTTGGCAGCTTGGTTTTTACTGTCTGCATTCACAGACCAATGGTTATGTGGTATTTAATTCAATTATGTAATTATAGTATCAGGTATGACTGGTAAGAATAGATTTGAGGATAAGCCAACTGCCTTTGGGTCAGAGGACCATCCCAGGGGAGGGTTGAGGAGCCCAGCCTCTGACCTCTTGTGGGCCTGTGCCTGGCCATCCGGGAGCAGGCTCAGCGCGGACCACAGCCAGGCTATGATGCCGCTTAAGTGGAGGGCAGGAAAGAATGTGAACAGTACATGAGCACCATACACAGCAGTACATGGCAGCATCTTTAGTGTTAAGTAAAGAAATTTAAAATGCATGTGTGTGTCTGCTAGCCTCTTGGTCATGTCTGACTCTTTCTGACCCCATGGACTGTAGCCTGCCTGGCTCCTCTGTCCATGGGATTCTCCAGGCAAGAATACTGGAGTGGGTGGCCATTCCCTTCTCCAGGGGATATTCCTGACCCAGGGATTGAACCCAAAAATACATGCATATGAGGGCAAAAATAAGTAAAAATGTCATCAGGTGGACCGTGACAGAGACAGCATCTTTCAGTGACCCAGTTCCAGGGACTGGCAGAGTTAGAATATTCCAGAGGGCAGCGAGGGTAAGTGCTCCTCCTCGGACGGTTCATCGGAGCTGAGGATGTGGAGGACTTCAGGGCAAGCCCCAAGGAGAACGGGCACCGGGTATGTTAGAACCTTAGGAAGTAAAGTCAGGAAGTTCCTGGGGAGTGTTTCCTTAGTGAATCTTTATTTTGCGGACCATCAGTGTGCTGAGATTTCTTTAGGTAGCCATGCCTGCTGACTGACTCCCTCAGTTTTCTGCATTTGTAAAATGTAAAGCTTCAGTCTCCCCTAAACAAATGTTACATTCTTTTCTGACCCTTAACTAATCACAGGAATTATTAAAGGTGATGCATTGTATCTTTTTTATGATTTTTTATAACAGAGAAATTAGTAGAGTCTACGTTATGTTTATGATAAAGAAAGGATCAGTTGAGTCGATCAGTCATGTCTGACTCTTTGCGACCCCATGGCCTGCAGCACGCCAGGCGTCCCTGTCCATCACCATCTCCCAGAGCTTGCTCAAACACATGTCCATAGAATCAGTGATGCCATCCAACCATCTCATTCTATTTCATCCCCTTCTCCTCCTGCCTTCAATCTTTTCCAGCATCAGGGTTTTTTCCAATGAGTTGGCTCTTTGCACGAGGTGGCCAGAGTATTGTAGTTTCAGCTTCAGCATAAGTCCTTTCAATGAATATTCAGGACTGATTTCATTTGGGATGGACTGTTTGGATCTCCTTACAGTCCAAGGGACTCTCAAGAGTCTTCTCCAGCACCACAGTTCAAAAGCATCAATTCTTTAGCGCTCAGCTTTCTTTATGGTCCGACTCTCACATCTGACTACTAGAAAAACCATAGCTTTGACTAGACAGACCTTTGTTGGCAAAGTAATGTCTCTGCTTTGTAATATGCTGTCTCGGTTGGTCATAGCTTTTCTTCCAAGGAGCAAGCTTTTTTTAATTTTGTGGCTGCAGTCACCATCTGCAGTGATTTTGGAGCCTAAGAAAATAAAATCTATCACTGTTTCCATTGTTTCTCCATGAAGTAATGGGACCAGATGCCATGATCTTAGTTTTTTGAATGTTGAGTTTTAAGCCAGTTTTTTTTACTCTCCTCTTTATTTAACACTAGTGTGTTATTATGCCAGACTTGAGGCTAGTGTTAAATAAGGAAGTTATTTAACTAGTGTTAAAATAAGGGTGGTCAGGATGAAATTCATAGTTTGGAGGGTATTTTATTGGGAGGCTACTAATTCTTTTTTTAAATTTAATTGATTTATTTTTCTCTGTACTGGTTCTTTGCTGCTGTGCATGGGCTTTCTTTAGTTGCTGTGAGTGGGGCTACTCTTCGTTGTGGTTCCAGGGCCTTTTATCACGGTGGCTTCTCTTGTTGCAGAGCTCCGGCTCTGGAGCATTCGGGCTTCAGTAGTTGCAGCATGTGGGCCCAGTAATGTGGATCCTGGGCTCTGGAGCACAGGCTCTCACATCATGTGGAATCTTCCTGGACCAGGGATCAAACCCATGTCTCTTGCACTGGTAGGCAGATTGTTGACCTACTGAGCCACCAGAGAAGCCCTGGAGGATATTTTTGTTTCAAAATAATTTTTTTAAGGTTGAGGCAAATCACTACCTTTAAGTCAAATAATAAAAACAAAATTCATTCAACGCTCAAAACATGGGCACCCACTACATGCCAGTGTTCTCAAAGCTGGGCACGTGACACAAAGGACCTGCGTAGGCACGTCAGAACTCAGCTGCCCCACCCCGAGTTTGAAGCTTGAAGAGAATGAGTAAGTGTCTCAGGGTTGGGCCAGCTGTGGCTTGCTGTTTCATTGTGGTTCCTGACTTCCCATTTGGAAGGTAGTTAGCAAAGTAGCGTACAGTTGATTCCAGCATCCAGGAAAAGACAGACGTTGGAGACAGAGAAAGGGGCAGTGGCTGTGGGGGGCTTGGGAGAGGAAGGGATAAGTAACAGAGCTCAAAGGATGTTGAGGGCAGTGAGAATACTCTGTGACCCCATGAGGGTGGGTCCATGTCATTATACCAAGAGTGAATCCAGCTAAACACTGGACTTTGGGTGTTGATGAGGTTGATTGATGTAGGTTCATTGATTGTAACAAATGCACCACTGTGGTGGGGGTGTTGATAGTGGGGGAGGCCTTGCCTGTGTGGGGATGGGAATTCTCTGTACTTTCTGCTCAGTTCTGCTGTGAACGTAAAACTGCTTTAAAAATGTATGTATGTGTTGGGGGTGGGGGTAGGAGTGGGTGGGTGGGGTTCTCAGTTGTGTCTGACTCTTTGTGACCCCATGGACTATATGTTTTTTTTTTTTCAACATGGAGAGTCTATTTATTCAATAGCAACTCTGAAGACAAAGTCTCAGAAATCTGAGGGGATGTATTTCCCCTACTTCTACTTCAGTCCATTTTCACAAGTTTCTGTCTTTCGCAGGCTACAGTTTGATGTAAAAAGCTTGATGTATGTCCTAGATATACACAACCTTTGAGGGAACAGTTTGGAGGTGCAGACGAACAGGACGCTTGTAAAAGTGGGACAGCAGGGTCTCACTGTAGCCCACAAGGAAGTAGAACTTGTGTGCAGGTAACTGCCGCAGGACCAGGGCACAGATCTCCACCTGGTTAGCCCAGCGCTTTAGAACAAGCTGGTCAGCCAGGCAGCCGGGGAAGGTGCCCAGCATGAATTTGCGAAGGAAAACATCTTCCACTGTTCACTCGGCAGCATGGTCCTCCCTATCCAGGTTACCTGTGTGCAGTGACAGCCAGCCCTTGCGGTGGGCGATGTAGTGAGGCGCATGTGCTTCCTCGTAGGTCACTGGTTTGTCTCCCTTGCCCACTCGGACTTGGGCCGCCCGGTTCTTGGAGCAGACCGCGGAGGTATGCAGGGCGTGCCAGACGCATGGCAGATCCCGACTCCAGGACAGCATCAGAGGCCTGAGCCCCAGACCGCAGTAGAGTGCCACCATCTCGGCCTGAGGCGGCGAGTAGACCGGCGCCGCCGCGGGGTCGGGTCGGCGCGGAGGCCCCATGGACTATAGCTCACCAGGCTCCTCTGTCCGTGGGATTCTCCAGGCAAGAATACTGGAGTGGGTTTCCATTTCCTTCTCCAGGGGATCTTCTCGATCCAGGGATTGAACCTATGTCTCCTGGACTGGCAGGCTGGTTCTTTTACTGCTGCGCCACCAGGGAAGTCCACTCTAAAAAAATAGTCTATTGGAAAAAAAAAAACCCTCAACAATGTGGAGTTCAAATCAATGTTTAATGATGGGTTAGAATCTTCTGTGTTTGTTATTTATGTTCATACATATATATATATGACATATGAAGTTCTCAATCAAAATAGTTAATCAGCAAAAGAAGAAACAGTTCAGAAAAGATGAGCTAGTCGGGTTTAGATGGCAGCCACCCTACTGTATGGAATAATGCAGATCTGAATTTGGCTAATGACCTGACCATAAGGACAGAGAGAGGTGTTTGTCTGGATACCAAGGTCTGAGCACCCTGGGTGTGGTTAAAGCCCCATGGAGCACTGGAAGCTGGGCACGGTCTCTGCATTGCAGTGGAGGAAACTCCAGTGGCCCCCTGGACTGCCTTGGACTCACTGGATTCTCAAGGTACAGCAGGTGGGGTCCTTGGGTCCAGCAGCATCAGTGTCCCTGGGGCTTGTTGGAAGTGCAGGGACTCAGGCTCAGTCCCAGCCCTGCAGGGTCAGAATCTATGTGAAGTGCGAAACGCTATGCTGGGGCCTCACCAGGAGCAAAGCCGAGCCTGCAGAGTGGTGGGGGCGGCGGGGGGGTGGGGTGACTGGAACAGCACAGCTCACAGTGCTCCCTGACCTTCTAGAGAGCACCTGTTTCCATGGGAGCCCAATGACCAGGGGCCACTAACCACTGGGCATCTCTGGGGATGGCTGCTCCATGGGTGTGGGGGACCCTGGCTTTCAACACGGCCCTGTTTACTAGAAACCACAGTATCCTCCTTGAAGTGGCCACTCTGAGACTCTCCCCGGGATACTGGCTCTGTGGGCACAGAACCCGAGAGCTGAAACGATCTTATCGTAAAGAAGACACTGAGATTGCTGCCTGAAAGGAGCTTTGGCGCTTATCTGCAGAAGGCTCTTCTGCGTAAACACATACAACTGGAGACGTCCGCTCCTTTAGGTGAAGTTTCCTGTGACCCTACTTCTACAGCTCAGAGCTCTGTGGAGCCTTATGGTTTTCTATCACTATCCTTCAAGGGGCTTCCCAGGTAGTGCTAGTGGAAAAGAACCTGCCTGCAATGCAGGAGACCTGGGTTGGATCCCTGGGTCAGGAAGATCCTCTGGAGAAGGGAATGGCAGCCCATTCTAGTATTCTTGCCTGGAGAATCTCATGGACAGAGGAGCCTGGTGGGCTACAAGGTCACAAAGAGTTTGACACATCTGAAGTGGCTTAGCAGGCATGCATATCCTCCCAACCTTCTGGAAGACAAGAAGCCCCTGCTAACCTGTACATGTGGCTAGACTCCCTTCCTGCAAGCCTCTACTAGGAAAAATACCTCTTCTGAGTGCTTGCCAAAGCTCTCACAGCCCGAAGGGATGGAAGTGGATGGAAAGCCAGGTCTGGGTGCAGAACTTTGGACCATCTGCTGTAATTCTTCCAAGCGTGAGTGAGGGCTCTGTGGGGGAGGGGCCAGAGCACACTTGCTCCCCTAAGTGCCTCCCACATGCGGTACTGCTCCCCAGGAAGGGGAGGGTGGGAGAAAGCTCTGAGGTTCTGAGCACCTTGTGCCTTTGTGACCCGAACCCCTCCCCTCGCCTCCGTCAGCAGCCCCGCCTGCCTAACCTACTCTCAGCCATAGATGCTAATGCTAACAGGAACAAGCGTGGGGATGCAGAGGGTGGGGCAGCTGGTAGAAATCCTCGCCAGAGGATCTGACATTGAACTTGGCCATTGAAATCTTCCTGCCACGAGGAAGACCCAGGTGATGGCGGAATGGCACCCCTGGTTTGGGGTATCCTTTCCCATTCTCCCTGACACTGTTCTCTCAAGGCTAAACTGAGAGAGCCCAGTGCATCTGCAAGGCCCCAGCCTGGGGCACCGGGATCCATGGAGAGCAGTGCCCTGGAGGGTTAGCAGGCATTAGGAGAGCAAAGATTATTATCGATACAAAGTGAGTGAAAGTGAAGTTGCTTAGTCGTGTCTGACTCTTTGCAACCCCATTAATTATAGCCTACCAGGTTTCTTCGTCCATGGGATTTTCCAGGCAAGAGTACTGGAGTGGGTTGCCATTTCCTTCTCCAGATTATCGCTACAAACACACAGACAACTGCAGAATGAGGAATGTAAGAGCCAGGCATTCAGGCAGAGAAGGAATTATTATAGGAAGAAAGAAAGAGACTGGCTTTAGAGAGAAACCAGTACCCTCCCTTTACAGCCAGGTCTTTTTATACCCTATCGATGGGAAATTGTGCCCCAAAGGGAGGGGACCTTGGTTTTTCTTTAGCCCGCAGCTGGGGTCTTGTGGTCATGTAGTCGAAGGGGTCTCATGGTTGGATGGTCACATAGTCTTGAGAAACTGGCACCATCAGGGAGAAACAGGATGCCCACCCCGGCAATGTGGCCACTGCGACTTCATCCTTTGTTTGTCAGGTCACCACATGGGCCTTTTTAAACTATACGCTATGAGCCCCTTGTGGACCCTAACAAGGAGTGCGATTGGAAATGCTGCTATGGAGTGTGCAAGCATTGGTCGGTGAGGGAGAAACCGTGAACTCGTTATTCCAGATTCAACACTTCTTTCAGATTCAGGTCTGACAAAGGAAGCCTGGTTATGTAGGGCATCTCCGCTGGGATTTCCTTTTCGAATATCATCCGGTCAGGTTCCTTCTATGCAAATCATTTTGAGCATTAATCCTGCTTTTCATTAACACACTCTCCCAGGCCATCACCCCAGCCACTCTCCTCTGAAACATTTCACAGGCGAGAAAAGCTCAACAGTGGTGTGGGGTGGATACTGCGTTTGTGAAGGAGTTTGAGTTTTTATTCTGTCTTCTCTGGCTGCAATATGTTATTATATACTATATCCACACCCAAGAAGCTTTTTTTTTTCTTTTTTCAGAGAAGAACAAACCAGAGTCACAGACACAGAGAAAAGACTTGTGGTTGCCAAGGGGCAGAAGGGTGGAGGAGGGATGGAGGGGTGGAGTGGGAGTTTGGGGTTAGTAGGTGCAAACTGTTGTATATAGAGTACCTAAAAAACCAGGTCCTGCTGTATAGCACAGGAAACTATATTCAGTATCCTGTGTGTGTGCTTAGTCACTCAGTTGTGTCCTACTCTTTGCGACCCCATGGACTGTTTAGCCCACCAGACTCCTCTGTCCATGAGATTCTCCAGGCAAGGATACTGGAGTGGGTAGCTATTCCCTTCTACCAGGGACCTTCCTGACCCAGGGATCGAACCTGGGTCTCCTGCATTGCAGGCGGATTCTTTACTGCCTGAACCACCAGGATGTAATGCTCCATCATGGAGAGGAATATGGAGGTGGGGTGGGGGGAGGAGGACAAAATAAAGCTGAGATTAGCTACTGCTGGGTCAAAAAGCCCCAGAATCTCAAGAGAGATCTGAATTCTCCCAGCAGCATGCTCTACAGGATGCTACACTTGTCACCCCTGTGATGGGCCAGATACTAAGTAGCACATAAAGATAACTTGTGCAGGAAATGTGCTCCTTGCACAAGACACTTGTTACTGAGGACCTGTCAAAAGGCAGAACAATTTTAAAGCTTTTGGAAAAAATTGACCAGTTGTCCTTCAGAAGTATTGTACCAAGTATGTATTCTCATCAACAGGGTGTAATAACAATTTCATGTTCTCTTACCAATGTTGCTTATTATAAGCTTCAAAAACTTAGCCAACTTGCAACACAGAAAGATATTTGAGGGTAGCAGTTTCTTAATGATGAAGTCAAGCATTTTTTCCTAGATGCTTGTTTTTGGCTATTATGAATATATTTATTTGAGACTGTAAAACAACTTTTGGCTATTTATATTATTTTTGTGTGTTGTTCTACTCTATAAATCCCTTTCTCACAGAGACTTAATATTTTCCTTGTTGATTTTTACGAGCTTTTTAATATGTGAAAGATAGTAATTCCTTATCCTAGTTAATTCAACTATCTCCCAGTTTTCCATTTGCTTTTCAACTGTACTTTTTGACATGGATTCAATTATTTGTCTTAAAAGTTTCTTACTTCATTATGAATAATTTTTTAATTTATAAAAATTCAAATAAAATATTTTAATTGTCAAAAACAATTTGTCTTAAAATTTTTTGCTTTATGCTTATGTAAGTTTTTCCTTTGCTTTATTGAGGTAAATAAAGCAAGATATTCCCTTGCTTTATTAATGTAAAAGATACACACATTTAAGGTGTACAATGTGAAAATTTGACACACATTTACTGTGAAATAATTACATAATAATGTTAGTTAAGACCTCCATTGGCTCACATAATTACCTTGTGTGGGGGGCAGGGGGTGGGGAACAACATTTAAGATCGACTCTTAACTTTCTGGTACATCATACAGCACTGTTAATTATAGTTGTTGTTAAATAAGTTCTTATCTATTTAGAGATCAGATGTGTATATTTCTCATGTCTTTTTGTTTATATTTTACTCCATATTCCCCCTCTCCAAATAAGTAATAAATTTTACAACACTGAAACATATAGTCCTGAGCTCAAAGCCTGGCCTAGGCATGAATTCCTTTGTGACCCTAGGCAAGTTAATGCATCTATTTTCTACATAGTAGTGTGTATCTATTAACCCCAAATTGCTAATTTATACCTCCCCCTCCCTCTTTCAGTAACCATAAACTTGTTTTCTGTGTCTGTGTGTCTATTTCTGTTTTGTAAATAAGTTCATTTGTACCAGTTTTTAAGATTCCACATGTCAGCAGTATCATATATTTGTCTTTCTCTGTCTGATATTTCACTTAGTATGAAAATGGACCTTATGATGGATCTTAGTTTAGGTCCATCCATTTTGCTGCAAATGGCGTTATTTCATTTTTATGACTGATATCGTATTATATATATGTTTCACATCTTTATCCATTCCTCTGTCCATGGGCATTTAGGCTGCTTCCATGTCTTGGCTATGTTAAATAGTGCTGCTGTGAACATAGGGGTGCGTGTATCTCTTAAGAATTTTTCTAAAATTGAAGAATGGTGGGTTTACAATGTGGTGTTAATTACTGCTATACAGCAAAGTGATTCAGTTATACACATACATGCATATATATATGTGTGTGTGTGTGTGTATATATATACACATGCATTCCTGCTTTTTAAGATATTCTTTTCCATTATGGTTTATCATAGGATACTGAATATAGTTCTCCGTGTTCTACAGTAGGACTTGTTTATCCATTCTTGAAATAAAAGCTTAGATCCACTCACCCCAGCCTTTCTCGCCATCCCTCTCCCAAACCCCTCCCCTTTGGCAACCGAAATCTGATCTCTATGTCAGTGATTCTGTTTCTGCTTCACAGACAGGATCATTTGTGTCATATTTTAATTCCACATCTAAGTGATATCATATGATATTTGTTCTTTCTCTTTGTGACTTAGTTCACTTGGGATGATAACCTCTAGTGGCATCCATGTTGCTGCAGATGGCATTCTTTCATTCTTTTTTATGGCTGAGTAATATTCCGCAATATAAATGTATCACATCTTCTTTATCCGTTCATCTGTTGATGGATATTTAGGTGGTTTCCCTGTCTTTGCTATTGTGAATAGT
Source organism: Antilocapra americana (assembly GCA_007570785.1). Taxonomy (NCBI): domain Eukaryota; kingdom Metazoa; phylum Chordata; class Mammalia; order Artiodactyla; family Antilocapridae; genus Antilocapra; species Antilocapra americana. The sequence goes on from ML663566.1 coordinate 33,138,171, forward strand.
GCTGCTATGAACATAGGGGTGCATATATCTTTTTAAACTAATTTTTCTTTATTTAGTTGTTTTCTGGCTTTGTTGCTGTGTGGGCTTTTCTCCAGTTGTGGAGACCACTCTCTAGTTGTGGTGCCCGGGCTTCTTGTTGCCATGGCCTCTCTTGCGGCACAGCATGGGCTCTCGGGCTTGTGGGCTCAGTAGTTACAGTTCCTAGGCTCTAGAGCACAGGCTCAGTGGCCCTTGGGCTTCGTTGCTCTGCAGAATGTGGGATCTTCCCAGATCAGGGATCAAACCCACGTCTCCTGCACTGGCAGGTGGATTCTTCACCACTGAGCCACCAGAGAATCCCCATATATGTTTCTGAATTAGGATTTTATCTGGGATATATGCCCAGGAGTGAGATTGCTGGATCATATGGCAACTCTATTCATAGTTTTTTAAGGGACCTCCATACTGTTTCCACAATGGCTGCACCAATTTACATTCTCACCAACAGTGTGAGAGGGGGTTCCTTTTTTTTTTCCACATCAAGGCCTGTAGTTTCAATAGTGGCAAAGTTATGGAACCCCCAGTCACAGTAAAAAAAAAAAAAAAAAAAGACAACTGATTTTCATCAAGTACTGATTCATTTTGATCACAGATATCTTCACAAATAAAACAACCTTAAAATGTTCTGTAATGTGGTGTGACATTGGCAGGCAGAATAACCAAAGTTATTCTGGTGCTTACCAGGAAGTGGAGTTGACTCTTCAAATTGTACTTTATTCACCAGAAATAAGGACTTCTTTTTGCATTTTGTGAGGAGCTGTGACATGATGACAAGACACTCTAGGGCTGGCCAAAACCACAAAGCTGCATATTTTTGGATCTGTGTGGATATTTTAAAAGTAAACCCCAGCCTTAACAGCCTTCCCTCCTTGGGACCCAGCTCCTGGGTCCTCTGTGCTCTCCAGGTCCCCTTCACTGTTCAGTCCTCAGGTCCTTTGCTCTAGTTCCACTTGGGTGTCTTTTTCATACCTGAGACCCAGCATTGTGTGGGGGAACGGGTGCTTGCAGAGATATGTTTCCTGACACCCCTTTAAACAATCTGTGTCCTCAGCTTATATTTCCCTTTGACTACAAATAAGACTATTTGCTGAATGCTCCTGAAACCAGAAATATAAATATTGTTTATATAAAAAACAAGGTGGCAGGCAGCACAGGGATTGGTCAACACCTCAGTAGTGTCATGGAGGACTGACCCTTTCTGCCGTCCTTGGGGTGCAGTTTGCTTCATGAACACAAGTATCGGCTTCTTATTATAACATCCAAGAAAGAAAGGAAGGGAGTCAAAAAAGCTCTCTCTCTCTCTCTCCCTTTATCTCTCTTTCTAATAGAAGTCCTCCACCCCCGTGTTTCTCCATGCACCTCACTGCCCGTCTTGGGCCAGGTGCCCCACCTTTGTTTAAATGATGTCAAGGAGAAGAGCAGATAAGCAAGGCTCTTAGATCAGTGGACAGAGCTCACCATTGACCAGACCACATGGTTCTGTGCATAAGAAAAGGGGACTAGTTACCTGGGAGAAAAGTCATCTCCCGTCAGCTGTGAGTCACTTTTTTTCTTGCCTTTTCCTTGCAGGTAGACCAGACTTCCCGAGGGGGGCAAAGGTCCTGCCTTCTGTGTTTTTGTTGTCCCGTCTTTGAGTGGCTTGTCCGAAGGGAGGCTAAATAGATATTTTGAGGGCCCCTATTCTGGGGCTTCCCTGCTGGTTCAGTGGTAAAGAATCCACCTGCCAATGCAGGAGATTCTAATTTGGTTTCTGGTCCAGGAAGATCCCAAATGCCATGGAGCAACTAAGTCCACGCGCCACAACTGCTGAGCCTTTGCTCTAGAGCCCAGGAGCCACTACTACTGAAGCCACTACTACTTGGCCCTAGAGCCTGTGCTCTGCAACCAGAAAAGCCACCACAGTGAGAAGCCCTAGCACTGCAACTAGAGAAAAGCCCGAGCAGCAGCAAGGACCCAGCACGGCCAAAAACAAAAAAGTAAATAGATAAAGAAAATGATTAAAACTGTATGTGTTCTGATATCATACTCAGCAGTAAAAAGACAAAATTACTGATAGACGGAATGATGGATGGATGTCACCGAGGATGTTATGTTGAGTGAAAGAAGCCAGGCACTAAAGAGCGTATCCTCCATGGTTCCACTCACATGTAGATCTAGAACAAGTGAAAGTATTTTTAGGGGAAAAAACTTAGAACAATGGTGACCTTGGAGAAGTGTGGGCTACAGTCCATGCAGTTGTAAAGAGTCGGACATGACTGAGGATGCACACATACCTGAATTACAAGCTGTGTTCATCTCAGTGGACGTACATTTCATGATAGCCTTTGAGGTGTGCATGGGAACGTGTGGATGAAACTAGAATGGCAGGATGTTGCTGGATGATGGGAACCTTTGTCATTTGTTTTTGTTTATGTGCTGAATTTTTCAAAATTAAAAAAATAACTATTTTCTCCTATTTCTTTCATTCCACCTGGGTCTTTAGAGTGCATTTCCTCTCACTAAGGCTCTACTCTGTGAATATCTGGGTCACTGGACAGAGGCCGGGGTGCAGACTCTGCCTCCAACACACCCTGAACTCTCCCTTTGCAACTTACAGCCTGTGGACACCTTGAAGCTGAGATGATGGCTCCTCTGTGTGTCCGGCCCAGCACACAAGAGCTCTGCCAGAGGGAGCGCTCAAAAAATAAATATTTGAATAAATGAATAAGTTAACAAGAGAGATAAGCCAATCTGGCTGTCAGCTTCTTAAACCCCCTGGAGGGGCTGAGATGAGAAAGCCCTGGAAACTGGCCCCAGAGAGCTGAGCGGCACATCAAAGGAATCGTTTCAACAATCCCAGACTCTCGTATCTTCCCACAGAAGAGAGGTAAATCCCTTACCTTGAGATATCTGGTTTTCTTTAGTTAGCTGGAGTCTTTTGATGTTCCAACTATCTGCTCTCTGTTGCAAAAACTCTCATCTGTCATGAGAGGTCCCTCAGAACTACCTGAGATGCTATGTCCTGGACTTAAGTTCTCAGTTTCATCCATTGGATAAAACACCATTCTCAACTTTTAGATTATGCATCTTTTTTTTCAGCTGACATTTCCTTTTTTTTTTAAATTTTTTTATTGAAGTGTAGTTGATTTACAATGTTGTGTGAATTTCTGCTGTATCGCAGAGTGACTCAGTTATACGCATATATATATTCTTTTAAAATTATTTATTATTTTATTTGCTTATTTATATTTTGGCTCTCCTGGGTCTTCATAGCTGTGTGCGGGCTTTCGCTAGTTGCGGCGAGCTGGGGCCACTGGTCCGGTTGTGGTGCTCAGGCTTCTCATTGAGGTGGCTTCACTTGTTTCTGAGTACAGGGTCTAGGATGCTTGAGCTCAGTAGTTGGGGTGTGTGGGCCCTAGAATGCAGGCTCAGTATTTGTGGTGAATGGGCTTATTTGCTCCACAGCATATGGGGTCTTCCCCGGACCAAGGATCAAACCTGTGTCACCTGCACTGGCAGGCAGATCCTTTACCACTGAACCACCGACACTTCAATGGGAAACTTTGGAAATACATCTAATCCTTCCTCACCCTTCACTATCTCTGCTTTCTGCTGGATGAGAAGGGCCTCTTGGACCACCTGGATGGTGGGGAAAAGGAGATCAGAGGAAGCCATAAACGGAAGCTTGGCTGTTCCATCCTAAGTTTATTTCCTAACTCATCCCAGCCCCACAGCTGAGCTACTAGACAGCAGTGTTGGCTGGACGCTCGGTCCTCTCTTCATTGGAAGTATTTCCTGCTGAAATAACAGCTGTCCGGGCCTCCCACAGAGAAGACAAGACCACCAGCCTGAAAGCGACCTGAATGTCGATTCGGTTCCAGCATCCAAGGGTTCTTCTGACTCTGCTGTTTTCTCTTTTTAAATCCTATCAAGCTAAGGCAGGAGCAAGTCTTACTGTAATAGGGAAAAATGAAAACAACCCACCACAACCCAGCCCTTGGGCCTGTGGTTTCAGTAATTAGCTCAATGTGTTAATGAGAGTCTTCAGGGAGAACAGCATTAATTAATGGGTGAATCTCACTGTAATAAATGTATAGGCAATTTTCTAAATGCAGATGGCAGAGTCCGCCCTGATGGTCTACCTAGAGCCACTCAATACGGTAAGTGTCGGAGGAAAGTGGTCCATTTATAAAATGCTTCATGATCCTGATTAGGAGTGAAATCGTGCTGGTGTTCACTCTCCTCTGTATTATTCGTCTCTGTGGGCTGAGGACCCATCTTGCCCCCACCTCTGTCATGTCCTAAGGCTTTTTATTGCTCCCCTTGTCCTGAATGGGGAGATACCTCTCTCCTTCCTGGGGGGCTGAGCTGGACCTCCCCATCTTGTGGGCTTGCTTTCTTGGTTTCTCACCCCTAAGCCGGCAGGGGGTCTTTATCTTCTCTTTCTGTGAATACCATAAATGGCTAGGATGTGGTCCAGATGGAGATCAAGACACCGTTTTAGAAAAGGTACCTTCCAGGATAATGTTACACTCCAAAGCCATCATTTCTTTAAGAAAGCATTTGATGGTAGTTGGTTACAGACACTTAAAAGAGACAGTAAGGAGACTTCCTTGGTGGTGAGTGGATAAGAATCCGCCTGCCAGCGCAGGGGACACGGGTTTGGTCCGTGGTCCGGGAAGATTCCACATGCCATGGAGCAGCTAAACTCACATGTGCCATAGCTGTTGAACTTGTGCTCGAGAGTCTGGAGCTATAAGTACTGAGCCCATGCACCCCAACAAGAGAAGACACCACATTGAGAAGCCTGCACACCACAGTGAACAGTAGCCCCAGCTCGCTCCAACTAGAGAAAGCCAGCGAGCAGCAATGGAGACCCACCACAGCCAAAAATAAATAAATATATAAATTAATTAATTAAAAAAACTAAAATATCAGTAAGGACAGGGCACTAAGATATGAATTCCTCTCTCCCTTTCACTAACCCTCTGGGTCATGTTTGCCTTTTGGGTTCACAGATGAACCTGGACTCAGATTTAAGAGTGTGTTTCCAGGCCTCTCTTTGGACCTGGCTGTTTCCTCAGGCTTCTCTCGGGCACACCACTGGGACGTCATGGCCCCATTCCAATTCAACTGCTCTGGATCAATAAACTTGAAAAATGACAAGAAGTCAGAATTCATCGCCACCATTATCTAGACGATAAATCTGTTTAACAAATCTCTGTGCATGAGATTCAAATTAACTGGGAAACCCAGTTAAATAGAAATGGCTTGGCTTTTGACTTGGTGTTTTAAAGATCAAAATGAGAAACTGCTGAACAGTCACTGTCGTTGCTTAGGACAAAGACCACCTATTTGCCCCAGGACCAACTCCTTCTTCACTGGGCATTTCCCACACTCACTGCAGATGCTGAGTCACCATCCTGTGCTTGGTGAACCCAGAGGATGTTCAGGAGATGATGGAGTGACGATGGTGGACGACGGAGGATGTTCTGAGGCTCTTGCACCTGCTTGTCTCCGTCTGACACCCCCTGGAGGGAAGCAGAAGCAGCACATTCCAGGGACACCTGTTTGTACAGGAGGTGGGATTCCCCCACCCCCACCCACAATGAGGAGTAAACTAAATCAATCACACCCTGTGTTCTGATATAAGGATTCTGAATCCAGCACAAAAATCCAGGACAGTCACAGAATCTGTATGGTCCTGGAATCAATGGATTTTTTGTTTTAAAAAAACTTTTTATTTCGCATTGGGGTATAGCTGATGAACAATGTTCTGACAGTTTCAGACGAACAACGAAGGAACTCAGCCGTACATATCCATGTCTCCATTCTCCCTCAGACTCCCATCCCATCCAGGCTGCCACAGAACTTGGAGCAGAGCTCCATGTGCTAGGCAGCAGGTCCTGGTTGGTTATCAATGACTTTTTTTTTTTAAGCACCAAAGTGAAATTTGGGATTATGGAGTGCTCACAGCCCAGATGAGGTTGCTGAAGGGGTTGGGCTACTTGTTTCAAGCCGACTGGGCAGAGCAGGAGGCCCAGGCCCGGCTCCCAGCCTCCAGAGGGGCACATAGGTCTCCCTGACCCGGGGAGGGGCTGAGGCTCCCTGCTCACTGTCTTCTCGCCAGCCCTGAGATGTGCGCCCTTCTGGGGCCTGGCCACTGACGCACTGGCCTCACTGTGCCAGACCTGGCCCACGCCTCGTCCCTGGAGTCAACAGGTTGCTAAATTTAGACAAGATCAACAGATTTAGCAACGTCAAGAAACCAGCACGGCCAAGCCAAGCCCTCAGCGGCTTAAGCAGAGGTAGTTCATATGGTTGCCGCAGCTGCCCACCCAGTGCCTGGATCCTGGGGAGGCCGGGAGGCGGCGATCCACGTAGCAGTTACTGTGGGCTGAGGAGAAGGGTGCAAGTCTGACTCCCTCCTGTGCCGGTGGTTACTGGGAGCCAAGCACGTGAAAAACGGTGCTAAGAAAATCCTTGCTGAGAGTTTGAAGAGACACTGTGTGCAGGACCAGGAGACAATCACCCCTCCTCCCTCCCCGCTCCCCGGACCCTCCAACCAGAGCCAGGTGTGCCCCATCTCCTCTGCTGTGAGAAAGCAAGGACCATGGACACTCAGCCTCCAAGCCCGGGCTGTGTCACACATGCTTGGTGATCTGTTCTAAAAGGTCCCATGACCTCCGTGAGCATGGAGAGGGAGACCATTGCCAGTCCACTCCTGGGCCACGTTCAAGTACCACAGAAACAGCGTGGACCTGTGCTGGACGCACAGCCGGAGAGCTTCATCTTTTACCATAATTCTTTCTTTTATTCAGTGAATCTGTAACCGTCCACCTTCTTATCCCCCCAGGTACCAGTGCTACGGAGAAGACCATGGGGAATACGGATGCTCTTCCTGACCTCACGGAGCACACAGTCCAGTGGTGGAGGGCAGGTAAAACGATTAAGTCACAAGGCCCCCTTTGCTTGTCCGATGAATACACCCAGTGATTTGTTACAGGGGCTTTTGGGTGCTAAGGGGACAGGTCCGTCTCACGGAGGCCAGGACCAGGAATCTAGCCAGGCTGCAGGCCCAAGATGGCAGAGGGATCAAGGGTAGTTTACAGAGTCAGACTGCCTAGGTTACAGTCCTGTCCCTGTCCCTCACCAGCTGTGTGATCTCTGGCAAGTCTGCCGTGCACATCTGAGCCTGTTTCCTCCATGTAGAGGTGGGCCCAGCGCCTGGCCTCCGATGGGCCATGTCTGTGCTGGTGTTCAGTGCCATCTGGGTGTCTGGCATACATGAAGGGTTAACTGTTGGCTTGCCAAGAGGTCTTGACCTGAAGTTTAGTTTACTGAGGGCAGTTCAATTTACTTGCTTAACAGTAACAACAGTCTTCGCAGCTATGGGGCCTGGGAGGTGATCAGGGGATATGATTGCAGAGTTCAGGCTGGAAGGGCAGGCAGGTCAATGGCAGCAGCAAAGAGAGGGGTGGCCCTGGACACCAGGGCTGCCCCGAGACTGTTCGGCGATTCCTGAGACTGTGGACTAGGGGTACCTGGGGCAGCAAGAGCGAGGAGTGCTGGAAGCTACTGTGATTATGAAATCAGAGTGCTTTCCTGACTTTTCCGTCTTGTTCACCTTTAGGTGGAAAAACTGAACCAAGGCCGGGCTCACTCCTGTGTCTGAGCCTTTCTTCTCAGAGGAAGACAGGACAGGATGTTTTCCTCTCATTTTCACTGTAAGCGTGAGGAGTGAGGACGCCCGTCCTGAGCATGTCCTGAGGAGAGTTTAAGTTCCTAGTTTTAGGTTCTAAAACTGCAATCTGAGCCCATTAGAGAGAGCCTGGGCTGCTGACTCGCACGGGAAAACAGTGCATTAGCCTATTTCCTTCCCGTAAAGACCTGTGAAAGCCAGTGTGATTTTTGCAGAATGAGGTTATTGCAGCCAGTAATCGGCTTGGACAGCACCAGCAGGCCTGAAATCAAGCAGATGAGGTCAAGGCAGGGCTGTATGCCGGAAAGGGGGAGCGGGGAATGAGGCTCTCCGCCTGGTGTGGGATGTGAGCGAATTTATCTGCATAGTCACAGTTACCTGAGAGCATCGGGATCAGCCCCATTTTACAGATGGGGAAGCTGAGGCTCAACCCTCTCGGATTCTGGTGCCTGGCATTGGGAGTAGAGCAGCATGAGGGAGGAAAAGCCTTCTCCCAAATGAGATGGCCCAGGCTCAAATCCCACCTCCACACCCACTGGCCAGGTGATCCAGGGTTGCATGTTCTCGATTTGTGGGAAGCTCAGTTTCCTCAGGGGCGGAAGGGAAGAGAGAATGGAGGTTGACACTGGAGACTGGGCTGTGAGTTTGAACAGGGTATGGAGACACACGGCCTAAGTAACGTGGTTGGCTGGGCATGCTGCCCCTCTTCTGTTTGGGGTCCTCTTCTCTGCGTCTTCTTAACCATTCTGTTGTTGCGTGAACATCTCACATGCTCCGAGTTCTTTAGAGACCTGGTATATGTGTTGGTGTCTCATGTGTTAGAATCCCCAACGCCCACACCCTCGTCTCAGCTGGAAGAGGGGAAAAATGGTGGGTCTGGGCAACAGGCAGTTGTTGAGTGATATCCCCAGAGCAGCCCACCCCCTCCATGCCACCCTCCTGGGCCATCACAGAGCACCGAGGTAAGCTCCCTGTATTATATGGCAGCTTCCTACTAGCTAGCTATCCATCTCTATGATAGTGCATATGTGTCAATGCTACCCTCCCAATTCGTCCCACCCTCTCCTTCTCCCACTGTGTCCACAAGTCTGTTCTCTACGTCTGGGTCTCTACTCCTGCCCTGCAAATAGGTTCATCATACCTTTTTCTAGATTCCATATACGTGTTACTCTACAATCTTCATTTTCCTTGTTCTGATTTATTTCACTGAGTGACAGACTCTATGTCCATCCACATCTCTACAGATGACCCAATTTCATTCCTTTTTATGGCTGAGTAATATCCTTGTATATATGTACCACAACTTCTTTATCCATTCATCAGCTGATGGACATTTAGGTTGTTTCCATGTCCTGGCTGTTGAAAATAGTACTGCAGTGAACATTGGGGTATATGTGTCATTTTGAATAATGGTTTTCTCAGGGCATATACCCAGTGGTGGGATTACGGGGTCATATGATAGTTCTACATTTATTTTTTTTTAAGATCCTCCATCCTGTTCTCCATAGTGGCTTTATCAATTTGCATTCCCACCAACAGTGCTAGAGGGTTTTCTTTTCTCCACTTCCTCTCTAGCACTTATTGTTTGTAGGTTTTTTAATGATGACCATTCTGACCAGCGTGAGGTGATACTTTTTGTGGTTTTGATTTGCATTTCTCTAATAATGAGCGACGTTGAACATCTTTTCACGTGTGTGTTGGCCATCTGTATGTCTTCTTTGGAGAAATGTCTCTTTACTTCTTAAACCCATGTTTGGATTGGATTGCTTTTTTTTTTTTTTTATTGATCTGCTGAGCTGCTCGTGTATTTTGGAGATTGATCCTTTGTCAGTTCAACAAGGTATTCTCAGCTCCTCTGAGTGGCATTCCTCTGGGCCCAAGGAAGCAACCGCAGAAGGCCTAGCAGGCCGGCATGCCTGGGAATGGGGTGTCAGGGTGCACTCCCATGCCATACAGTTGGTGGTTGCCCCAGTCATTCGAGGGTGTTCTCTGCAGAGCTTTTCACCTATGTGGTTCACTGTCCTGTCTGGAGCTCCTTGAAATGAAGACTGTCCATGCCGGCATGGCCCTCTCATTGTTGCCTCTGGTCTGTTTACTCCCGACTCTCTTTAGGGAGGAAAATGCTGGAAACCCCATCGTAATGGGCCAATTAGTCTTCGTGTTGTGCGGTGTTGACTGTTTAGTTACCACCATATTGTGTACAGAACTAATTGTGGTGAAAGCAAATGAATGGTCAGGAAACAAACAGGCTACTAGAAAATAATTACTTGGAGTGTTTCTCTTTAGTACCTGTGCAGGGAATTCATTATAGTCAACAGCCTCTAAGCTGCTTGAAATAGTGGTATTTGTCATTTTCATAGAAACTTGATAATGACATTAATTTATCTTAATGGCCCGTTCTATTGTTATAAATAGTAAAATTAGCTCAAATTGTCTTGCTTCTGCTGGTTTTGGATGGCTGCGGAGGGCCCCACAGCCGCCGACGAGTAGATAATTTGGTGTACTTGACAGATTTCCAATAATTTGTTATGTGGAACATGAGTAATGCTAGTACCATTAATGTTCATTTTCCTCTAAATTCATTACTGCCCTTTTCCCTTTTATCTTTTTTAATGTCTGGGCCATTTTTCTGTATTTCAAGTGGAGCCACAGAGCCTATTCGTATTCAGCCAGCTATTAACATTCTGCACATAGCGAGCATCCCATAGAAAACAACTCTTTATGAAATGATGAGCCCGGTCGCTCTTTATGACAGAAAAACAGGCAGAAATGGGGTGCTTGCTGGTATCAGGGCCTGGGTGTAATTAAGTCAATGTAATTTTAAAGAAATTTAAATGTTTTCATTTTATGGCAAAGGTAAAATATACTCAAGGAAGATTCTAAGAAGGTGTAAATGCATTAACCACACTTATACCTCTCTTCCACATCACTCTTATCTCAACTTCCCTGGGGCATTTATCAAAGGTGAGCAGGCAGTGTTTCCTAACAAATTCCATTGTAATTAACCCCTAAGAAATAGGATGACTCATTTCATTTCTGTAAGCAGATATGTTGATATAATATCGGAAACAAATGTGAAAGCTCTTTATTATCAGAAAACTCCTACGATTTGGTTTGTTCACTCTTGTTCCAGATCTTTGTATTTCTCCCATTCACTAGGAGAGATCATAAAATCAGTTGCTTCTGTTCCTCAGCGTTTTCTAAGTATGCATCCTCTTCTTTTGTGTCATCATGTGAAGGCTCTCAAATAATAGTCCGATTAGAGCTTTTTATCATTTTAATAATATATATGTTATGGTTCAGTTCAGTTCAGTCACTCAGTCGTATCCAACGCTTTGCGACCCCATGGACTGCAGCACGCTAGGCTTCCCTGTCCATCACCACCTCCTGGAGCTTGCTCACACTCATGTCCATCAAGTTGGTGATGCCATCCAACTACCTCATCCTCTGTTGTCCCCTTCTGCTCTTGCCTTCAATCTTTCCCAGCATCAGGGTCTTTTCCAGTGAGTCAGTTCTTCACATCAGGTGGCCAAAGTTTTGGAGTTTCAGCTTCAGCATCAGTCCTTCCAATAAATATTTAGGAGTGATTTCCTTGAGGATTGACTGGCTGGATCTCCTTGCTGTCCCAGGGACTCTAGTGTGCACTGTTTACTCTGGGCAAGAGAAAGGCCACTGCAATTCCAAGTGGGTTTCTTTTTACAACCTGGGCAGGATATGTGCTAATTCCTAGCCTGAGTGCTTTGACCCACCCCAGGTTGAAACGCCCATGTGGGTACAGTGAGAACATCGGCAAGTTTGATGAGAAACACGCTTTGTATTAAAGCTGCATTTTTTTTTAAAAAGAGGAACCTGGCCAAAAATAAAAATTGACTTGCTCAGGATGCTTTGTTCTCAAGATAAGGGGAATGCTCTTTGTTGTGTCTGTGCAGAGCTCACCCCAGGCTTGCATGGTTCTACAGGGGATGCCGAGGAAAGAAGGTGCACGGAGTTTTTAAAATGAGACGCAGGACACATCTGTCAAGCCCACAGTCCCCCAAATGATGACTTTCTCGCTGAAATAGCAAATCAATATTTAAAGAACCTTTCCTGTTCATGGGACAAGATGATTTCTTTTCTCCACAGATACCAACAGATTTTAAAATCGGCTTGTTCAATAAAATCACCCAGATGCACTCCTGAGTGTATGTAGGCCCAGGCCCTGGCGAGGAATGACAGATAATGTACTAATAATGTGATGTTTTGGGGGTAGGGGACGATTCATAAAATATTTATCCTAAAGCAGAAAATGTGTCTGTCTGCCTTGTTCATTTATCAAATAATAGTTTAGGGGAATTAGGTAGCAGCTGAATCCCTTAGTCAGTGTGGTTGGTCTCACCCAGAGTCCATTAGACCAGGTTATGTATCTGCTGAGGACGAGGTATCCTGTCAGCAGTGGTGCATAATGGATCATGAAAGATAAATGGGATTAGGCAATTGAATAATTAGAGGAGCACCCACCAGTGCAGCTCTAAGTAAAGGGCTGCAGGGATTTCCATTAGAAACCTCCATTTCACTGGTTAGAAATCCATCTGGGAAAATTTGGCCAGTGCTGAAAGTTGGAGCCCCGTGTGGAACTAAGGGAAAAGAATCTTCCCCAGGGAGCATCCTGGTACTCAAATGCCAAAGTAGGGTGATTTAGGAGACAAGATGCTGGCAGGCCTTGAGCCTTGCCCCCTTCCTCTACCTGAGTAAGTCTCCCAAGCACCTGATTTGATGGAATTAAGCATTTCCCTGGAGAAGGGGAGGTCTGGTCTGCTCCTCTGTCCTCAGGTTTGGAGCCCTCGGCTATGTCTTAGGGAAGGGCTGTGCTGTGAGGGCTGTGCCTGGGATTGTGCAATAGACAAACTATACAACCGTATTCTGTCACCCTCCAAGGGTGAGACCTCCAACACTGAGCATGGTGCCTGGCACACAGAGTCTGCTCAAAAATATCTAATGAGTGGGCTTCCCTGGTGGTCCAGTGGTTAAGAATCCATCTTCTGGTGCCAGGGACACAGGTTCAATCCCTGGTCTCGAAAGATCCCACATGCCGTGGGGCAACTTAGCTGTGCATTCCAACTACTGAAGCCTGTGTGCCCAGAGCCCATGCTGTGCTTAGTCGCTCAGTCCTGTCGGACTCTCTGGGACCTCAGGGACTGTAGCCTGCCAGGCTGGCTCTGTCCATAGGGATGCTCCAGGCAAGAATACTGGAGTGGGTTGCCAGGCCCTTCTCCAGGGAATCCTCCCAACCCAGGGATTGAACCCAGGTCTCCCACATTGCAGGCGGATTCTTTATCATCTGAGCCAGCAGAGAGCCTGTGCTCCGCCACAAGAGAGGCCATAGTGATGAGAAGCCCGTACACCTCAACTATAGGGTAGCCCCGGCTTGCTGCAACTAGAGAAAGCCTGCACACAGCTACAAACATCCAGCCCAACCAGAAATAAAAACATAAATATTTTAAAATATATATCTCATGAGTAAACAGCAGATGATTATGACCTTTGCTGAATTCAGTGAGACACGAGAAGACAAACTGCAAATAAAGATGGCCCCAGGCTTGACAGACAAGTGAGCGAAAGTCACTCAGTCGTGTCCGACTCTTTGCGACCATGGACTTCTCCAGGACTTCCATGGAATTCTCCAGACAGGAATACTGGAGTGGGTAGCCTATCCCTTCGCCAGTGGATCTTTCCAACCCAGGAATCGAACCAGGGTCTCCTGCATTGCAGGCAGATTCTTTACCAGCTGTGCTGTCAAGGAAGATCGGAAGCTTTTCTGCAGATGCAGGCTGAGAAGAGAGTAAAGTCTCGGGGCTATTTTTAAGAAATGCAGAATGCGCTTCCTCACTCAGGATTTATGGAACAGCTACAGCGTGCTGGGATACAAGACCAAACGCAGGCTCCCATCTAAGGAGCATTGTGTCCACTGGGGGGATGTCATGCCAGCAGAGAGGACTGTCCCCCACACAAGGACCCTGGGCAGGAGCCCCGCTGGTCTGGAGGACCCCAGGAGTCCAAGCCCACCTGTGTGCTGTGATGCCCACACAAACATTCCAGCGTCTTTTTAGTCCAACGGGGTCAAGCTCTATTCCAAAAGCCACTGCTGGAAGGAGAGAACGTGTTTATTAAAGCTGCCACTACATACAGAGGGAAAGGCAAACTCCCCAGGCCCAGCATGGCCTCTACTTGGCTGGGGTGCCTGGGCTAAGACACCGACCTTAGTCTTTAAGTCCAGTCTCCCCAGCATCTGGGGAGTTGACCTCAGTCAGCCATCAGGTTCCTGGGATCCAGCGAAGGGCAGGGGCCCGAGTGTGTGGTGAACGTGGACTTTGAGCAGACGCCGTCTGCTTTGCCCATCCCCTGGACACACGCTGACTCTGCAGCTCTCACTCGTCAAACACACACATCTTATTGTTCACCACACGTGTCTGAGTTTGGTCACGCTGGTTCTGTTTTATATTATAAAGAATGAGCCTTAAGGTGCAGCAATTTGCTGTCATCTGACAGCTAGTAAGTAACGACACGAGTGGGAGTGGAACTCAGGTGTGCCTGGCACAGGGACCTTTGGGCCTCGGGATTTGTTTGGCCTGCGTGGAGTTGAGGTCCTGCATGACTGGGGATGTTCTGGCTACATACATATGACAGTCTCCTCGTGCCAAGCCCTGCCTGGTGGGGAGATGCTGCTGGAGACGTTCTCAGTGTGTGCGACCCATCTCCTCGACCCTTTTCATCCTGCAACCCAAGCCCTGCAACTCCCCGTTTCATCCCCCCAGGCCCTGGCACCCGCCATTCTTTCTGCCTCTGTGAACTTGACTACTCTAGGGACCTCATATGAGCAGAATCACACAGCATTTGTCCTTATGTGTCCGGCTTACTTCACTGAGCATCGTGTCCTCAGGGTTCACCCACTGTGTAACCTATGGCCAAATTTCCTTCCTTTTTTAAGGCTGAGTAATAGTCCATTGTGTTCACACGACAGTTTGCTTATCCAGTCACCTGTTGATGGACACTTGGGTAGCTTCTTCCCCTGGATTACCGTGAACAATGCTGCTACACACACACACACATACATGTACATGCTTTCTCAGATTCTTTCCCCTTATAGGTTATTACAAAATAACCTCGTTTATCTAGTTTATATATAGTAGTGTGTATGTGTTAATCCCATCCTCTTAATTTATCCCCGCCTCCACCCTTCCCCTTTGGCAATCATCAGTTTGTTTTCCATATCTGTGGGTTTTAGCAGGGTTTTCAAAGCTTAACTGTTGGAACAACTGGGCTAAAGTTCTGTCTTCACTGCGGGGTGAGTGGAGAAGCTGTGTGGGGTCAAGAGCCTGGGTGTAGACTGATGCTGTGGGGATGAATCCCACCTCTGTTGCCAGAGCTGCTATGTAACTTTGGGCAAAAGTTCATACACCCTCTTGGTGACTCAGTTTCTTCATCCATGAAATGGGAAAGCAACAGAACATGCCTCTTGAAGTTGTTAATAGGATTAAATAAGTTACTGCACTTTTAGAATAACCCCTGACAATAAGTACATTAATACTGACTAAATATTAGCTATTATTGTCACTCAGTTTCTGCAATGACTTTTATTAAAAATTGCTTCCTTCCACTTTGTTTTCTTTTTCCAGCTGATCCTAGTAGTTTAGGGCATGTATCTGGAATCTATGCTTTATTTGGTTGGTTATTTTTTCTGTTCTTAAGCCAATTGTCATTGTCCTATTGATTATCATTTGGTTATATATTTTATAATGATCTGGGAAGTGAGTTCTCCTGATTCCGCTTTTATTTTCCTTCCCCAATGGAATGTTCTTAGCTACTTAATTTTCCAGTTGCATTCTTAGTAAAATTCCTGTGAAAATTTTAAATTAGTTTTTCAACTGTATACTTTTTAATTAACTTTAATGCAGTGTAACGGTTACTCTCCATTTACAGTTATTACAAAGTATTGGCTATACTCCCCATTGTGTATAATACATCCTTGAGCCTATCCTACATCCAGGAATTTGAACTTTATCTATAACTAATTGTCATTTAAAAAAAATCTTTACTGTGTTGTGTCTTCGTAGCTTGAAATAGAACCAAACACCCAACTTTTTAAAACTTTATTTCTCTCTTAAGAATTTTATATTTTTCTTTCCACAGATCTTGAAATTTCCACAGTATATTAATTTCTAAGCATATTCTTTTTTTTTCTTTGGCTGTACCACACAACATGTGGGATCTTAGTTCCCCAACCAGGGGTTAAACTTGTGCTCCCTGCATTGGAAGCAGAGTCTTAACCACTGGGCTACCAGGTAAGTCCCCTTCCAAGCATATTCTTAAAGGTTCTGTGACGGGGATTGCCTCATTCACTATGTTTCCTGTTTATCTTTGTATATTAGAAAGCCACTGATTGTCGTGGATTTCTGTCAGTGTGTCCATTCTGGGAACCTGAATTACTTCCAGTAGTTTTCTGTTTGGTGGTAGAGACGGCAAAGTACAGTGTGTAGAACATGGGCTTTGGAGCAGACCAGTCAGACTGTACATATATTTCCTCTCGTGACCCCTGTGAGACAGTTAGGACAAATAGCATCTTCCCCGAGTGACGGGGGCAATACCAGCTAGGAGGACTTGTGCTGGAACTCTGGGACTTCTTTCTTTCTTAAAAAAAATCATGTAAGCTACTGGGTAGACACAGAAAAGAATCAAAAGTAGCGTCTCAAAGAGATATTTGTGATGGTAACGATAACCCTGTATGCAAGACAGCAAAAGAGACGCTAATGTATAGAACAGTCTTTTGGACTCTATGGGAGAGGGCAAGGGTGGGATGATATGGGAGAACGGCATTGAAACATGTGAATTATCATATGTGAAATCAATCGCCAGCCCAGGTTTGATGCTTGATACAGGGTACTCAGGGCTGGAGCACCAGAATGACCCAGAGAGATGGAGTCGGGATGGAGGTGGGAGGGGGGTTCTGGAGGGGGAACACGTATACCCATGGTGGATTCATGTCAATGTATGGCAAAGCCAACACGATAATGTAAAGAAAATAAATAAATAAATAAAATTATTTTTAAAAAAAGATATTTGTACCTGATGTTCATAGCAGCATTTTCCATGGTAACCAAAAAGTAGAAGAATTCAAGTGTTCCCAGATGATGGATAAACAAGATGTGGTCTATCCATATAGCAGAATATTGTTCAGCTTTAAAAAGGAAGGAAATTCTGACACATGAAAGAATATGGATGAACTCTGAGGACATTGTGCTCAGTGCAACAAGCCAGTCATAAAAGATGAATACTGTATAATTCCACTTACACGAGGTACCTAGAGTCATCAGATTCAGAGACAGAAAGTAGAGTTGTGACTGCCAGGGGCTGGGGGAGTGGGGATATGGAATTGTGTTTAATGGGGACAGAGTTTCACTTCTGCAAGAAGAAAAGCATTCTGGAGACAGATGGTGGTGATGGATGACTGTCCTTCAGGCCACTGAACTGTACACTTTAAAATGATCAAGATGAGGAATTTTGTTATGTGTATTTTATCAAAATTAGAAAATAATTCTTCAACATTGTAAGTCAACTATACTCCAATAAAAATTTTTTAAAAGTAAATCTTTTAAGAATATCATAGGGCTTCCCTGGTGGCTCAGTGGTAAAGAATCCACCTGCCAATACAGGAGACACAGGTTTGATCCCTGGTCCGGGAAGATCCCACATGCTTCAGAGCAACTAAGCTTGTGCACCAAACTACTGAGCCTGTTTTCTAGAGCCCATGCTCTGCAACAAGAGAAACCACAACAATGAAAGTCCATGCACCATGACTAGACAGTAGCCCCCACTCGCTTCAACTAAAGAAAAAGCCTGCACAGCAACGAAGACCTAGTGGTCAGAAATAAATAAGTAAATTTTTAAAATAAATAATTTTTTAAAATATTATAGAAGCTGGCATTAATTCTGGAAACACATCCTTAGCAGATGGGAGTTAGTGCAATGAAACACACACTGTGCCTCAAAAAAATGTAGAGCTCAAGTCCACAAACAAACATGCAGTTGTGCAGTTTGCTGTCTGCTGATATGTAAGAAAAGGAATCATGTTTGCGCCTTCCTTGGGTTAGCAGGCTGAATCTAAAACTTTACATAGGCGTAAAGAATCAAGACTAGACAAAGAATTCTCGAAGAAGGAAAAAACAGAGGGACTTTCAGATCAAATAGTCAAGGCTATGGTTTTTCCAGTGGTCATGTATGGATGTGAGAGTTGGATGGCGAAGAAAGCTGAGTGCCCAAGAATTGATGCTTTTGAACTGCGGTGCTGGAGAAGACTCTTGAGAGTCCCTTGGACTGCAAGGAGATCCAACCAGTCCATCCTAAAGGAGATCAGTCCCAGGTGTTCATTGGAAGGACTGATGTTGAAGCTGAAACCCCAATACTTTGCCACTTCATGCGAAGAGTTGACTCATTGAAAAAGACCCTAATGCTGGGAAGGATTGGGGGCAGGAGGAGAAAGGGACGACAGAGGGTGAGATGGCTGGATGGCATCACTGACTCGATGGACATGGGTTTGGGTGGACTCCGGGAGTTGGTGATGGACAGGGAGGTCTGGCATGCTGCAGTTCATGGAGTCACAAAGAGTAGAACACAACTGAGCGACTGAACTGAACTGATATAGCTATGACCATAGGGAAAGAACTGACCTCACCCCCCCCACCATGTGACACCATGCCCAGAGGTAACTTTTGATGAAAGACTTAAACATGAGAGGCAAAACTTAAATAAATGCATGAGGCAGTGTAACCTAGGCATATGGAAGAATCCCTTCAAAAAGTCCCCCAAAGTACTAATTATAAATGAAAAGATTGTAAATGCAACAACATTATAGTTAATATCTCCATGCATCAAAAGACCACATAAAGGAACTTTATATGAAATTCGCAGTGTCATCCTGGCTTGGCTCTTGAAATGGCAAAAAGACATTGCTGGGAAAAGTAGTGAAGTCTGAGTGAAGTCAGGAGGACTTTGGGAGAGGGAGTGGGTAGGAGGAGGGAGGAGACAGACCCTATCAGCAAGTGACCCCACATCCTCCCAGAGCAGGGGCGGCTACGTGCAGGAAGTGGATCCCATTCAGGAAACTCTCCTGGAGCCAGATGAGAGCCTGCCCAGGGCATAGCAACCAAGGAGTCTGGAGTGCCAGGTGCAGGAACACCGCCTCCGTCACCATGTCTGCCACAGAGCAGGATGGTGGACAAGGGTCTGCTGAAACAGTGGGGAAGGAAATTCCAAAGTTTCCAGAACAGCATCCGTGCCCCAGAGGGGATTCTCAACCAAACACCTCTGGCACCACTGGGCCACAATCTTCCCTGTGACTTTATTCTGCTCGGAAGGACTGAAAGACGCCTCCAGAGATGGGGGCTCCACAGCTAACAAGGGATTAATGAGAGTGATAAATAAACAATGCTAAACCATGTCAGTTGTGTCTGACTCTTTGTGACCCCATGGGCTGTAGTCCACCAGGCTCTTCTGTCCATGGGATTCTCCAAGCAAGAATACTGGAGTGGGTAGCCATTTTCTCCTCCAGGCGATCTTCCCAACCCAAGGATCAAACCCACGTCCCTTATATCTCCTGCACTGGCAAACAGGTTCTTGACTACTAGCACCATGTGGGAAGCCCATGTGTACATATATATATATATATATATATATATATATATATATATATATATATGCCACAATTTCGTTACCCATGCATCCATTAATGGAGGCATAATTGGTTGTACCAATTTGCATTCCCACCAACAGTTCACAAGGGTTCTCTTTTCTCCATATCTTTACCAACACTGATTTCTTGTTTTTTGAGATATTAGCCTTCTGACAGGTGTGAAGTAAGATCTAATTGTAATTAGGATTTGCATTTTCCCAGTGATTAGTGGTCTTGGGCATATTTTCATGTACCTCTTGGCTAAGGGACTCTCAAGAGTCTTCTTCAACACCACATTCAAAAGCATCAATTCTTCAGTGCTCAGCTTTGTTTATGGTCCATCTCTCACATCTATACATGACTACTGGGAAAACCACAGCTTTGACTAGACGGACTTTTGTTGGCAAAGTGATGTCTCTGGTTTTTAATATTCTGTCTATGTTGGTCATAATTTTTCTTCCAAGGAGCAAGCATCTTTTAATTTCATGGCTGCAGTCACCATCAGCAGTGATTTTGGAGGCCCCCAAAATAAAGTCTGAACTTGAGCTTCTTGCTTGTCAGAGGAGGTCCATCTATTTGCAGGGCTCCATGCCACGTGCTCAGTGACTTACCTTCCTTGTCTGGCAGAGTAACAGGCAGACCCAGGCATGGTTACTCATCTGTTAAATAGTTCAGTTTTTATTTTGGAGGAACACTAAGTATACATGAGAAAGGTTTGCATAGTATGAATTATTTTCCCATTGGAGACTCAGCAACTAACTCAGATGGCTTCCCAACCCGCATTGTACTGAAGTATCCTGTTTGTTCCATTAAACTATTCATGGGGAGTTAACTGGGGAGCTGCTGTTATTAATTTCAATGGAAAGCTAAAAGGCGGTTCATTTTCTGTAATTGCAGGCCCTCGGCCTAAAGAGCCAGCAGAAGCTTTTAATCTGAGGCATTTTCCGAGGAGGATGATCAGAATTACATGGAACGTCTTTTGAAGGTACATAATTATGAAAACCTCAATCACGTTGCCATTCAAAGAGCCCCAACTATAGATGCAGGGAACTCGCCGGGAACAAGGCAAATGGCGGTCCTGGAGACTCAGAACGGAGACGCGCCCACGGGGAAGGTCGGCCGTGTTTGCACACTTTGCTGTCTCTTGGGCTGTGAGGATGCGAGCTCTCGGTACCGCTCCGGAGGAGGATGGAGCGCGGCCGTCTGGAAGATCCCTGCCGCTGGGGAGCGCGCACGCGGTCCCTCCGCGGCCTCCCGGTCCCCGCGACGCCGGGGTCGCAGGAGCCTGGGCGGGCCGCCCTCCGTCGGCTGCCGTGCCAGGAGCACAGACCTCTCCCCGCCTCCAAAGGAGAAAAGACTCTAAGATCGCAGGGGGGCGCCCCGCTGCAGCCACCTCGCCACCTCAACTCCTGTGGGGAGGAGGAACCACGTGCAGAAGAGATGTCCGCGCTCATTTGGAACTGAAATTCGATTTACACACACACACACACCTGCCACAGGAGCGGCCCAGCAAGGGGGCCTCAGACATGGGGCGTGTCCCTGACTACCGCCGCAGGCGTGCCAGCCCATCGCCCTAGTTCAGCCTTCCCTCCCTGCCTCCCAGGCAGGTGATGCCCAGGCCTTGGGCAGTGCAGTCATTAAGGGTCACTGAACCAGCTGCTATCCAGGGTGGAGGGAGGCAGAGGGACCAGCAGGAGTAAATGCACGGGATTGGCAAGGATTTGTCCTATGCAGGTCTCTCAGGAGGGCAAGGGTCAAGCCCCACAGGCAGCTGGAGACCAGCAGGTATTGGGTCTGCCTTAACCTAAGTTAAGCTAAGGAAAAGTGAAGGGAAAAAAAAAGTGAAGGTGTGAGTTGCTCAGTTGTGTCCAACTCTTTGTGACCCTGTGGACTGTAGCCCACCAGGCTCCTCTGTCCATGGAATTCTCCAGGCAAGAGTACTGGAGTGGGTTGCCATGCCCTCCTCCAGGGGATCTTCCCCATCCAGGGACTGAACCCGCATCTCTCACTGTTTCCTGCATTGGTGGGCAGTTTCTTTACCATCTGAGCCACCTGACTCCTCAGGTCATTGAATAAAGTCCAGATTCCTTAGCCTGGTGGCTCAGGCCATAAAGAATCTGCCTGCCAGGTGGAAGACCTGGGTTGGATTGCTAGGTCGTGAAGATCCCCTGGAGGAGGGCATGGCAATCCACCGCAATATTCTTGCCTGGAGAATCTCATGGACAGAAGAGACTGTCGGGTTACAGCCTATGGGGTCACAAAGAGTCAGACACGACTGAGTGACTAACACTGAGGAGCCAGCAGCAGCTGGGGAGTGATTGACCAGGTCCAGCCTGGCCTTGGCTGTCACCCAAGGAGGGGGCAGTTTCTCCACCATGCAGCTGGGGAAATACAAGGCAAACACTCACGCCCATGGGTGCTCTGTGGAAAATGTTTTTCAGGTGGAGATGGCTATATTTCTGCAATTGTCCAGGTCTTGTAATGAATTTCAGTGTCAGGTTCTCCACGTGTGCAGTCTCAGAGTTCTGAAGTACACTTGAGGCTTTCCAAGACATGTAAGGTCAGAGCCAAGAGCAGGGGTTCAGAAGAGGCCGCCAAGGACATCCTCCTGTTTAGAAATTAAGATGAGACATTTTGACAGCAAAGAGCTCCGATAGACAGGATGGGCTGAACTCTTTAGGTTGGACAGTATAAACCAAGAAAGCCAATCTTTTTCAGAATCAAGGACAAGAAGCAGTTACAACATAGACTTGGCATAGTTTGCAAACTTGCAGCTCTCCTCAGCAGAGCTTTAATGCTTGACTTCTCCGAGCTCCAGTGGAACAGGATCATCTTTTCTTCTGACTTGGTCTGTATTTTTCCATTTGCCAGTTTGGGGCAAATAAGCCATTGGACCTCAGTTTTTTTCAGCTGTGAAATGGGAATAATCTATACTGCATAGACCCCATAAGGTGACTCTGAGAATCAAATGGAAAATGTGTGATGCATGCAGAAAGTATGAAAATGAAGCTGTGATGTGTAGGGAAAATTATTAGACAGATGTGTGGGCTATGTGGAGAGACAAAACCCAGTGAATTTGCCTAGAAATGATGTCCAAATGGGTAAGCGACAGTAGATACTCCACACTCCAGTGTTTCCTGTGTGGACTCACAGTTCCAGTTTCAAATGGCAAGGGTCTGGCCAATGACAGCTTTTTTTTTTTTTCCCTCACTTCCAAACTTTTCTGTTGGTTGGTTTGTTGCTGTTAAAATGTCAAACATCCCTTACACCCTTCTGTTCCCTTATTTCCACACGTTCTTCCTTGTTTGCTGGACAGTTTGAAAGCAGATCCCAGATGTCATGTCATTTTGTCTACAGATACCTGTATGTCCGCCAAATGTCTTGCCAGTGCAGCCCGCATCTTCCTTGGGGTGCTCCTTCCCCTCCCTCGCCCTCAGCCCTGGGTCTTCCCAGCCTCAGCCCTCTGTTTTCATAAAAGTCACTGAGGATGTGACCAGAGACAGCGGCACTGTCTCATCCTCTGCTTCCCACCCTGGTAAATGGAGACGGATGAGCCAGGCCCTGTCGGGTGTGGCAACTGACCCCCACTCCTGCAGGAGCTCACAGCCCCTGGGGGTACAGCCCGAGGGACCGAGGGGGCTGGAGGAACAAGCAGGAACAGGGAGGGGTGGGTGGGGCTGCAGGCGGGGGGTCACTGGGGCAAGCCATGCTGCAAGCCTGGCACTGGGGCTGGGCTGGAAGGGTCCGCAGGGCTGGAGGGGCTGGACTGGGGCGTCCGTGGAGGGGTCAGTGTGAGCAGAGCCTGGCTGTGGGAGAGCTCGGCTACACGTAGGGAAGGGGACACAGGTCTGTGATTCAAGGTGCGTGAGAGAACCTACCGGTCAGCGTATCATGTTGAGGAAACACACAGTTTGGGGAATAGACGAAAGCTTGAGTTCAGAGGAACATCTACAGTAGAGAACTCACCTGAAGCACGATTCCTGCTCATTCTCTCGGTATCGGCACGTCAGGGCGGCATCACCTCTTTGCACCATCTCTAGAGTGGGCAGCCATCTAGTGAGGGGAATGGTGTTCTCCTTTGACACACGAGAAGCTGAGGTCAGAGGTTAGGAGAACTGCCCCCTCTTCTCGGGCAGGCAGTGGCCGCAGCAGATCTAGGGCTCTGGCTCCATCCCCTGTGAGGAGTAGGTAGCCTTGCCTAGGTTAGTGTTGTGTGTGGACCAGCCTCCGTCGGTGCTCCTGCTGCAGAGCCTGAGCCTGTCGGCGGGGGGGCGTCCACGAGCATGCCCCGAACTGGAGCCCACTATGTTGGCAATGTTGTCCGGCAGTGAGGTCGCCTGTGAATGGGATGGAAGCTTCCTGTAGTCGGTACACAGTTGACACACACAGCACCCAGCCTGCAACAGCAACCCTGTGTGTCTCCTTAGAGACACCTCCCCTGACCTCCTCTCCCACCCAGTTCATTTCCATCTCATGTTCTCCAGGTACCTGGCTTAACCATCTTCATAGCGTTTATCACCATCTAAAATTACTTTATCCCTTCATTTGATTGTTTATTATTCCCCTCTGCAGAATATAAGCCCGGGAGGTAGCTTTGTGTTGGTGACTGGTGGATTCTGAACATAGTACTGGCATACAGTAGATGCTCAATAAATATTTGCTGGGTGAAAAGAGGAATCAGTATTTTGTGTATTGTACCTGCCTGATATTCATTTAGATATTAAAAGTAACAAATGGAGAGACTCACCCCCTGCATACACCCAAATTTCCACACTCTAGCTGAGAAGAGGGACAGGGACAAACTCTACTTAAAAAGCCATTTACACTTAGAAATGAAATAGTGAGGTCCCTGTCATGGGAACATTCAAACAGGTGTTACCATTTTATAGATGTGATTCCCATACCAGAAACAATTTTAAGGTTCTATGATTTGGGGATCATCTATCCTGACTTTAGTATGTAGGGGATAAACTTTAGTATGTAGGGTGTGGGGACTTGATAGACACAAGGACATAATATTCTTTGAAATGACTTTATGGATGAGAGTGAACCATGGGTTAGTTCAGTTCAGTCACTCAGTCATGTCCAACTCTTTGCAACCCCATGGACTGCAGCATGCCAGGCTTCCCTGTCCATCACCAACTCCCGGAGCTTGTTCAAACTCATCTCCATTGAGTCGGTGATGCCATCCAACCATCTCACCCTCTGTCATCCCCTTCTCCTCCTGCCTTCAATCTTTCCCAGCATCAAGGTCTTTTCCAATGAGTCAGTTCTTCGCATCAGGTGGCCAAAGTATTTGAGTTTCAGCTTCAGCATTGGTCCTTCCAATGAATATTCAGGACTGATTTCCTTTAGGATGGTCTGGCTGGATCTCCTTGCAGTCCAAGGGACTCTAAAGAGTCGTCTCCAACACCACAGTTCCAAAGCATCAATTCTTTGGTACTCAGCATTCTTTATATTCTTTCCATAATACTCTTTAGAATGACTTTATGGATGTGAGTGAAACTGTGGGTAGCCATTAGTTAGGTCCATTTCACCTGTAACCTGCCTTCACACATCAAGGTCATTTTAATAGCTGAAAGAGAAAGACTTGCATGTCCTCATGGTGGCCCATAGTCTAAAAATGTTTGCCTGAGTTCTTTTCTAGGACCTTATAGTTAGCTTGTTTTAGTTGAAGCTGAGCCTTTTCAAACTGGATAGGAGGACAGGGCACAAGGAGTGTCCGCTGGGAAAAATACCCTCAGCTGCAGCCAGGTGCCTGCAGTTTTGATCTTGAGGCATGGAGCCTCCTTCAGTTCAGTTCAGTCGCTCAGTGAAATCCAACTCTTTGTGACGCCATGGACTGCAGCACTCCGGGCCTCCCTGTCCATCACCAACTCCCGGAGTTCACCCAAACCCATGTCCATAGAGTCGGTGATGCCATCCAACCATCTCATCCTCTGTCATCCCCTTTTCCTCCCACCTTCAATCTTTCCCAGCATCAGGGTCTTTTCAAAAGAGTCAGTTCTTTGCATCAGGTGGCCAAAGTATTGGAGTTTCAGCTTCAGCATCAGTCCTTCCAATGAATATTCAGGACTGATCTCCTTTAGGATGGACTGGTTGGATCTCCTTGCAGTCCAAGGGACTCTCAAGAGGCTTCTCTAACATCACAGTTCAAAAGCATCAGTTCTTCAGTGCTCAGCTTTCTTTATGGTCCAACTCTCACATCCATACATGGCCACTGGAAAAAACATAGCCTTGACTAGATGGACCTTTGTTGGCAAAGTAATGGCTCTGCTTTTTTAATATGCTGTCTAGGTTGGTCATAACTTTCCTTCCAGGGAGCAAGTGTCTTTTAATTTCATGGCTATAGTCACCATCTGCAGTGATTTTGAACCCCCGAAAATAAAGTCTGTCACTGTTTCCACTCTTTCCCCATCTATTTGCCATGAAGTGATGGGACCAGATGCCATGATCTTAGTTTTCTGAATGTTGAGCTTTAAGCCAACTTTTTCACTCTCCTCTTTCACTTTCATCAAGAGGCTGTTTAGTTCTTCTTTGCTTTCTGCCATAAGGGTGGTGTCATCTGCATGTCTGAGGTTATTTCTTCTGGCAATATTTCTTCTGGCAATCTTGATGCCAGCTTATGCTTCCTCCAGCCCAGCATTTCTCATGATGTACTCTGTATATAAGTTAAATAAGCAGGGTGACAATATACAGCCTTGATGTGCTCCTTTCCCTATTTGGAACCAGTCTGTTGTTCCATGTCCAGTTCTAACTGTTGCTTCCTCACCTGCATACATATTTCTCAAGAGGCAAGTTAGGTGATCTTTTCAGAATTTCCAGAATTCCCATCTTTTCAGAATTTTCCATAGTTTGTTGTGATCCACACAGTCAAAGGCTTTGGCATAGTCAGTAAAGGAGAAATAGATGTTTTTCTGGAATTCTCTAGCTATTTTGATGATCTAACAGATGTTGGCAATTTGATCTCTGGTTCCTTTGCCTTTTCTAAATCCAACTTGAACATCTGGAAGTTCACAGTTCATGTACTGTTGAAGCCTGGCCTGGAGAATTTTGAGCATTACTTTGCTAGTGTGTGAGATGAGTGTAGTTGTGCGGTAGTTCAAGCATTCTTTGGCATTGCCTTTCTTTGAGATTGGAATGCAAATTGCCCTTTTCCAGTCCTGTGGCCACTGCTGAGTTTTCCAAATTTGCGGGCATATTGAGTGCAGCACTTTCAGAGCATCATCTTTCAGGATTTGAAATAGCTCAACTGGAATTCCATCACCTCCACTAGCTTTGTTCATAGTGATGCTTCCTAAGGGCTACTTGACTTCACATTCCAGGATGTCTGGCTCTAGGTGAGTGACCACACCATCGTGATTATCTGGGTCAGGAAGATATTTTTTGTATAGTTCTTCTGTGTATTCTTGCCACCTCTTCTTAATATCTTCTGCTTCTGTTAGATCCATACTATTTCTGTCCTTTATTGTGCCCATCTTTGCATGAAATATTCCCTTGGTATCACGAATTTTCTTGAAGAGATCTCTAGTCTTTCCCCTTCTGTTGTGTTCCTTTATTTCTTTGCACTGATCATTGAGGAAGGCTTTCTTGTCTCTCCTTGCTATTCTTTTGAACTCTGCATTCAAATGGCTATATCTTTCCTTTTCTCCATTGATTTTTCGCTTCTCTTCTTTTCATAGCTATTTGTAAGGCCTCCTCAGACAACCATCTTGCTTTTTTGCATTTCTTTTTCTTGGGGATGGTCTTGATCCCTGTCTCCTGCACAGGGTCACAAACCTCCGTCCATAGTTCTTCAGGCACTCTGTCTATCGGATCTAATCCCTTGAATCTATTTCTCACATCCACTGTATAGTCATAAGGGATTTGATTTAGGTCATACATGAATGGTCTAGTGGTTTTCCCTACTTTCTTCAATTTAAGTCTGAATTTGGCTATAAGGAATTCATGATCTGAGCCACAGTCAGTTCCTGGTCTTGTTTTTGCTGACTCTATAGAGCTTCTCCATCTTTGGTACAAAGAATGTAATCAATCTGATTTCTGTATTGACCATCTCGTGATGTCCATATGTAGAGTCTTCTCTTGTGTTGTTGGAAGAGGGTGTTTGCTATGACCAGTGCATTCTCTTGGCAAAACTCTATTAGCCTTTGCCCTGCTTCATTCTGTACTCTAAGGCCAAATTTGCCTGTTATTCCACGTGTTTTTTGACTTCCTACTTTTGCATTCCAGTCCCCTACTGAAAAGGACATCTTTTTTGGATGTTAATTCTAGAAGGTTTTGTAGGTCTTCATAGAACCGGTCAGCTTCAGCTTCTTCAGCATTACCGGTCGGGGCATAGACTTGGATTATTGCGATATTGAATGGTTTGACCTGGAAAGGAACAGATCATTCTGTCGTTTTTGAGACTGCATGGAAGATTGCATTTCGGACTCTGCGCCTGCGCAGAACCGCAGACCTCACCTTCCAATCACCTTTCCCCATGCTCCCGCCCCCACGCCCCCTCGCCTGCCTCTCCATCCCTCTTCGCGTGAATACCTCATCCCTCACCTTCGGTGGAGCAGGTCTGAGGCTTGGTCTGCAATCTTCTTGCTTCGCATAACTTGTGGATAAGCACCCCCCTTTGCTGCACACCCCGACGTCCCTGTGTTGTGGCTCCCTACGTGGCAGGCAACCGGACCTGATTCATTCCTATAACAAGGTGAGACAGGAACTCCTTTTCCCTGAGAACATTTACAAATTATGCAGGCCTACTCTGCTGTTGGCTGGGTCCACAGGCTGGGTCCCGGGACCAGGAGGCTGGGGAGGGTGTGGATCTGCACAAATGGCTGTGGGAGAGGCAGGAGCCAGTGACTCCACACCTCCTGTGACCTCCGACACTCTCAGGTTGGTTCTGAGTCCTGAACAACAGAGGACTGTTTCATAGAATCGAAGCAAAGTGGAAAAAACTTCGTTTTTTAACAGCTGCCTCCACCCTTGGAGCCTCCACTTTGGATAGTCATTGCTTGTCTTTCATCAGAGTCTAAGCAGTAGCGATTGCCCGGCCTTTCTAGGACTGGTGATCAGTCTGTGGGCAGTGCCAGGAGGGGTGGTTGCTGGTTCACCCCTAAACCCGAAGCTCTTGGGGGAAGCAGGTGAGAACTGATGGAAGTTGGTAAATAGGCCAGCTTCATGACTTGCAGGTGAGGGAGGGAACAGAGCTGGGGGAGTTTCTGCGCTCACTGCTGGGTTGGAGGGGGTGTGTACAGCGCCCTCCAGCTGAGAAGTGTGCCCCAGCCCGCGGGCAGGGGTGGCAGGGCCCCCACGGGCTGCTGGTCTACTCCTGCGCTGGAGAAGTTTCTGCATCTCTTACTTAGCTCTGTACAGACAGACCCTGGGCCCTGAGCATCTGTACCTTACTTCCAGAGAGGTTCCGCGTTGCTATAGAAACTAATTGGTAGCTTAGTTAAATGGCACAGATTTACACTGCAAAATAGCAAAGAGCTTTCTAATAAGGACTCTGAGGAGCTGAAACCTTCCCTTTAGGCAAAGAGACTGACAGGAAAAGCTCCCTTTCTGAATTCCCAGCCTGTGACTAGGCCGCAGGTCACCAAGCTAGCTGGTGGAGTCTCTAGGGCTTCATGTATCACCAAGTGCAGACAAACAGAGGAGAGTCTGCGTTATGAAAGAGGAAGTCAGGTGTTCTAAAGCAGTGATCCAGACTCATGTGTCTCATGCACACATAGGTGCTAGATAAATTCTTGTTTAAAAAAACCACGTGGAAAAGAAACCTTTCAATTGCTTTAAGGTGCTTGGGTATTTAAGGTAATGTAACCGGTGTATGTCTGCATGCAGCTTCAACACCCTGCCCTCCACTTATCTGACACCTGACTTCACTTGGCCCTTTAACAATAGTTATCTTACTTCAGCTCTGCGCTTTAATATTGCAAAGTGGTTAAATCTGAATGAATGGAGTTTCACTCTACATGGCAGAGTTTACTGCACCACTAGAGTTTCAGGCGGGAGAAATGGGATGACATAGTCTTAGAAGCTATCCAGGGTGGTTAACTTCAGATGTCATTTTAACTATCCATTTGAGAGGGCTTCCCTGGTGGTTCAGTGGTAAAGAATAGACCTGCCTGTGCAGGAGATGCAGGTTCGACTCCTGGGTTGGGAAGATCCCCCGGAGAAAGGAATGGGAACCCACTTCAGTATTCTTGCCTGGAGAACCCCATGGGCAGAGGAGCCTGAGAGGGCTACATTCCATGGGGTCGCAAAGAGCCAGACGCGACTGAGCACACATGCACACATCCATTTGAGAAATTGTAAAGCGGCAGCCTGCTTTAATACACAGGAGAATGGAAATCGGGAAGTTGCAGCAATAGAATTTGGAGGCACCGTGGTCTTGTAGGGCTCTGTGGTCTGAAAACCAACCCTCCAGACCTGCCTCTTGACTCTTCCTATGTGAGCTGTCTCTGGGCTTAACACAAGCTGTCCTTGCTCTGGCCAAGGGTGCTGACATTGATCTCTGCAGCTGCCCCTCCCCCGCATCCCCTGCAAATGAAAAACTGCTTTCGTGACTTCAGACAGCTTGGAAGCTGGCAACGTGATGACCACGGCCCTGCACCCACACTTCTCTGAAACCTCTCCTGACATCTGGGTTGTAGCACTAGCTTCCAGATTGTCTAGGTCAGCAGTCCCCAACCTTTTTGGCATCAAGGACCAATTTTGTAGATGACAGATTTTCTTTTTTTTAAATTTATTTCCTTTTGGCTGTCCTGAGTCTTCATTGCTGTGGGTGGGCTTTCCCTAGTTGCCGCAAGAGGGGGCTACTCTTCTCATTTCTATGGCTTCTCTTCTAGAGCACAGGCTCTAGGGCCACCGGCTTTGTTTCTTGGGCGTGTGGAATCTTCCCGGACCAGGGATGAAACCCGTGTCCCCTGCATTGGCAGGAAGATTTCTATCCACTGTGCCACCAGAGAAGTCCCATGGAGAGCACTCTTTCCACGGACTGGGGAAGGGAGGTAGTTTTGGGATGATTCAGACATTTATTGTGCCATTTATTTCTATTGTTATTACATTGGCTCCACTTCAGATCATCAGGCACTAGATGCTGGACGTTGGGGGGACCTCTGAGCTAGGTCAGTATGTTGCCTTTAATCCCCTTCTGGCCTGTTTCCTACATGTGTTTTTTTTTTTTTTTAAGGTATAATTGTCCTGCAACTTTAGCTTCAGGTGTACAAGATTTAATATTTGTATATATTGCAGAATGACCACAGGAAGTCTTGTTAATGTTGTCACCGTGCATGGTTAGAATATTTTTTCCCTGTAATGAGAACTTTTAAGATCTACTTGCTCAGCAACTCTCAAATAGAGAAACAGTTACTAACTATAATCGTCATGCTGCCCTTTCCATCCTCATGACTTACTTTTAAATATTTTTTTAAATTTTATTTTGGAGTGTAGTTAGGGCTTCCCAGGTGGCACTAATGATAAAAAAAAAAACTCACCTGCCAATGCAGGAGACATAAGAGATGGGCGTTTGATCCCTGGGTCAGGAAGATCCCTTGTATGGCAACCCACTCCAGTATTCTCGCCCAGAGAATCCCAGGACAGAGGAGCCTGGTGGGCTACAATCCATGGGGTCACAGAGCGCTGGACACGACTGAAGCAACTTGGCACACATAGGTTGCTTTACGGTGTTGTTTCTGCTGTATCTGCTGTTTCTGTGAATCAGCTATATGTATACAAATATCCTCTCCCTCTGGAGCCCCCCCCCCCCCACACACTGACTTATTTTATAACTCCAAGTTTATACCATTTGATCCCTTTCACCTGTTTCTCCCACACCTGCACCCTAACTCAGGCAATCTGTTTTAAGATTCCACATATGAGATGGTTTGGTATTTGTTTTCTTTCTGACTTATCTCACTTAGCAAGATGCCCTTGGGGGTCCATCCATGTTGTCCCATATGGGAAGATCTATTTCTTATGGCTGAACCGTACTTCACTGTTTACATACACCGTCTTCATCCACTGATGGACAGGTAGGTTGTTTCCAGGTCTTGGCTACTGTGAATAGTGTGGTGGTGAAGATGGAGGTGTCAATAACTTTACTCCCCGTGTTCCTTGTGGGACACGATGGTAATAAGAACTAGTACTAATGGTAGAACTACTACTAATGGTGCTGGTGTCAGCTTTTCTCTATTTCATGTAGTTAGAAACGAAATCTAAACAAATCTTGGCTGTTCAGAACAATCATAACGACTAATTGGAGAAGACAAGGAGGGACCACAATAGTGGTCACCATGTTAGACTGCAGGGGTGACTGGAGTCGCCAGTGAAGGGGGGACAGAGCTTTGGGGTGGAGAGGGAGGATTGGAGGGAAGAGCACTCTACTGTGAGAAGCCAGACACACTTGGGCCAGGTGGTCAAGGGCAGCAGTGGTGGTCGTAAGTCCTGTTGACAAGCAGGTGCCTTTGACAGGACATGGGGACATGGTGCTCTTTCCCCCCAAACCATAACCTATCTAATCACGAGGAACAGCAGACAGCGCTGATGGAGGGTGTTCTAAATGTCCCTGACCGTCGACACTTTCAAGATCTTCCTAAACAAGGGAAGTCAAGAGTGGCCTCACAGCCAAGGAAAGCCTAAGGAGACTTGACAACTGGTGGTTCGTGGGACCCCGAAGCAGAAAAGCCCAGGAGGCCCACATTCTCCCTCTGGGATAACTTCAGTTCTTCAGAAGGTACAGAATCTGGTAATTAATGTCTAGTTTTAAAAATTGCTTGAGGATTTTTGCATCTATGTTCATTAGTGATATTGGCCTGTAGTTTTCTTTTTTTGTGGCATCTTTGTCCAAAGCGGGATCCTCTATGACCCACCTCCCAGAATATTGGAAATAAAAGCATGAATAAACAAATAGGACCTAATTAAAATTAAAAGCTTCTGCACAACAAAGGAAACTATAAGCAAGGTGAAAAGACAGCCTTCAGAATGGGAGAAAATAATAGCCAATGAAGCAACGGACAAACAATTAATCTCAAAAATATACAAGCAACTCCTGCAGCTCCATTCTAGAAAAATAAATGACCCAATCAAAAAGTGGGCCAAAGAACTTAACAGACATTTCTCCAAAGAAGACATAAAAATGGCTAACAAACACATGAAAAGATGCTCAACATCACTCATTATCAGAGAAATGCAAATCAAAACCACAATGAGGTACCACTTTACACCAGTCAGAATGGCTGCCATCCAAAAGTCTACAAGCAATAAATGCTGGAGAGGATGTGGAGAAAAGGGAACCCTCTTACACTGTTGGTGGGATTGCAAACCAGTACAGCCACTATGGAAAACAGTGTGGAGGTTCCTTAAAAAACTGCAAATAGACCTGCCATATGACCCGGCAATCCCACTGCTGGGCATATACACCGAGGAAACCAGAATTGAAAGAGCCACGTGTACCCCAATGTTCATCGCTGCATTGTTTACAATAGCCAGGACATGGAAGCAACCTAGATGCCCATCAACTGACGAATGGATGAGAAAGCTGTGGTACATATACACAATGGAATATTACTCAGCATTAAAAAAAAATTCATTTGAATCAGTTCTACTCAGGTGGACTGAACTGGAGCCCATTATCCAGAGTGAAGTAAGCCAGAAGGAAAAACAACAATACAGTATACTAACGCATATATATGGAATTTAGAAAGATGGTAACGAGAACCCAGCATGCGAGACAGCAAAAGGAACGCAGACATATAGAACAGACTCGTGGACTCTGTGGATGAGGGCAGGGGTGGGATGATTTGGGAGAATGGCATTGAAACATGTTAAGTATCATATGTGAAATCAATCGCCAGCCCAGGATTGTTGCTCGGGGCTGCTGCACCGAGATTTCCCCGGGGGAGGGAGTCGGAAGGGAGGTTCTGGAGGGGGAGCATATGTACACCCATGGCGATATCATGTCATTGTATGGCAAAACCAATTAAAAAAAATTGCTTGAAACAGTGGTAATCAAACATCTGCTTGACAAGTGTTCCAGTGCACACCCATGACTGTTAAAAGTTTTGTTGCTGTTCAGTCGCTCAGTTGCGTCCGACTGTTTGTGACCCCTTGGACTGCAGCGTGCCAGGCTTCCCTGTCCTTCACCATCTCCCAGAGTTTGCTCAAACTCACATCCATTGAGTCGGCGGTACCATCCAACCATCTCATCCTCAGTCGACCCTTTCTCCTCCTGCCCTCAATCTGTCCCAGCATCAGGGTCTTTTCCAATGAGTTGGCTAGTAAAATCTTTTAGAAGAGAGGTGCTCACCCTTAGAGGTTGATAATGATTTCTCAGGTTGATGTCACTTGAGCCAGGCCAGCCACAGTGACACAGGAAGGCAGGGTGTGGGTGGTGGGTTAGCAGTGAGGCAGAGAAAGTGGGGGCCAGGTGTTGGGGAGCCTGTCATTCTGACAACACAGAACCACTGGTCTTGTGAACAGGGTGAGGGACATGGTCGGTGATGACTGGTGCTGTGGCTTAAAGTTACGCTGATGGAGGGGAGTCTGGATTGAAAGAGTGGAAGGAGGCAAGTGCTTGGGAAAACACATTTCAGGTTTGGAATTTAGGGGCCCTATAGCAGTAGGATGCTTGGTCTACAGACTACGGGAGTTACAGGGCATCAGCATGTTCAAGAATGGCAAGGTGTGATCAAAGATGGTGCTCAGAACTATGCCTGGAAGTAGGTGATCAGAGCCACAATAAATGCCAACACAAAGGCCTGCTGAGATTCATCACATGGAGGATCATTCTCTCGAAAGTGGGGAGTGGAGGCGAGAATGCGCAGCATTTAAGCTATGCCTCCAAATATGGGGCCATGTGAGCAGGCAGAGAAGGGACAGCATTACAGGGACACAGGAGGGAAGATGACCAGCGTGCGTGAGGTGGGACCCACTGCACATGCTGGAGTCCTGGAGGTGAGCATGGCTGCAAAGCCGTCGAAATCCTGATTGAGGGTGGACCAGAGGCCTCGGCTTGAGCTTAACTTTACTAGGAAATTGAGAACCAACTTTCAACTAAAAATAACATTTTTTTTTTTTTTTAAATGCAGGCAGTACCCAAAGCTCTACAAGGATAGAAACCCCAGTGAGGACCGCCTGGGAGGTGCTGTGAGAGGAAGAGGTGAGGAAACCAGCGTTGCGTCCAACAGAAATGCAAGGTGAGCCACCCCAGAGATTTAGTTTTCTAGTAACCATATTCAAAAAGTATAAAGTTGGTGAGGTTAATAACTTTATATAACGCAATACATCCAGGGTATGAGCACTTCTGCATGTGGCACCTGCCCCATTTCTGGTGCTCAGTGGCCACCAGCCAGAGGTCTGGCACAGGCTGACAACCCGACAGTCAGTGGGGAGCGAGTGGGCTCTGCCTTCGGCAGTGATGATTAGAAGACAGTGTGTGATCCCGAGGCATCCAGCTTGGGATGCTGCAGTGTGACACAGTGCCTCAGACAAAAATAAGGACCACACATGAGTCTGCACCTGCGGTGCAAGGAAAGACAGTGTTGCTCTTGTGGAAAGGATGATTTTTATTTCCATCCTAAGTGATTATCACATTATTATTTAAACAGATTTGAAAAATCCTGAAGTAATGTAAACTGAAGGCACAGAACAAATCAACACATTTAACTGAAGTTTGAGATGAGAGAATTTGAGTATTTTTTTTTCAGTAACAATAAATTATGAGCAGGTTTCCATCACCAAACATCATTCTGACCAAAAGCTCTAGTCTTTTGTAACAAAACCAAATTAGCTTAAGCTAATTTTCAAGATTGCCACAGTAAAAATAATATTGGAAAAAAGTCGCCTTTCAAAATACTCATCTAACCTCCGGGTCTGCTGTAAGCCTTTTATCATAACAGAGTGGCCGCGGGATGTTTGCTGATGGACTGCTACTCTCCAAGGATGACACATTCTTACAAAACGTTTTAAAAAATAGAAAAGTGGGCTACAAAATTCTGTTTGGGGAGCAGGGGGAAAAAAAACCTGGTTCCATGTCAATTAGAGTAACAACTAACAAGAGCAGACTGCCTCGGGAGCCAGTCACCACAGAACAGTAACACACTGCAAGGGCCATTGCACTCTTTCTTGGTTAACTATGGACCTTAGGGTGTCGTTAACAGTCACTGTTGCCATTTCTTATTTAGTAAAGAGATATGTTTAAAAAAACAATTAAAAAACTAACTGGTATAATCCGTGACACACTACAGAAACAATGCGATGGCTAGGTTTTAAAGTAACATGGTCATGCTTCATGACGTAGTGTAGTGTTCTGGAATACATTCTCTGATCATTAACACCATTTATTACAGAGGGCACTTGTAAATTAGCTCAGATTCTGAATTAGGTTTATACGTGAAACTTTTCAAGTATGCATAATATCCATAAGGTAGAGACTTTCCTCTTATTCACTTCATGTGTTCTTCCAGTGGACAACTGTGATGATTAAAGGATCAAGAAAACGGGCTGGTCACTTTTCAAAAACATGAGACAGTCTGGTGACCAAGGACTGACTGAAAAGTTTTTTTAACATCTGGAATAGGTGGTTTCAGATATTAATATCTTTCAGCCTTTTTCCTGAAACAACTAAGTGTATAAAATAAGTAAAGCAATAATGGAGGAAAACAAGGGCTTCTAAAACACTCAAGAGAATAAAATAAAAAAGGCTATCTTCTACTTAGCTGTGATATATGAGTGTGCATTTAATAGCAATATGCCTTTATTTTTATCATCTAATTGCATAAATCACAAAAACATTCCCAGCCAAGTTTGCTGATAGAAGTATAATACAAACTCTAGAAAATGATTTTTAGTAAAAACTGCTTCAAAATTTTCCTACATAACAAAACATTTCTTTGGAAATGAATCTTTTAGACTGTCAAGTAAATGCAGCTTTTACCATCTCTAGGACTAAACTATAATTACCTCCCAAATTCTTTTTTCACTGGGTAATATTATCTTTTATTCTGCAGTATTCTAATAATGGTACATTATTTTTAAAAAATGCCTTTAGTGGTCTCAGACTTATGTCTTCATCTATGAGTACTGAGATGAAAGTAGATACAAAATAAGCCAGAAAAATCACCTTTTAAACAGTATGGTTTGAAATGTTGGCATGGATGAAAATGGGGAGAGGCTTCTCCACACTGAGCAAGCGGCCACTCACAGCACTGGCCGCCCCAGTAACAGCCCACTCGGCCCGTCTCGGGCACATGTAACTCGTTTTATGACTCAGTTACTGAAAACGAAGCTCCTGGAAGCCACCTGATGCAGCCGGCTGGCTCAGTTTGGGAAGACTTCATTCTTTATTACAGCTCACATTCTGACACCTGAGAACCTGGATTCTTAAAATGGGACCCCACGAGGGTTAGGGGAAGACAGGTCCTGAGCTGAGAGAAATGTGGCAAACTGGGGGGGAGGAGGCATTTAAATATTAATATCAGAAGGACAAGCCTAGTGGGTTTCGCCCCGCGTGTCCCAGCTGTGTCAGCAGGCCCTAAGAGAAACTTGACAAAACCAAAGGGGTTTCTTTCCAAGACCTTAATAAAAAGGAAGCTGTTCAACTTAACACCAAATTCAAAATCTACACCAGGCTGCCAGGCCAACAGATGACGGTCAGCGTGACTTTGTTTCTCTGCTCCTTCAGCATGGGGACCAGCGCCGAGTGGCTCATGCCCACGGTCGACAGGCCGTTCACAGCCACGATCATGTCTCCACATCTGGACAACGAAAGACAGAAACAGTCACTGTTTTCACGGTATCAGAAATGTTGTCCTGAGATTTGTTTAGCACACTTACCCATTAACTGTTGATGATCAGGCTATGAGACTTTGAGAAAAATCTGGGTGATTTCTAAGCCTATGTTGGCTTTCCCTTGTCAATCAGGGACACCCCCGTGCAAGCCTCTCCTGTAACTGGTGGATGATTTCAAGGGCAAGCAGAGTAATTGTCAAAGAAGCTTAAGCAATGTATAGTTAAGAGAATAAATCTGCTGCCTCCTTTAAAAATACCACATGATACATTTGGAGGGGGCTGCTATTTTCATTGTTGATTTTTACAGCCCATTCATTCGAGGCTTCAATTAAATGAGACCCACACCTCTTTCAGCCAAGGATGGTCACTGTCCTTCAGCTGAATTATCACAAATGGATGGTGAATCTGAAGACCTTTCTATCCTTTATAATTTTCAGTCTTTTATTTTGAATACGAATATGCTACTTTCTTGTGATGTAGTTCAACTTCTTTAAGGAAGTGGAAGTTAATTAGTTTATAATTTACAGGAGACCCGAACTGGCTGAACACTTGGCTAAGAGAATGGTTATTTCATCCCCGCATCTCACTCTTTTCTCCTGAAATGATTTTTTCATCTCCACCAGGTGATAGTGGGATCTGGAGCACACTGACCCTGATGGATTTTCCTCGATATTCTCGAGCTGTTGCTCTGTGTTTGCAAAATGTAAACTCCCCAATTTGTGCAGCACTCTGATTAGGATGTCAGCATCCACTTTTTAAGAACTGTTTCTTGCATCCAAAACTAGGTCCTAAGAACTTAGTCACCTGTCTCCTCTGTCTGTATAATCTCTTGATGGAAATGCCTCTTTCTTCCCATGGTGCCTGAGCTCTGAGAAAGACAGCACAGAGACTGAGAGGGTACTTTTTGCCCAGTGGTGAAAACAGCAAGGGCTGAATGGCCAAGACTCCTAGATTAATTGCTGTCAACGACTTCCAGCTATTTGACTGTGGGTAGCTTTTTTAACCTGATTCCTCAGTGTCTTGCTTATAAAATAGGAACACCAGCAGCACTTACCTCACCGGCTGCTAAGAAGGTTCAGTAACGGATAACCAGCACCTAGCACCACGCCTGGCACGCATATCATCCATCAATACTGATGAAACCTTTACTATGAATGCAAGACCCATGCTGGCTGCCAGGGATCTAACACAAAATGCAACAAAATCCCTCCCACGTGGACTTGCCTGAATTGAGCGTTAAGTTGACGTAAGTGCTATAGAGAAGAAGTCACCTAAGGACAGGACTGGACTCAGGTGCTCAGGGCAAGCTTCAGGGCACAGTGTGCCCACCTGACTCTGCATTACTGATAATCTAACAGCAGGCACTGACCTGTGGCGCCCGGATGCCTCAGTCTAGATCAGGCCTGGCGGGCCTCTCTCTGCAGAGGGCGGGATGGTAAGTCGCCGTCCCGCACTCTGTGCGTCACTGGTCTCGGGACTGGCCGCTTGGCTCTGCCGTCACATCTCAGAAGCAGCCCGGGGAGATACGGAAATGAGGGAGTGTGGGTCATGTTCTGATAAAACTTTATTTACGAGGATGGACAACAGGTTGAACCTGGGAGCTGACCTGGGTCTAGACCGTGTCCATCACAGTAAATGCCAACCACATCATTAAACACAAGACTCACTTTAATCTTCCGTCGTAATAAGCAGGGGTCCCCAGGACGATGGTTTTGATGAAGAAAGGCTGGTTGGTGTGGTTCTCTTCGTATCCACCGACTATACTAAAGCCCCAGCTTCCCAAGTAGCTTCTTCGTAAGACTATATCATGGCAGCTGTGAAGGGCACTGTCAATGCAGAGACCAAGAAAAATTAGTGTGAGGGCTTTTTATAGCCTGTTCATCTTTGTTGTAACTCCACACCATGGTCCGTGCTCCATTATGGATGGGGAGCAAGCAACATACAACATGCTAGAGCAGAGCTGCTCACGTGCTCTGGTTTCTTAGCTCAGTGAGAAGCATTTAACAGAACACTGACAGAAGTGACTTTGCAGGAAGAAATGCTTGTGTTACTACATCTCTGGTCATTACTGTGTTAAAAAGGCTTCCAGTAGAGAGGAGTCCCACGCGTTGGCCTGATGTTTTAGGACAGTACATGTTATTTTCGTTATTCTGAATCTTCTGCAGAAGATAAAACAATGCAAATAAGCAGGTGTGTACATGCCAGCAAACACAGTGGAAGGGCCCGCCCCCCCACCCCACCAGGGTAAGCAGGGCTGCTACCCCAAGTGACAGCCCTTCTGACCCACAGTTGTTGAATACCAGTTTGCATACAGTAGAGACCTCTGAGGGTCCACAGGACAGTGGCTGTTTAGTGACAGGCATTCTTTTGACCGATACTAAACTAGGTTTTAGTATCCTGTGTTTCTTCTTTTATATTGGAGTGTAGTTGATTTAGCGTCCCTGGTGGCTCAGCAGTAAAGAATCTGCCTGCCAGTCCAAGAGACATGAGTTCAATTGCTGGACTGGAAAGATCCCCTAGAGGAGGAAATGGCAATCAAGTCCAGTACGCTTGCTTGGAATCCCATGGGCAGAGGAGCCTGGCAGGCTACGGTCCATGGAATCGTAAAGAGACAGACAAAACTTAGTGACCAAGTAACAACACAGCTGATTTATAACATTGTTTTAGGTGTACAGCTAAGAGATTCAGTTGTATATATATCCATTCTGTTTCAGGCTGTTTTTCCATACAGGTTATTATAGAATATCAAGTACAGTTCCCTGTGCTATACAGTAGATCTTTGATTATCTGTTTTGTATAGAGTGATGTGTATATGTTAATCCCAAACTCCTAATTTATTCCTCACTGCTATGTTTCCCCTTTGGTAACTGTAAGTTTATTTTTGAATGTCTGTGGGTCTACTTCTGTCTTGTAAATAAGCTCATTTGCATCGTTTTCTATATCCCACATATAAGTGACACTGTGTGACGTTTTTCTTAGTCTGACTTCACTCATTATGCTAATCTCTAGGTCTGTCCACGTTGCAGCAAATGGCATTGTGTTCTTTTTGTATGGCTGAGTAATATTCCATTGTACTGTGTACCACATCCTCATTATCCCTTCCTCTGTCAGTGGACATTTAAGTTGCTTCCGTGTCTTGGCTATCGTGAGAAGTGCTGTTGTCAACACAGGAGTGCATATATCTTTCTGACTTACAGCTTTGTTTGGATATATCCCCCCAGTGGGGTTGCTAGATCACGTGGTAGCTGTTTTTCATTTCTTGAGGAACCTCCATACTGTTCTCCACAGGGGTTGTACCAGTGTATATTCCCACCAACGGTGCAGGAACTTCCCTCCTCTCCACACACTCTCCAGCATCTATTAGCAGACTGTTTGATGTTGGTCATTCTGACTGTGACTGTACCTCACTGTATCTTTATTTGCATTTCTCTAATAATTAGTGATGTTGAACATCTTTTTATGTATCTATTGGCCATCTGTATTTCTTCTTTGGAGAAATGTCTATTTAGATCTTCTGCCCATTTTTTGACTGGGTTGTTTTTTGTTGCTGTTGTTTCAGTGTATAAGCTGCTTATATCAATTTATTTTGGAAATTAAACCCTTGTTGGTCACATGTTTGCAAATATTTTCTCCCATTCTGTAGGCTGTCTTTTTGTTTATGTCTTCCTTCACTATGCAAAAGCTCATAAATTTGATTAAGTGCCACTTATTTTTGTTTTTATTCCTATTGCCTTGGGAGACTGACCTAAGAAAACGTGTTTTGCTTATGTTCTCTTTTGAGTTTTATGGTGTCCTGTTTTAGGTCTTCAAGCCATTTTGAGTTTGTTTTGTGTATGGTGAGTGGATGTGCTCTAACTTCACTGATTTATATGCAGCTGTCCAACTTTCCCAACAATACTTGCTGAAGAGACGTTTCCTCATGGTATATTCTTGCCGCCTTTGTTGGAGGTTAACTGATTGGAGCTGTGTAGGTTTATTTCTGAGCTCTCTTCTGTTCCACGGATCTATGTCTGTTTTTGTACCACTACCACATTGTTTCGAGTACTGTAGCTTTGTAGTACTGTCTGATGTCTGAAGGATTATGCCTCCTGCTTTATCTATCTTCAGTATTGCTTTAGCGATACTTTTATTGACCAGAGACATATTAATATGTCTTTTGTCACACAAAAGTATATTGACCAAAGACATCTCAATGTTCACTTAAATTGCCAGCCACAGGTGGGGGCGGTGGTAGTGATGTTCAGCTGCCCAGCTGTGTCCGACTCTTTGAGACCCCATGGACTGCAGCACGCCAAGCCTCCCTGACCCTCACCATCTCCTGAAGTTTGCCCAAGTTCATGTCCATTGCATCGGTGATGCCATCCAGCCATCTCATCCTCTGATGCCCTCTTTTGCTTCTGCCCTCAGTCTTTCCCAGCATCAAGGACTTTTCCTAGAATTCCCTTGCTTTCTCTATGATCCAGCACATTTGGCAATTTGTCTGGTTTTGGTATCAGACTGATGGTGACTTCATAGAACGTCTTTGGGAGTGTTCCTTCCTCTTCAGTGTTTTGGAAGAGTCTGAAAAGGTTTGGTTTAAATTCTTCTTTGTATATTTGGTGTGAAGCCATCTGGTCCTGGACTTCTATTTGTAGGGAGTGGATGGGAGGACAGTTTGAGGGAGAATAGATACATGCATATGTATGGCTGAGTAACTTTGCTGTGCACCTGAAGCTATCACAACATTCTTAATCGGCTATGAAAGTGAAAGGGAAGTCGCTTAGTCGTGTCCGACTCTTTGCGACCCCATGGACTGTAGCTTACCAGGCTTCTCCATGTTTTAAAGTAAAAAGTCTAAGATAGTAGAATTACAGATTCTATTTCACCTCTAGTAATCTAAAATTATCTATTTCTTCTTGATTCAAATTTGGTGGGCTGTATGTTTCCAGAAACTTATGTTTCTTCTAGATTCTCAAATTTGTTGGCATTTAATTGTTCACAGTATTCTCTCGTGTTTCTTTGTATTTCTGTGGCATTGGTTGTTATGTCTCCTTTTACATTTCTTCTTTTGCTTATTTGGGTTCTCTCTTTTCTTCCTGGTGAGCCTGGCCAGAGATTTATCAATCTTGTTCATCCTTTCAAAGAGCCAGTTCTTGGTGTTGATTTTTTTTATATATATATTTTTAATCTCTATTTTATTTCCTCCTTCTGCTAACTTTAGGTTTTGTTTGTTCTTTTTCTAATCCTTTCAAGGGGTAGGTTAGGTTGTTTATTTCAGATTTTTCTTGTTTTTTTTTGAGGAAGGTCTATATTGCTTTGAACTTCCCTATAATTCTGCTGCATTCCCACAGATTTTGTATGACTGTGCTTTCACTATCATTTGTCAAGGGTATTTTTAAAAATTTCCTCTTTGATTTCCTTGTTGACTCACTGATTTCTAAGTAGCATGTTGTTTAGTTTCCATGTAATTGATTTTTCTTTTTTTGTGGTTAATTTCTAGTTTTGTGCCATTGTGATCAGAAAAGATGCTTGATACAGCTTATACACTCTTAAATTTCTTGAGGCTTATTTTGTGGCCTTGTATGTGGTTAATTTCTAGAGAATGTGCCATGTGCATGTGAAAAGAAAGTGTATTGTGGGTTTTTAAAAAATGTAATATCCTGAAAATATAAATTAAGCCTAACTCTTTTATTGTATCATTTAGGATCTCTGTTGCCTTACTGATTTTCTGTCTAGATCTGTCCATTGATGTCACTAGGGTGTCAAAGTCTCCTACTATTATTGTATACCCATCAGTTTCTCCCTTTATGCCTGTTGGTATTTGTTTTCTGTATTTGGATGCTCCTAATATATTAGATGCATATATGTTGACGAGTATAAAATCCTGTTCTTGTATTGATCCTTTTATCGTTATATAGTGTCGGTCTGTATCTTTCTTTATAGCCTTTAAAGTCTATTTTTTTCTGAGTACTACAGCCCCCACTTTCTTGTGATTTGTTGCATGAAATGTTTTTCCACCCCCTCACTTTTAATCTATGTGTCCTTTGCCCTAAAGTGGGTCTCTTATAGGCAGTATATTATAGGCTCTTGTTTTTTTGTTTTTTTTTTTTTAAATCAAGCTGCCACTGTTTTTTGACTAGAGCATTTAGTCCACTGATGTTAA
Organism: Antilocapra americana; assembly: GCA_007570785.1. NCBI lineage: Eukaryota > Metazoa > Chordata > Mammalia > Artiodactyla > Antilocapridae > Antilocapra > Antilocapra americana. The sequence continues at coordinate 33,181,512 of ML663566.1, forward strand.
AGGTAATTTACTAAGATTTGTATTTTGTTGTTAAATTGCTCCCTTATGTCCGACTCTTTGCTGCGTCATGGACTACAACACACTAGGTTTCCTGTCCTTCACTATCTGCTGGAGTTTGCTCAAACTCATGTCCATTGAATCAGTGATGCTATCTAACCATCTTATGCTCTGTTGCCCCCTTCTCCTCCTGCCTTCAATCTTTCCCAGCATCAGGGCCTTTTCCAATGAGTTGGCTCTCATTGGAAATTTTACAGTTTGTTGTGATCCACACAAAGGCTAGCATAGTCAATGAAGCAAAAGTAGATGTTTTTCTGGAATTCCCTTGATTGTTCTATAATCCAACAAATGATGGCAATTTGATCTCTAGTTCCTCTGCCTTTTTAAAATCCAGCTTGTACATCTGGAACTTCTCGGTTCACATAGTACATCTGGAACTTCTCGGTTCACATACTGTTGAAGCCTAGCTTGAAGGATTTTGAGCATTATGTTGCTAGCATGTGAAATGAGTACAATTGTGTGGTAGCGTGAACATTCTTTGGCATTGCCCTTCTTTGGGACTGGAATGAAAATTGACCTTTTCCAGTCCTGCGGTCACTGCTGAGTTTTCCAAATTTGTTGGCATATTGAATATAGCAATTTAACAGTGTCATCTTTAAGGATTTGAAATAGCTCAGCTAGAATTCCATTACCTCCACTAGCTTTGTTCTTAGTAATGCTTACCAAGGCCCACTTGACTTCATACTCCAGGATGTCTGGTTCTAGGAGAGTGATCACACCATCATGGTTATCTGGGTCATTATGATCTTTTTTGTACAGTTCTTCTATGTATTCTTGCCACCTCTTCTTAGTATTTTCTGCTTCTGTTAGGTCCATACCATTTCTGTCCTTTATTGTGCCTATCTCTGGGCAAAAGATTCCCTTGACAGTTCCAATTTTCCTGAAGAGATCTCTAGTCTTTCCCAGTCTATTGTTTTTCTCTATTTCTTTGCAAAGTTCACTTAAGACTGTCTTATCTCTTGTTATTCTCTGGAACTCTTCATTTAGATGGGTATATCTTTCCTTTTCTCTTCTGCCTTTTGCTTTTCTTCTTTTCTCAGCTATCTGTAAGGCCTCCTCAAACAACCATTTTACCTTTTTTCATTTCTTTTTCTTGGGAATGGTTTTGATCACTGCCTCCTGTACAATGTTATGAACCTCTATCCATGGGTCTTCTGGCACTCTATCAGACCTAATCCCTTGAATCTGTCATTTCTACTGTATAATCATAAGGGATTTGATTTAGGTCATTCCTGAATGGCCTAGTGGTTTTCCCTACTTTCTTCAATTTAAACCTGAATTTGTCAACAAGGAATTTATGATGAGCCACAGTAAGCTCCTGGTCTTGTTTTTGCTGACTCTATAGAGCTTCTCCATCTTTGGCTGCAAAGAATATAATCAATCTGATTTCAGTATTGACTATCTGGTGATGTCCATGTGTAGAGTCGTCTCTTGTGTAGATGGAAGAGGGTGTTTGCTATGACTAGTGCGTTCTCTTGGCAAAACTGTTAGCCTTTGCCCTGCTTCATTTTCTATTCCAAGGCCAAACTTGCCTGTTACTCTAGGCATCCTTTGACCTCTCACTTTTGCATTTCAATCTCCTACGATGAAAAGGACAACTTTTTTTTTTGGTGTTAGTTCTAGAAGGTCATCATAGAACTGTCCAAGTTCAAGTACAGCTTTTTTGACATTAGTGGTTGGGGCATAGACTGGAATTACCGTGATACTGGGTGGTTTGCCTTGGAAACAAGCAGAGATCATTCTGTCGTTTTTGAGATTGCACCCAAGTACTGCATTTTGGACTCTTTTGTTGACTATGATGGCTACTCCATTTCTTCCAAAGGATTCTTGTCCACAGTAGTAGACATAATATTTATTGTAGTATATATGTACTTATTGTCATTTTAAACTTTGTTTTCCCAATGATTTTATATTTCTTCTTTGTCCCTTGTTTTTTTCTTTTTGTTTTTCCTTTTGTGGTTTTATTTTCTTTTGTATTATACTTATGTTCTCTTCTTTCTGGTTTCTGTGAATCTATTTTATATTTTTGATTTGTGGTTATCTTGTTTTTCAAGTATGTTATCCACTTCCTATATCTATTTGCCTTAGACTGGTAGTCATATAGGCTCAAACACATTTTAGAGGGGAAAAAAGTCTACATTTAATTACTCTCCTCCTCCACATTTTATATGATTTTGATGATCTCTTTTACATCTTCATTCTTTTGTTTTTCAGTGTGGTCATCATCACTTTCATGGAAATATTTTTTATTTTTTCTTAAACATATCATTGACTGGGGGGATTCTTTGCAGAAATTTAACACCTGTGCCAGCTATTTGTTATGTGAGTGAATGCACTTAATGTACTTATTTGAAACTTTGTACATGTCCTACTATAAAGCATTCCAGTATTTCATTAGAGCATGGCAGGCAGTGTGGCGGGTTCCTCCGTTCAGGGGATCACAACATCTATTACAAAAACATAGTGTTTCACCGTGCTTTCCCCTGGAGGGGCAGATGCTAAACTTTCTGGTGGTATTTTTTTTTTAAGTCCTATGGGTGGTATTTCCTCTAGAATATGTTCTTTTATCTTCCATGATAGTAAACAAAGTGGATCTTTGAGGGGAGTTCTTTTAGAAACACAAAATTTTGTGATGCATCAGTTTTGAAAGGATCTGCTTGCCAAATCAGGAGACATAAGAGCAGTGGGTTTGATCTTTAGGTCAGGAAGATCCCCTGGAGAAGGAAATGGCAACCCACTCCAGTAAAGTTGCCTGGAAAATTCCATGGACAGAGGAGCTTTGCAGGCTACAGTCCAGAGGGCCACAGAAAGTTGGACACAACTGAACACATTAATTGTATTACTCTCTAAAAACATATGTCTCTGGTCAGTATGTTAATCTGTGTACTGGCTTATATAAGTGATTTATTTTCCACTTATGATTTTCTCTTTCCTGTAGATTGTTAAAACTTTTTTCCCCCTTATTTAGAGAAGACCTTTCAATCTTTCCTTTTGGATATGTTTCCAATTCGGTTCAGTCACTCAGTCATGTCCAACTCTTTGCAACTCCCTGGACTGCAGCACGCCAGGCTTCCCTGTCCATCACCACCTCCTGGAGCTCACTCAAACTCATGTCCATCGAGTCGGTGATGCCATCCAACCATCTCATCCTCTGTCGTCCCTTTCTCCTCCTGCTTTCAATCTTTCCCAGCATCAGGGCCTTTTCCAATGAGTCAGCTCTTCACATCAGGTGGCCAAAGTATTGAAGTTTCGGATACGTTTAGTATTGCTGTATTCCTTAATTTTTCCTTGTTTGATAAAGTCTTTCTCTCCCTCTGTTTTAAATGATAGTCTTCTCCTGGGGACAGCATCCTGGGTGGTATATTTTTCTCTTTTCAGGACTTTTGAATTCATCTCACCACTCCCTTGCCTGCTGCCATTTCTTCAGAGAAGTCAGTTGATAGCCTTGTGGGGGGTTCCCTTGTAATCAGCTTTTCCTCTTGCTGCCTTTAGGATCCTCTCTTTAACTTCTGTCATTTGTATATACTACCTCTTGGTGTAGGTCTGTTTGGGTTTAGATTGTTTGCGACCCTCTGTGATCCCTGAACCTGAGTATCTGTTTCCATCTTCAGGTTTGGGATATTTTCAACCATCATTTCTTCAAATACATTTTGATCTCATTTTCTTTCTTCCCCTACCAGAGTCCCTATTATGAGTAGACTGGCACACTTTATATTACCCCATGGCACTCTTATATTGCTTTTATTTTTTTTCCCCCCACTTGGCTCTCTGCCGTCCTGACTGGGTGATTTCCATTATTCTTTCTTCTAGGTCATTTATTCATTCTTCTGTATTATTCATTCTGCTATTCATTGCCTTCAGCTCAGCTTTTGTCTCTGCAAATGAGCTTTCTTATTTTTCTTGGTTTTTCTTTATATTTTTAGTTCATTTTTACAATATTCTGCATTTCTGTCCATAGCCTTTCTTAATTCCTTCAATATTTTCATTATCTCCTTTTTAAAATTGGTGTCTAGTAGACTGAAGAGGTCTTTCATTGTTTGTTCTTTCAGAGGAATTCTCTTGGCCTTTTAATGGGAAATGGTTTCTCTGCTTTACTTTACCTCTATTTCTCTCACTCTGAGTTTAGGAGAAACTATGGTCTTCAGGGGCTATGTATACGAGGCAGCATCCCTGTGTCACTTGTGAGTGTTTAATATATTTGGTGCAAGGGCTGTCTTTAGCATGGATGCCTGCCGCCTCTCCTCAGTGTGTGCCAGTCCCGTCCCCTTGATGGGGGTGTGCAGATGCAGTGGCTGACCTGTTCCTGGAGTTTGTGGTGGTAGTGGTGGTTTGGGCGCACACCCAGAGCACACGGTGGGCGTGGAGGCAGCTCGAGACCACTCCTGGAGTCCCAGAGGGGCAGCGATGGTGGTTTGTGACTGCTTCTGGCATCTGGGCAGGTGGTGGCAGCAGTGGCTCACATGATGGTGTCTTGCGACCACGCCTGTAGTCCAAGAGGGAGATGGCAGCAGCTGTGACCCTCCTGGTGTCTGGGCGGGTGGCAGTGGTGGCTCATGGTGGCTTCTGGATCCTGAGCAGGCTGTGTCCTGCCCTCTGTGAGTGTGCATATGGGGAAAACGGTGGATCCTGCCCCTCGCCTTGCACATTCCCAGACACTGGCACCTGGTCTCAAGGGTGGCCGGCCATCTTCCGTGTACACCCTCTGCAGTCGCAGCAGATGCCCACCCCTCCCTGGCTATTTCTGCACAGCCAACCCCAGTCCTCTCCCGGGTCTCATTTCCAAAGCCCAAGATCCTCTTGCCCTTTCAGCTATCTGAGGTCATCTGCCAGTGTCCAGCAGGCAACTCTATGAGATTCATTCCATGTGCAGATGCATTTTTGATGTGTTTGTGGGATAAGGTGAGCTTCAGGTCCTTGTACTCTACCATCCTGACCACTTATCTGTTTTTCTTCCTCAGGATTGCTCTGGCTATTTGAGGCCTTTGTGTTTCCATACGAATTTTAAAACTTTTTGTTCTAGTTCTGTGAAAAATGCCATTGGTAATTTGATGGACATTGCATTGAATCTGTTGATTGCCTTGTACTATATTGTGTATTTCTCACCTAAAATCTTTGTTACTGTTCCTGGCACATCAGAAAATGCTCTGAACACAGGAAGAAGTGTTGACCCCAAAACTAGCCTGGGATAACAGAAAAGGAGAGCTACAAGTAGCAGGGGGGTTTCTCCAGGACTTCACTGGTCCTGTCCAGTCCAGAGGCAGAGGTGGGGGGGACCTGTGTGGAACTGCTCAGCACGAGGGCACAACTTCACACAAAGACTTTTGGGATGAGTGTTTATAATCAGTTAGGTTCCTTCTCAGGGCCAATACCTCGTAACTTAAATGGCATGTCTGTAGGAATTGAAAAGCAAGTATTTATAGCTATGTTGACTTTTTAATGGGGGGAAAGATTTTGGTGCTTGGAATAAACCCATGAAGCAGTTAATCATCTTTGTTGTAAAAAAAATCTCTCTCCACAAGAGCCGTATAGGTCCCTGTAAGAGTAATTCTACTACAACTTTGGGCGTTCATTCTCCTTGCTCAGAAGACTGACCTCTACCTTCTCTCCGACACATGCTGGGACTCCAGTGTATTCTCCATTGGGAAAACCAGGTCAAAGTGTCTTCCTGTCCTAGAGCTGTTCTAAAAGCCCTTTCTTAATCCTTTTAACTCTTTTTTTTCCCCCTTCTTATTCTTTTAACCAAGAGGACAAGTCAGCAAATTAAATTAAAAAACTAAATTCATAATGTTCTTGCTTTTTTCTGTTATTCCTTATGTGAAAATACTTTATAAACTGTACTGCACCATATAAATGTTAGTTATTAATAATTTGAAAAGACCCTGATGCTGGGAAGGATTGGGAGCAGGAGGAGAAGGGGACGACAGAGGATGAGATGGCTGGATGGCATCACTGACTCAATGGCCATGGGTTTGGGAGGACTCTGGGAGTTGGTGATAGACAGGGAGGCCTGGCATGCTGCGATTCATGGTATCACAAAGAGTCACACACGACTAAGCGACTGAACTGAACTGTTCCAAATGAAGCCACATGGCTCAGAAACTGGTCCATTCTTACCGCTTATTTTAAAGAATCGATCATTTTCTCTAGTAGGGGTCATTTTTATAAGCAGATGTAAATCCCTTCAGCTTAGTTCTTACTGTTAAATTTACCTTTTTGACTATAATAACCTAAGAAAAACTGGGGGTTTCCTAGGTGGCTCAGTGGTAATGAATCTGTCTACCAATGCAGGAGACAGGGGTTTGTTCCCAGGGTCGGGAAGATCCCCTGGAGAAGGAAATAGTAACCCACTCCATTATTCTTGCCTGGGAAATCCCATGGACAGAGGAGCCTGGTCTATAGCCCATGGAGTCACAAAGAGATAGACACGACTTAGCAACTGAGCATGAAGAAAAACTGACCTGATTTGAAGCTGTTGCTGCTGCTAAGTCGCTTCAGTCGTGTCCAACTCTGTGTGACCCCATAGACGGCAGCCCACCAGGCTCCTCCGTTGCTTGGATTCTCCAGGCAAGAATACTGGAGTGGATTGCCATTTCCTTTCCCAGTGCATGCATGCAACCCCACAGATGGCAGCCCACCAGGCTCCTCTGTCCCTAGGACTCTCCAGGCAAGAATACTGGAGTGGGTTGCCATTTCCTTCTCCAATGCATGCATGCATCGTAAGTTGCTTCAGTCGTGCCTGACTCTGTGTGACCCCACAGACGGCAGCCCACCAGGCTCCTCTGTCCACAGGATTCTCTAGGCAAGAATACTGGAGTGGGTTGTTACTTTTATCTAACTAAAGCCTCTTTCCTTCCTTATTAACTTGCTGTGCTACACCCTGATAAAGGCTGTAATGACAATTTTCCATAAAACAACAGAAAAGCCTCAGCACCTGGGCAGCCCGAGCCACATGACCCATGACGGGGACCAGCTGGCATCATACTCGTTCTCGCTGACAGCACTGGGTGGCTCATCTGGGCCCTGGGCAGCCTCCTCCACCACCTGTACCTCCAGCGCTTTCAGGGCCACTGTGGGGGATGTGGCACTGGCCTTCAGCATAGCCACAGCCTCACTGTGGCTTAAATTGGTCAAATCAATGCCATTGATGTTCAACAAGATGTCACCTGTTCAAATGAAGAAACAAGGAAAACGAGTTACCAGGATCCCTATGAATCCTGTTATCTGTAAACTAATTAACAAAGGTTAGGTCCAAAAACTCCGATAAGAGACCATTGTTCTCTTCTTTATAATTCTAGAATACTGAGGGAAAATCAGTTCACAGAGAACACTCCCAAACAATTCAAAAAATTTTTAAAAATGTAATATACAGGAAAAGTTGTGGCTGTGGGATTCAGTTGGGTTCACATTGTCAGCGCTGGTGTAGCAGCGGACGGGCCCTGGACGTTGTCATCTCTCTATCTACAGTTCCTTCCAATTAAGAAAATGATTTGGTCTTTTGCCCTTAGAAATGAATTTTTAATACATTCTGGTTTATATTTATACAGTTTTATACAATCTAGACAGCTCTACATAGCTCACGCAGTGCAAACTTATCAGAGTATGTAGAGAGGGTATCCTTGGGCCAACACAAATGAAATTCATGATTCGAATATGTCCTGCTTAAGGAAGAAAAATAGTGTCTGTTGCTATGCTGAGTAATATAATAAAAAAGAGCAATGCAGCTTATATAAAAGGTTAGGAAGGAAAGGATCAGTTTTATAAGAAGCACAAACATTTGTACTAAGAAAGTCCATAGAAATCCTCTCCCAATTCATCATTTTTCAGATTACTAAAGCAAAACATTCTTTGTAGAAAATGTAAAATATATATAAACAAAATTACCTCAATTCCACAACAGAATGAATAACTTTAAAAAAACAGCCTTATACAGATTTAATTCATATACCATTCAATTAAAGTCTATACTTTTATGGTTTTATAGTCAGAGATCTACAACCATCACATGTCATTTTTAGAACATTTTTATCACCACCTCCAAAACCCCATACCACTAATCGTAAACAACTACTAATTTTCTATCTCTATAGATATATAGATATAATTTGGATATTTCATATATATGGAATCATGTAGTCTTTTGTGACTGGCTTGTTTTACTTAGCGTATTTCCAAGATTCATTTCTACTGTACAATAAAATGTGGGAATACATTATTCTTTTTTATGGCCAGTTAATATTCCATTGTATGGATGAATCACATTCTCTTCCATCTATTCACCAGTAAATTGACATTTGGGATGTTTTTACTTTTTGGCTATTATGGAATGTACTGCTATAAACCTTCATGTACAAGATTTTTGTGGACATATGGTTTTATTTCTCTAGGAATGGAATTGCTGGGTCATGATAACTGTTTAACTTTTTAATGAACTGCAAAACTGTTTTACAAAACAATCGTACCATTCTGTATTCTTGTTGGCAAATTATAAGTCAGTTTCTTTACACCCTTGCCAATGTTTGTTGTCTTGGCAACAACTATATTCATCCTAGTGATGAATTTGCATTTCCCTAATAACTAGTGTCATTGAGCATCTTTTCAAGTGATTATTGGCCATTTGTGTATCTTCTTGGAAGTAATGACGATTCAGATCCTTTACCCATTTTAATATTGGTTTATCTCTTATTACTGAGTTAAAAGGGTTCTATAAGTACTCTAGATACAAGCCCTTCATCAGATACATGATTTATAGATCATGTATCATGTATTCTCTTCTGTGGGTTGTTTTTTCACTTTAATAATGTATCCTTTGCAGCACAAAAATCTGTGATTTTGATGAAATCCACTTTACTGTTTTAGATTTTTAGTTGATTTACAATGTCATGTTAGTTTCAGGTGTACAGCAGTGACTCAGTTTTATATATATAAACACATAGGTCTTGAGCATCTTTTCACATGCCTTTTGGCCATCTAATGTCTTCTTTGGAGAAATATCTGTTTAGATCATCTGCCTGTTTTTAAATTGTTTTATTGTTTTGTTTTTGATATCTGAGCTATTTGTATATTTCAGAGATTAACCCCTTGTTGGCTGCATCATTTGCAAATATTTCCTCCCATTCTGTAGGTAGTCTGTTTCGTTTATGGTTTCCTTTGCTGTGCAAATCTTTTAAGTTTAATTAGGTCTCAATTGTTTACTTTTGTTTTTATTACCATTACTGTAGGAGACAGATCCAGACATTACTTCAGTTTTCATCAGTGTTCTGCCTATGTTTTCCTCTAGGAGTTTTACAGTATCCAGTCTTAAATTTAGTCTTTAACTCATTTTGAGTTTATTTCTATATATGGTGTTAGAGAATGTCCTCATTTCATTCTTTTAGAATGTAGCTGTCCAGTTTTCCAAGCACCATTTACTGGTGAGACTGTCTCTTCTCCAGTGTATATTTTCCCTCCCTTGTAACTGACTACAGATATGTAACTAACTGACCATAGCATTTATTTCTGGGCTGTCCTGTTTCACTGATCTATGTTTCTCTTTGGTGCCAGTGTCTAAACTGTACCTTTGTAGTATAGTCTGAGGTCAGGAAGCCTGTTTCCTCCAGCTCTGCTTTTCTTTCTCAAGATTGCTTTAGCTATTCCAGATATTTTGTGTTTCCAAATTTTTAGTTTTTTGTTCTAGTTCTGTGAAAAATGCCATTGGTAATCTGATAGGAATTGCACTGAATCTGTAGACTGCCTTGGGTATTTATTTTGACAATATTGATTCTTCCAATCAAAGAACATGGCATCCATCTCTCCATCTGTCGCATCTTTGATTTCTGTCATCAGCATCTTATAGCTTTTAGAGTACGGGATTTTTGCCTTCTTCAAGAATGAAAGTGTTATTCACTCAGTCGTGTCCAACTCTTTGTGATCCCATCGACTGTAGTCTGCCAGTCTTCTCTGTCCATGGGATTTCCCAAGCAAGAATACTGGAGTGGGTTGCCATTTCCTTCTCCAGGGGATCTTCCCAACCCAGGGATCAAACCCTGGCCTCCTGCATTGCAGGAAGCTTCTTTACTGTCTGAGCCAGGGAAACTCCTTAGGTAGGTTTATTCTTTATTCTTTTTGATGTGATGGTAAATGAGACTGTTCCCTTCTTTTTGTCTTTGATTGTTAGTGTATAGAATTGCAACAGATTTCTATGCACTAATTTTGTATCCTGCTACTTTACTGAATTCACTGAAAACTACTCCAATAGTTTTCTGGTAGCATGTTTAGGATTTTCTAAATATTAATATGTTATCTGCAAAGAGTGACAGTTTTACTTCTTTTCCAATTTAGAGTCCTTTTCTCAGACTGTTGTAGCTTGGACTTTCAAAACTATATTCAATAAAAATGGTAAGAGTGGACAATCATGTCTTGTTCCTAACTTTAGACAGAATGCTTTCAGCATTTTACCACTGAATCTGTTAGCTGTGGGTCTGTCACATATGGTCTTTATTATGTTGGTTTCCTCTTTATTATGGAACCTCTTTATTATGTAGGTTCCCTCTATGCTCATTTTCTGGAGTTTATCATAAATGGATGTTGAATTTTGTCAAAAGCTTGTTCTACATTTACTGAGACGATCATATGGTTTTAATCCTTCAATCTGTTAATATGTATCACCCTGATTGATTTGCAGATATTGAAAAATCCTTGTACCCCCGGGATAAATCTCACTTGATCATGATATAGGATCCTTTAAATACATTGTTGGGTTCAGTTTGCTAGTATTTTGTTGAGGACTTTTGAGTCTATGTTCATTAGTGATACTGGCCTGTCATTTTCATTTTTTTTGTGGTATTTTGTCTGATTTTGGTATCAGGGTGACAGTGGCTACATAGAACAAGTTTGAGAGTGTTTCTTTCTCTGCAATTTTCTATAATAACTTCTAAAGAACAAGTGCTAACTCTTTTCTAAATGTTTGACAGAATTCTCCTATGAATTCACTTGGTAACAGACTTTTATTTATTGGGAGTTTTTTATGACATTCAATTTCAGTATCTGTAATCGGTCTGTTCATATTTTCTGTATCATCCTGGTTCAGTCTTAGGGAATTATAGTTCTCTTAAGAATCTTTCCGTTTCTCCTAGGTTGTCCATCTTATTGGCATATAGTTGCTAGTGTAGTCTCTACAGTCCTTTGTATTTGTATATCTGTGGTGTTGGCTGTCAACTTCTTTCTTATTTCTAATTTTACTGATTTAGGCCCTCTCCATTTTTTCCTGATGAGCCTGGCAAAAAGTTTATTAATTTTGTTAATATTTTCAAAGAACAAGCTTTTAGCTTCATTGACCTTTTCTATTGCTTTTGTTTTTGGTGTCATATCTAAGATAACCATTGATTAATCTATTGCCTAATCAAAGCCATGAGGATTTATACTTGGTTTTCTTCTACAAGTTTTAGCTCTTACATTTAGGTCTTGGATCAGTTAATTTTTACATATGGTATAAAGTAGGGCTCCAACTTCACTTCTGGAAAATAGTTTTTAAGACTCATCTTCCCATATGAAACAAACCAAATATACTGAGAATGCTATTTTTACAACTACCACCCCCCATACAAATTATATAGTATTGACTGTTGTTTAGTTGCTAAGTCATGTTGAAATCTTGTGACCCCCATGGACTACAGGCTCCTTCTGTCTATGGGACTTCCCAGGCAAGAATACTGGAGTGGGTTGCCATTTCCTTCTCTAGCAGTATTGATGGGGGTAGTGAAATTGTGAATGAATTAATCCCTAAAACCACTACCTTTTTATTAAGTTTATTTTCTGCTCCACCTCTTCTGTGAGCTTCTTCCCACTCAGACACTTTAGTAGTCAGCAAGTATATTTCTGCTGGCAGTTAATAAAATCAAGAGAGATGATCTTCCCAAGTATCTAGTCTGCCTTAATGCTGGGAACATTAACTTCTTAGAGGATCTTTCTCAACATAAAGTAACCCAACAGTCTGAGTAACTGTTAGAAAGTAACAGAACCATTATTAAGCTCCAGCGATTTCCCTTTACACTAGGAATTTTTCTAACCTTATAGAGGCTTTATGCTTCCATATGTAAAGCAGTGGTCCCCAACCTTTCTGGCACTAGGGACCAGTTTCATGCAAGACAAGTTTTTCCGCTGGGGTTGGGGGCGGGGGATGGTTTGGGATGATTCAAGCACATTACATTTATTATGCACTTTATTTCTATTATTACATCAATTCCATCTAAGATCATCAGGCATTAGATCCTGGAGGCCAGGGATTCTTGATCCAAGGGATATTTTAAGAAGCTATGCTTAACAAGAAACTTTGTTAGATATTCTTTATTTGTAAGAATGCAAGCTGAATTTGGGAGCTGTGGTGAAACTGTCCAAGCCCCTAACTTACCTCTTTTGATTCTGCCATCACGTGCAAGGCAGCCATGAGGTGGCACACTGGTCACAAAGATGGGCAGTTCCCCACTCTTACTTCCTCTGCCCCCAGCTACTGTCATCCCAAGGGACTCATGTGGTTCTTTCTTTACAGTAATGTGTTTTTCCTGGCATGTAACACACTGGGCAAGATCCTAAATGTGAGAGGAAAAACTTATTGGATAATGAATTACATAGGCAAAGTAAAGAAACCTGAAGTAAAAACTTACGTGGCAATTATAAAGGCATTTTTTAAAAATCACTATAGAATTGAAAGTAATACACAGTTCTTCACAGGCACAGAAACCCTGTGGATCACAATGGCAAACTCTGGACTACTGTCTCCTCACATGACTGTACATGAAACACTCAGGGCTGCTGCTGCAGGCAAGTCCAAGTAAAGCAAGCTCATCATTTGTATATAGTTACCATGAGCTCCCAGGTCAGATCAATCTACAAAAGTAAATAACGCACTTGAATTTTAAGATCCCGAAGAGAAGCCAATTAATTTTACTTCCATTTTTCTCTTATATTCTTTGAGAGAAAAGTTGACAATAGTATTAAAGTGTAGATTTTACTAACTGCCAAAAACAAAAAAGCTACATACTTATCTTCTGATTCTGACTAACAGGTTATAAGAGCACTCAGTCATGAAGCAGATGCAAATCTACCTTCAAACCTTTTATGAAAAACTAAAAGGATATAAAATAATTGAATTTTTGAAGTTAATGACAGGGAAATAAATCCCCAACAAACTATATTCTCAAAGAAAAGCTATTTTTATTGACATCTGTTACTATTACTTATTATTGAGATACTCCTGATAACCAGTTTTCTTTTGAAAATAAAATTCAATAAAATCAAGGTACATATACGTAATAGGAATATTAAAATAATATTGAAGGCTTACTATGTGGAAAGCTCATGGCTTTATATGCATTATTTTTTAAGTTTACTTGTTTTTGGCTGTGCGAGGTCGTCCTTGCTACACAGGCTTTTCTTTAGTTGTGGCAAGTGGTGGCTACTCTTCACTGAGGTGCAGGAGCTTCTCATTGTGGTGGCTTCTCTTGTTGCAGAGCACAGGCCCTAGAGCACAGGCTCAACAGTTGTGGTGCACGGGCTTAGTGGCACGTGGGATCTTCTCGGATCAGGAATCCGCATTAGCAGGCGGATTCTTTACCACTGAGCCACTAGGGAAGCGCTATATACATTATTTAATTTAATCTTCACTGTGGTCTTCAAAGTAAGTAGTACTATTGCCCCCCACTTTTATGGATGAAGAAACAGCTTAGCTCTTGTAACTTGTCCCAAATCATACAGCTCTTTAAGTCCCTGCACAGGGATTTGAGCAGATGCAAATATATGAACATGTGCACATAATATGATGCACTCTGTATACGTATGTCTGTGTGCACCCACACCATGCCACTGCTGTCCCACAGGGAAAGCCAACATCTATCAACTGTGAGAAAATGCAGGTAAGAATTAACATTATTAACAATATCAACAATAGAAATATGAGTTTATGGTTACAGAATTGTAGCATTCCTTTAATGACATGATTTGAAAGCACTGACATGTACCTATCTGTTAATCCAGCCCCTGAAACTGCCAGGCCCATCTCCCTTTCTCTGATCCTAGAACACATATAACTCTTGAAATTTTATTTAAGAAAGATACTTGCGAGAACTGCCTAGCACTCCCAGAAAATGTTATGACCTAGTAGAAACCTTGGAAATGTCTTAAAGGTAGTGGCCTGTTTAAAGGTATGAAATTTTAGTATCCTTCAAAAATGGACAAAACCTACTTTATTAAGACAACTCATGTAAATTCAGTAGTCTTGAGTATATTTACAAGCAATTTTGGCTTTCAGGTATTCAATTAAAGATGGTTGTTTCATTTGTCTAGAGGGCTTAGATATACAATTTCTACTTGGGAATGGAACCAAACCAAACTTTATACTCAGTATACTTCAATTAAAGTACTAAATCAAACAAATGTTTATCTAAGCAGCTACTCAGAGGCCTAGTAGCAGGCTCATGTATGCCATGATTTTTACAACGATTATAAATAATCTGAACAGGGTTTTTTGGGTGAATTTGTGTTTGCTTTCCCTAGGAGACCCTTTTTCCAAATCAGGATTTTATGTAACAAATGCAGTGTTTTAGTAGTAAATAGCTAACACTTAGAAGTATATTTCATGTGGTTGTTCTAACCAATCAGATTTGCAGAGTACACAGTAATGCTAAACTTATTCTATTTAAAATGTTGTCATGTAAGTTCAGTTCAGTTGCTCAGTAGTGTCTGACTCTTTGTGACCCCATGGACCACAGCATGCCAGGCCTCCCTGTCCATCAACAACTCCTGGAGTTTACTCAAACTCTTATCCATTGAATTGATGATGCCATCCAACCATCTCATCCTCTGTTGTCCCCTTCTCCTCCTGCCTTATATTTTTCTCAGCATCAGGGTCTTTTCAAATGCGTCAGTCAGTTGTCATATAAAATTAAAGACAATAAGAGTTAGCAGGAGAGTTAAGAGAAAAAAATATTTGCCCCAAATAAAATAAGCAGAGTTTTCTATATGAATGTTGGAATGACCAAGTAGTTTTTAAAAATGTCTTAAAATTATGTACAGACACTCATATCTTGAATTACTGTAAAATTTAACAATGTAAAATTCAAAAATAGATTCAGTAATCTACTTTTGCCTTATAATTCTTTAGGAATATATATTATACCCATAGAGCAAGGACGAGCCGTATGAAACAACTATTTGAAATTCCTATTCAAAACAGTAAACCCTTTTTCATAGTCATCATCATAAAGGCAAAATTACAGGTTTCCTTCATATACTTCAATTTCAGCTCAGAAATGAGAATGAGTCTGTGGGTACAATTTCTTACAAGTATTAACTAAACCAGAAACTAGTGACAAGTCTGTACTTAAGCTAGGAAACCAGATACACCTGACAGGCCAAAAATATGTCTGCTGTTAAGGGGTGCTTTTCTCAGGATCCCTATGACATTCCGAAGGTAAGTATTCTCTCAAATATTCTCCTTACACTAAGAAGTCATTTTAGCACATAGGGAACTTCCTGTGATTTTAAGCAGACCAATAGATATTTTTGTTTAGTAAAGAAATTTAATTTTACCTAGGAGGTTGACTGTGGAAGCTCATTTAGCAAGAAGGAACTACAAACCCTCTTTAAATTTCTGCAACTTAAGTGAGACAGTATCAAAATTCTCAGCACAAGTAAAAGACCTTGGTATATGTTGCAAAGCCAGTGAAATACTGAAGAAGCAGGGATAAAACATACCAGAATTTTAAAAGATTCAGGGTAGTCTTCCTATTCTAGAAGATATAAACATATGGTATACATGTAGCTGTCAAAATTTACGAGTTATGTGTTTAATATTCAAATGTCTAATTCTGTTTTAGGCAAGCTACCTACCATTGCTAAGTACAGGCTGTCAATCATTGTCTTCATTATGCCTTTTCAATTATGTAACCTTTACATTTAAATGAGCAAGTTAAGTCCCATTTTCAAACAGAAGTAAACAAACCAAAGATTTTTCTGGACAATTACTTCTCATTAATCACCTGGCAGGAGGCCTTCCCCACCAAGAAACTACTGACTGAGGGACTGAGACAGGCATTCTTCAAGGTGGCAGGATGCACACACTGCACAAACACTTCTGTGCACCTTCTCCAGGAGTGAACAGCCCTCATTAAAGTTGCACCAGCTTGTAATGACTTATCCTTGGAGGGTGGATGAATTCAGAACCGTGAGAAGGCGCCTCACCTTATGCGAGCTGGGTCTGTTATAAGGCAGCGTCTGTGCGTGGTGCTGGCTGCTGCTCTGAGTTCCTGCTTCTCGGACGGTGCTTCCAGGCTGGGGTTTCCCTGGTCTGGCAATTGTTAAACTCACCCTCTCCCCGCTGGCCTGGAGGAAATACAGACACAGCCGCCAGTGATTACCGATGTTTCTTATTTTGCAGAGCATAGATACTTCCCATCACTGCGCCAGAGCCTTGCCTGGGGTGGCTGCAAGTGCCTGGTGGCAGGAGGAAGGAAGCTGGTCTTGTGAGCTTGTGGTTCAAGGTGTCTGCCGCTGAAATACATGAACAGCTCTTGGACAGACCCTCCCCAGACCTCCCTCCCCAACAACCCAGGCAGAGTAGTCCACCTCCCCAAGGAGGTGTTCTTCCTCCCCAGGACTTCTTGAAGGGTAACTTTCTTTTAAAATGAAAACAAAACATGCAAGTCTGTCAACAGGAGATGACTGAGTCAATCAGCTGGTGAAGATCAGGACATGGTTCTACACTTACTTCCATGGTTAAGATGTTCTCAACATACTGCAGACACAAAGCTGCAAATTCAGAACTTACAAGGTGAGTGCCTGTGTGGGTGTTGTGTTAATGTGTGTCCGTCTGCGGACATACACACCCAGGGGTTTGTAAGGATGTTCTCTGAACAATGTTGACATCGCTGGCGGTGTTTGTGCAAATTCAGTTTTAACATATTTTCCATATTTTATCTTCGATATTTTATTTCCATTTTAGACTCAGAATCTATGTTATTTTTACAATCTTCAGGAAGATTATTGAAAGTGAAAGTTGCTCAGTTGTCTGATTCTCTGTGACCACACAAACTGTAGCCTGCCAGGCTCCTGTGTCCATGGAATTCTCCAGGCCAGAATACTGTAGTGGGAAGCTGTTCCTTCTCCAAGGGATCATGCCAACCCAGGGATCAAACCCATTCATTTTTCCCAAAAAGAAACTTAAATTGAGCAACTTGAGTTTTCTATGCTTTGGGGAAAAGAAAAAAATCACAACACAAAATATGATGCAACTATTTAACTATTTGAATTATAAAAATCCAAATAAATGTATTACTGATTAAAATTTTAAAGTGTGTTTTATACCGGTGTAACTATATTTTCCACATTTTGGTTAGAAATTTAGAACACAGCCTGAGACACAGTCCATATATATTGCTCTCTTCCTGGCTATCTTACTGAAGTGATTTCTCACTTCAAAAAGCCCACCCAACTCACTCATTTTCCTTTAACAAATCCCCAAGCTGGGTGAACTTTCTTCCCCACTTCCCCCCTACAAGATGAACTGTTCTCAGCAGTGCAGCAGCTGATGTGACCCACAGGCAAAGCCCCTGGTGCCCTGAGTGCTGCCTCTGATATGAGGGAATGTCAAGGCATTCAACTTCTTTAAGCTTGAAGTCTATATAATAAGACCAATGCCTGAACCTCCTCTCAGTGCACTATGGCTGTGAGCATGTTTCCTGAAGGCTACATTTAACCAAAAAGTGAAAGAAAAAAAGAGGGGGAGTAGGTTAAAGGGGGAGTGAAACCTGAGTTTTCTTAGTCTTAAAACCTCACTGGTATTTGATTCTGTGCACACACACACATTCCATGACCACCAACCTACCCTTATTTCAGATACTCAGTTAACGGAGTCTTGGTTTCCACTGCAATGTGTGTTGTGCCTGCTTAAAAAACGCATTCTGCTTTACCTTCCTGTAAGGCTGTGGGACCGCCGACCGCCTCCCTCCCCCTTAGATGCCATGGCATCCTAGAACGTAACAATCTTCTCTGGTTTTTAACTCATCTGTTTTGATGCTGTTACTGAAAACACACTTCTTTTCCCTAATAATGACAACCTACTTCCAGAGATTATGTGTTTGAAATGCTCTGGATTCCTTTTTATTTTTTCAAAGGCACTATAGAGATACTCTGAATAGTAAGTTACCTTCCCCTATTTTTATGGACTGAGAAGTGAAGGGGAGTGGAGAGACCAGGTAACTCACACCCTTGGTGACCACAGCCCCTGGGGTCTTGCTGCTCCCACATGTCCACATGTGAAGTGTGGACACCACCACCAGCCATGTGACACCAAACGGCCTTTAGAAACAGCCCACCTGGAAGGTCATGGGGGTGCAGACCAGCTGGGAAGAGGCAGGACTAGTGTGGATGAGACAGTGTGGAAGAATTTAGGTGGCCTGGCTGGATGGTGCGGTGACATCGCACCACCCCGAACCAACCGCTGTCACCCGCTGGTTAGAACGCACACTGAGCTCGGAGGGGAGCCTGGGCCAGCACAGCAGGTGCAGGCGGGGCTCACCTGGATGATCTGGGCGGCCAGCTCGGGCGTCCCGTGCTTCAGGTCGTGGCCATTGATGGCCAGCACCCGGTCATTGCTGCTCAGCCGGCCGTCCTGGGCCGCCAGCCCCCCTTCCAACAGGTCCAGGATGAAGACGCCCGGCTCATCAGTCCTGCGCACGAGTTTGATGCCTAGCTGCTCAGCAGAGTCCCGCTTGTGCAGCACCACCGGGAAGACCTCCTCCCGGGGCGAGCCGCCCTCGGGATGGCCGTGTGCACGGCTGCCGAAGCGCCTCTCGCGAAGCACGGTGAGCTGCAGCGTGCTACAGGGCTGCGACAGCACGGCCCGGGCATAGTTGTGCGACACGCTGCTGATGTTGTAGTTGTTGACCTGGCAAGAAAGCATTAGGGCGACTCTTATTTTACCAAGTTGTGGAAATGTTTAACATTTCTAAAGGAGAAATTGTGAGAAACATATACAGTCATTATTTACAAGGACGTTCTAAAAGATGGACTTCCTAAAATTAACTTAAAATGAAGAGCAGTAAGTAGAGATTGGTAGTTCAGACCACAGCCTTTAATGATAGCTGGATAACCTGTGGTGGATTTCAGAGCTTGTGTGAGTGTCCCATATATAAAATGTGTTTACCATTATTCACTCCACCGAGTCAGGATGAGCCTAACTAGTCAACATCAGGTATGGCAAGGGGTGATGAAAGACTAGCTCTAGTGGAACAGAAATGGAAGGTCTACTGGATTACAAGTTTGCTTGATCAAATGAAATCCACTTAAGTTAGAGAAAATAAACCTAAGGAAACTGGCACATTCCAAATATACCTTACTTCAGATGAGTGACTTTTACTTTAAAGCAGATAATCATAATTTCACTCTAATTCTTTGGCTCACAAGTGTAACATATCTAACAAATACAAGCATAATTTAGTACTCACAGAACACTTATTAAACTTTGTAACTCTGAAATAAGTACAGTGACTGATCTTTGGACATGTAACATCACTAAGACAATACACTCAGCTCCAGGTGTTTACCCCATGAGAGGAAATTAGCACAGCTCTTGTATTTTTCACAATGAGAGCTGCTTCCGATCCAATGCGACAGCGAGGGGGACAAGGCTCTGAACAGCAGTGACAGGCTCTGGCTGAGGTAGGTGTGATGACCTGAACTCCTTACATTTTTTTCATGTTAATGTACGTGAAGCAAGGCCTCCCCACTTCCTATTAATCTAGGGTTGATAGTTCTGAACCCTATTACCTTGAAATTTTGTTGATTTTGGCTTGTTAACGTCTTTAAAACTTCAATCAAATTCATAGGTATCATACACAAACTTGCTATTCTCCCATGTCTGAGACTTCTGCCCATTTGGTAGCCACCCAAGCCCTCAATAAGAACACTGTATAACACAGGATCA
The DNA here is from genome assembly GCA_007570785.1 of Antilocapra americana. Classification (NCBI taxonomy): domain Eukaryota; kingdom Metazoa; phylum Chordata; class Mammalia; order Artiodactyla; family Antilocapridae; genus Antilocapra; species Antilocapra americana. Next base: position 33,201,523 of record ML663566.1, read on the forward strand.
AGTACATAATTAAAGCAGTGTCTAAAAAGACTAGTCAGCCATGGATCTATGAATCAAAAACCATTCTTTCTGGCTATTCAGCTAAGAGCCACCTAGCTCTACGCTCACATGTGTCCTTCTTGCATTCAGTTATCACTTGACTCTGGCCGAAACCCAGTCATAGCCATGCGGAAGCACGCAGCCTCTTAACTAGCCTTGAGCAGTAGGAGTGGAGCATCCCACAAGGGAAAAACGTTTTCCCTCATGAATGTGCAGTTGCTGGAAAAATGCAGAGATAAAGAAGAGACCAAATTGTTGTTTCTAGGCTTTGTAAAAGCAGCGCCATAGGAGTAAATGCTACCATTTTGGTTAAATGTGCTTTGAACCAGTGCAATCAACACATGGGGCTTCCCTGGTGGCTCGGATAGTAAAGACTGCCTGCAATGCAGGAGACCCGGGTTCGATCCCTGGGTCAGAAAGATCCCCTGGAGAAGGTCATGCAACCCACTCCAGTATTCTTTGTGGAGAACCCCATGGACAGAGGAGCCAGGCGGGCTACAGTCCATGGAGTCACAAAGAGTCAGACATAACTGAGAGACTCACACATTCACTTCACTTTCAATCAACACATGGCTGTAGTTATTTTCCTTCCGAACCAAACATGCCTCAGTCATTGATGATAGCTCCAACTGAGAACACTCATTCTTCATAATGTTCTAAAAGTTGTATTATCTTTAACTGTGACACTGATGTAATTTATACCAGCATTATTTTTTTTCTTCCAACTGCTCAAAAGGCTGCATCACAAAAGGCCCTGAAGGTATATGGGTCTCCTTGTCAAAGAGCCTATTTAGCAGAAGAAGGTGTGTGTTTAATGTGGGAAAAACAAAGCCACACCTGTTAGTGCAAATAGTTTGCTAAAATAAAAGCACAAGCTTGGAGCTCTTTGCCTTATAAATATACCATCTTCACAACTCTTAGGTATTTTCAAATTGGGCTCCCTGTATTATTTATGTAGCTCACACAAAGATGGAGATAACCAGACAGTAACAAATTCCAAGCAGCCTTCTTTCCCAGTGTTCACTTCTGAGCGACCATAAATACTCCACATGTGGGTAGGGGTGTGGCTTTACTTACTGGCTCCAGCACACCAGTCAAGAGGCCAAGCAGAAGTAAGGGCCCACAGTAGCAGAGATCCTTTTGAATTCATTAATCAGATTAGGTGTTCAGACTTTTGTTACCAATTTGAATCATTAAACTGGATTTCAGATGACTATTACTAGAGTTATTAGTATTATGCCTCCACAAACAACAGTGCCTTGGAATTTCTACAATGTAAATGTATAGCTTTGAGTTAATTTTCAAAAAATATGGTCAATAATTTCAGATAACTAATGTTGAGTTATAAGGATTCAGTTATATTAACACAATTCTCTAAAACAGAGGAGTAAAAGGTCCACTGCCCAACTATATTAGCAAACAAAGCCTAAAAAACTATTTAACCTCAGCTGTAGTCAAACAAATGCAAATGAAAACAAAGTATTTATTTTTACCTTTAAAATTTAGAAAAAGAATACCTAATGCTAGTATATCACTGTTGGCAAAAAAGAAAACACAAAAACTTATGTACAATTATTAACAGAATGGCTGGCAGTCAGAGAAAATGGGACAAAGAAAAGACACTATATGAACTGCAGAAAAGGGCAGCTGGGTTCTGTTCTTTTCCTGAACCGCCCGAGTGTCAGGATGTGAGATGCCCACAGGCTTTGCCAGCCTCGTATGGCTAAAGACTAATGTCATAAGGTGAGAGCAATCAGCTGTGCAGTGAAGAGAGAGCTTACTGGTAAACACCGCACAGTCAATAAGCTGAGTTTACATAAGCAGGACTGGTGACACTTCCTGTACCCTGTTTCTTCCTAGTATTTCTAAACAAAACCCTGCTGGAAAGTTCTGTCTGTGTCAGCTGTGCTAAGGGCAGAGAGGAAGGGTTTGGGGCCCAAGTGTTACAGTGGGGATAACATACCTGAGGGGCAGCATACATGTATGGGTGGGGAAATTCCTAGAGGTTCCAGGCTTACTTCAGTAAAGGAGGTGGTTGTGCCTGGCAGGACGCTTAGAGCCACATCCACTCCATCAGGGTGGCAGCAGTCACACAGAAAAGACAAAGTCCACTTACACAGTGCACTGTCCTGACGTGCCAAGTGACGAACGGAGCGGTGGAGGTGGTCAGTGGCTCTCATAAGGAGAGAGAAGGGCTAAGCAGAACTGGAAGGACGAAGGTGGACAAGCCAGCACACTGGGCCAGGCTGGAGCTTCATCCCACACAGAAGCCTCACCTCCCTCTCCCCACAGCCCCAAGGCTAAGAAAACACCACCTGTCCTGAGCCAGCTCTTGGGAAAGGGGAGAAAATGCAAACAAATTCTGACACACTTTGCATATAAAAACAACAAAACTCACCTACATACAACGCAGGTCCCACAGTACCACAATGTTGTTCTAATCTCCTGAGTAAGAATGAGAAAGTGCCAAGTTGACAGAGGAATTAAAACGAGTACCTGAAGAATCTGGTCCCCAGCAAGGAGGCGTCCGTCTTTGGCGATTACCCCGTCGCGGTAGACTTCCTGGATGACAATGTTAATCAGTGGCGTTTCGTTGCCACCCACAATGCTAATTCCTAGCCGAATAAAAGGATTAGACCGGTGGATTTCGATGGTGGTGATTTCACCTTCCGGTAAGCTAAGTGGTTGTGGTGTGGCTGCCGAGTTAAAAGTGAGAGAAAAATAGATGGAAAGAGAAATAACATTTTATATCTTGATTATCTTCAGGCAAAGAAGTCATATTACATTAACAGCTATGCAATACCACTGGATAAGAAAACAGAATGACAAACAATATCTGTGTGTTAAGATTATCTAAACATTTCTTCTCCTAAAGGTGATCAGTGAATTATTGCAACCAGCTACTACATATCAGATCATGAGGGGTGACACAGAGATCTGAAAGTTGTATTAAGAGAACATCACCTCACCCTAACTGATGAGACGGTCTGGAGGGTGGTATGTGTGAAAGTCACTCAGTTGTGTCTGACTCTTGGCGACCCCATGGACTATATAGTCCATGGAATTCTCCAGGCCAGAATTCTGGAGTAGGTAGCCTTTCCCTTCTCCAGGGAATCTTCCCAACCAAGGGATCAAACCCAGGTTTGATACTCATTGGAGGACTCTTTACTAGCTGAGCCACAAAGGAAGCCCAAGAATATTAGAGTGGGTAGCCTATCCCCTCTCCAGCAGATCTTCCCAACCCAGGAATTGAACCGGGGTGTCCTGCATTGCAGGCAGATTCTTTACCAACTGAGCTATAAGGGAAGCCCCTGGAAGCTGGAACAAGTGTCAACAATGCACAGCAGTATAAAGAAGACAGTTCTGGTATGTGGTCACCACAGGGGTGAGAGGGAAGTCACACAGGCCCTGAGAAAGGGAGCATCTTAAAAAGGGGTTATGGTTGTGGTGGGCAAAATCTGAATTTGTAGGAACTTCTTCAAGAAAAGTATATTTAAAAGTAAGTACCCAGGGCCAACCACTAAGCTGTGCCCAGGAGTCATGACTGTAGGCTTTCCTCGGGGGTGGGAGTTGGACCACCAGAGCCTCGCAGCAGTCAGAGGAGTGGCCTCGGCCTCAGAGACACACCCAGCCCTTCTCTGGCTGCACATGCTGACCGACCAGTCTCTCCACTCTCCCCACACAACCTCCTCACGGCACCGACACAGGTTTTGGGTCAGTTAGCGGATGGAGAGGGTCTGGCACCTGAGGCACTTAATTGGGATCATTATTTTCATTGTTCTTGATATTGTTGTTTTCTTAGTCAAGAAGTGACAAGCAAACGTTTGAAGAGAAATACTAAGAAGCAGTTTGAATACAAGAGGAAGTGGAAAGGTCCCCTTCCTAGGGCTAAGTTCTGAGTCCTGCACTAACCTGCAAACTGTTGGAACCGTACCCCTAAAAGGGTGACTTCTGTGGTATGTGAACCATATCTCAAAGTTAATTGTTTAAAGAGGAAAACAACCCATGTGGGAGGCCAGTGGGGAGAGGTGGGAAGGAAGGAAGGAACGCCTGACTTGAGACGAGGTGGAGATCAGAGGTGGGGGTGGCACGTACTGTCCCCAGCCGGGCTCTCCTCGAAGGCGGGGTTGTCCAGGCCGGGCTCCTCCGTCCAGGAGGGAAGGGTCGCCGACGTCAGGGTCCGCCCTGAGCTGTCCGTTTCAGGTGATAAAGCAGCTGGAAGGTCTATGACAGTGGTTCCATTTTCATTCTCAATCTCCATCTGAGTCTTACTAGTTTTCCGTTTCTCTAGGGCAGCTCTCCGATGAGAAGCTCCAGGGCATCTAGAAAGACAACACCGGGTAGTTTCCAGGCGGTGTGAAAGGGAAAGAAAAAGTGACTAATAGTTTGTACCACAACTAAACAACAGCAAAGGCTTCTATGCAAAAAGCACCTAGAAGTACCCACAAGCAGTACATAATTCTGATCTTAATTTCCACAGAAACTAAGTTCTTACCACTCACTCCATGCAGCAAATTTAAAACAAGGCATCAGCACAAACAAGGGTCTGGTATAATATCTCAAAGAATACTTCAATAAGAAGCTGTGTTCAGGAATGTATTAGTACCAGAAATACATACACAGTATACAGCACTACACTAGTCTCTGCCCTGCGAGGGTTGTCATGAGGTCCAGTTACATCCCCCTTTTCACAGGGTAGATGGCTGAACCGCAGTAGTGGGAATGAGCACCTTTCTCCACATGCCGCCAGCGCCCTGCCTCAGACCCCGAGTCCTGCTGGCCTCGCTGCTCTTGCAGCCAACACTGCACCTCACTTGCTAGGAGCAGAGATCCACCAGCTGCAGGAAGCTCAGCCAAGGCTCAGACTACCTACTTTATGACAGACATGGAAGCAGCGAAAACATACCTCCTGGTTTATAAAAGCAGAGCTGCAACAGGGGAATTACAGATACGCTATGAAACTTGAATGTATTTCTAACTTCTGGGGTAAGTACCAAGAAATAAGAACTGTTACCTGGCTTGTTTTGACTTGTTTAGGCAAACAAAGGGGAGAGATACATGCTTGTTTAAACATTTAAAGAAAGTCTTATACACACGTTGGAAATGCTGCAAGGTGCCAGCTTTTTTCGACCTGACGTCTCGATTAGACACAAGATGAATAATGAATGCCATCTGAGGAGTGAGTGGGAGAAGGTGTCAGGCACCTGTGAAGGAGAGAGCCAGGCACACCCCCCCAGACCCTGACATGATTCCACAGACCCCACCGACTCTCCGGCTGGGAGAAGGAATTAAGATAAGGTGGGGCAGGGTAGACGACAGTCTTGTGTTCAGGACTGCAGCCCTTCATTCAATGACAGCATTCTTGAAAAATCTAAAATTTCAAACAAATTAAGCATAGAATTAAATTCAATTAAAGTACAGAATTCAATTAAAATTAGAAGCTATTCTTTAAAGGTATGAGTAATAAAAATTTCCCACATGAACCGAAGATTTATTTTAGGTCCTGGATTTCAAGGTCTTGAGAAGGTCATTATGAAGTCTCTCTATTCAGCACTCTCTCCTGACTTGCTTTCCCTTCACCTTGCTAAGAAGGGGGACAATGGATGTTCGGTGCTGCACTACAGGGCAGCGCTCCATGGAGTGTTTCTGCAAGGGCCTGGTGAATATTTTTGAAAATTATATCACTGAAAAGATTACTTCTGTTGAGTAGAAGTAATTAGAATTTAATTAGAAATTCATTTTTAAAATATTTTACTTGATAAAAAATTGGCACAAAAAAACTGAATCATAAAAATACAACTAAAATAGGTAAAGATTTAGTTCTCAAAATATGTATCATACACAAATATCTACACAGACTAGAAAAAAGGATTAGGAACAGGAATTGAAGAGGAAATACAAACAATATGAACACCTGGGAATTAGCCTAATAAATGACTAAAAAAAAGTCCTACAAACTAAATAATCATAAAGGCTAAGAAATAGTTATTAAACATACATGGAAAAACAAGTTTCCAGTAGGAGAGCAAATTTGTAACAGGATAAAGACATTAAAAATGATGCCATATAAAAATACAAAAGAATAAGCCTGCCTAGCTGGCATCAGAGGAAGGTTAGAGAGGGCACCTTTGGGAACACCCATGTTTAAATATGATGGACCAGCTGAGTAGATGGAGATAGAACAACCACAAAAGAGGGTCAACAAAGAAAAAGCAGCCAACTGTGTCAATGCCATGAAGGGGCAAATAAGATAAGGGCCACCGCGCTGGTCTGATCTGGAAATGAGAGAGTCATGGTGACCTTAGAGAGAACACTTTCAGTGACGAGGGCAGAAGCCCAGACAAACACATGCAGCTCTGTTAACAAAATACATGCATTCCACAAATCTGCACAGAGCTCAGGGCAAAAGAGGGCTGGGGCAGACCATCTAAAACCAGGGTGTCTGGGGATGGGGATGGTTCCTAGTGGATACAGGGCTTCTTTCTGGGGTGTTGACACGTTCCAAAAATTAGACTGTGATGATGGTTACACAGTTCTGTGAATGTACTAAAAACCACTGAACTGTATACTTCAAAAATAGCTGAAGTTTATGGTAGATGAAATATATCTCAATAAAACTAGTTTTTAAACAAAAATTAGGGGGCAAATAGACCACAGCAAAGCTCTGACACAGGTGGCCAGAATCAGTGTCCCTCCTGTCTATCAACCTTTGAACCTGAAAGAGAAAGGAAGACACCAGCAGGTGTTGAGTGTCTAAGCTGCGCCTGCTGCTCCGTAGACGTTATGGACAGTATTTCACTGAACCCTCACAACTGCTCTATCATACCCATTTTACAAATAGGAAACTTGAACAACTACCTAGGTCAATACCACAGAGCTATTAAATTACAGAGTCAAAACCCAAACAAACTCAGATTTGACTTCAAAGATGCCTGCTCTTTATATTGGCTCATACTAAGTTCATTCTTATGGAGTCCCATCTCAGCACCTTAAGAAAACATAAATTGCATTCCTTTCACAAACTTGTATCTAGAAACACAGTCATAGAACGTTAGAGTGAGAAAGGCCTTGGTAACACAAAACTCACAAGCAACAACAAAACCTCTGCTTATTAAATGGTGCATTTAACAGTAACAACACAAACTGCAACTGGCACCAGGGGGTAGGTAACTGTACTAGGAGGCTAGCAGGGACACTACTGCACATGATTAAAAACAGCACAAAACAAGTACACACTGATCCAAGTTAAATGCCCTGAACAAGATCGGGGTAGGTGTGCACTCAGTGCGGGTGGAAGGGGAACCCTGAGACAGTGGGCGGCCCTGACCAAAGGCACTGGACGCAATGTGACCGGCAGCAGGCTGAGCATTTGTCACTCCCCAGGGAGGGCCCTCTACATGCAGGTGTGTCTTTAAATTTTTCCTAAATAAATCCCAAAGGCTCTTGCAGCAGCCAGAGCCAGACTGAGGGACTTCTTTCCTACTGAAGGTTGTAATTTCACTCCCCTATTCTGGCTCTCCTTATGGAGGAAAATCACATACGAACTAGCTTGATTTATGGCATAGTGGCACCATTCCCTGATATACGATGACTCACATTAGGAGATGCAGAGTGTAGCAGAACACACTGTATTATTAGTAGCAGTGTTAGTGGGGGTTGGGGGAGTGGTGGCAGCGGCAGGAACAGTAGACGTAATATAAAATAGCTCACGATTAAGTGCCAGCACGATGCCAGGCACTTAATGAAGCTCAATGAATACGAGCATCTTAGAACCAAGAAAAATGATTAAAATAGTTACAGATTAGAGCATGCAAAAATCAATTTAAATGGCATTAGTAAAAATGTTAGATTAGGGGTATCTGAAAAGCCTCTCCTCCATAAAGCCATGCGAACACTGGGGAAAATTGTCAGTACCAACTATTACTGAACTCTGGAAATAACCCAGGGTTCGGTAGCAATATGGAATGCATTTATTTAAGAAAAATGACTGAGTCTCAGCAGAAGGTACAAGTGAGCTAAATTTTAGTGTACCAGTGAAATCAAGTCCATACTAATCTGAAATAGACTGTTGAAAGTTAATGTTAATTGTAATCCCCTAGGCAACCACTAAGAAAATAATTCATAAAATATGTATGAACAGGAACAACAAAGGAATTAAAATGGCATTCTTAGAAATTCTATTTAACAAAAACGGGAAGAAGTAGATGAACCTTTAGAGAAATTGAAAAGAAATGATATATATAAACAAATAACAAAATAAAAAAGACATAAATTCTACCTAGTCAGTAATTACATCAAATATAAATGATTTAAACACTCCAATCAAAAACCAGTAATTGGCAGGATGGATTAAAAAGACAAATAGGATCCAACTATAATACTGTCTACAAGAAACACATTTCAAAGATACAAATAGGTTTAAATCAGAAGGAGAGAAAAAAATGAACAAGCAAACAACATAAAGAGTTGAATGGGTACACTAATTTCAGACAATAGGGACTTTAAGACAAAAATACTTTCTAGTGACAAAGAACATTCTACAATAACGAAAAGGGTTTGATTTATCACAAAACTATGACAATTATAAACATAAACACAACAGCAGGCCCTCAAAGTATTTACATGAAGCTCAAAATGACAGAATTAAAGGAAAAAAAATAGTCTTAAAAAGAAAAAGTCTAAGACTTCTCTCTCCCACTTTCAATAATGAATAGAATAATTAAACATAAGGAAAAGAAAAGAGACTTTTAACAATATTATACATCAACCAGACCTAAGATAAATCTATAGAACACTCCACCCATCAATCGTGGAACACACCTTGTGTACAAATGGAATACTTTCCAAGACAAACTGTGTGCTAGGCCACTAAAAAAAAAGGCATCAATAAAATTTAAAGTATTAAATCATACACATGTTCTCCAATGACAATCCATTCAAATTGGATCAAAGATGCAAATGTAAGAGCTAAAAGTGTAAAAGTCTTAGAAGAAAACATAGGCGTAAAACTTCATTACCTGGGATTAGGCAGTGGTTTTTTTAGCTATGACACCAAAAGCACAAGCAAAGAAAGAAAACATAAAATGGACTTCATAAAAATTAAACTTGTCTGTCCTTCAAAGGGCACAGGAAAATGAAAAGACAACTGACAGAATAAGAGAAAATACTTGCAAATCACATATTTAATAAGGGTCAGAATATGCAGAGACTGCTTACAACTTACAAAAAGATAATCCACTTTTAAAATGGACTAGTGATGTTAAGCATTTATTCATAAGCTTATGAGCCATTTTAAATATCTTCTCTGGAGAAATATCTACCTAAATCCTTTGACCATTTAAAATTATATTGAGTTTTTGTTCAGTTGGAAGAACTCTTTATATATTCTGGATACTAGACCCTTACTGGATACATGATTTACAAATACATATCTGTTTTTTACATTATGTAGGATGAAAAAATGCTGGTGAGCATGTGCCAGACACAAACTTCTCTCCAAGTTACAAAGTGAATTTAAAAGAGCAATCTTCTCGCAGCCTACCCTGACCCTTAAAGGCTCAAAACCATGTTAACTCAACTAGAGAAGTTCTCAGCATAGAAATACTTTTTTGAAGTTTTTCTCTGTATTGTACGTTCTTTCAGAATATTGTTAAACTCAACTTCTAAGAGGAAAAGAAAAGACGGTTCTGAATTTTGCCATAAACTAGGGCACAAATGCTCAATTTAATTTAAAAAAATTATCACTTACAATTACCATAAGCTTTAAATGTTAAATTGCTGAGGATAAGGCAGGATGGGGTTGAGAAGGGAAGAGGAATCCTCATAGTTGATGTTGCTTGGCAGAACTTCACAAAGCAATTACTAAAATGTTACATGCGTCATACAGTATATGGAATATTTCTTGAGGGCTTTAGTTCTCCCTTCAAGATGAGCACTTTTCCATGTCTTTTAAAATTCTTCATTGTTTTCCTAATATATAATCAGTTAATAACTAGTAATTTTATTTAAAAACACAGTCATCTTTCACAAATGTTTTACTCTTAGCCCTAGGACAAAATGTCAGCTGTTCTCAAACTGAAGCAGATTTCTTAAGAGTAGAATTTTGTTCAAATAGGGAAGGTAATTTTGCACTCAAAACTACCAGATTTAGCAAACTGTTTCTACTGCCATATTTCTACTAATAAAACTATCATAATTCTGTGTCTCATGACATCACCCTTATTGCTAGTTTGTGCTGGTTTTACATGACTGCACATTTTTTGTTCTCTTCCCACAAAGGGAAGTTTATGCCTCAAATCTGGACAGTCTTGTAACTGACAACATAAGGGATGCTATGTGACTTGAAGGCTAGACCATACAAGGTCATGCAGCTTCTCTGTATTTACTGGAACCCATGTAAGAACTTATAAAGTAGTCGGAGGCCACTGTGCTGGAGGGGCACCTGGAGGCTCTCCTGTGGACAAGTCCTGCCTGAGCCCACGCCTCCGGTGACCTTCATCAATACGCCAGACACGTGAATGAAGCTACTGTCCTGGATGTAAACTTATTCCAGTTCCACTGGCTGCAGTCCTGGGCTTTCAGTTCTCAGCTGTGGCCCAGAGTGGACAGAGCAGAGACAAGCTAGCCCTGCTGTGCCCTGAGTCCCTGACTCACCGAATCCATGAGTGGACTATGTTTCCATGTGCTCACTGTTTTATGTGGTTATACCTGCAGTGGCTGGTTTCTCACCAATACTGACATTGAACACTTGTGAGGTCAGTCAGGCAATAGGTAAGTGACATAAGGGTCTTTGCTGGTGGCTCAGTGATAAATAATCTGCCTGCCAATGCAAGAGATACTGATTTGATCCCTGGGTCGGGAAGATCTCCTGGAGAAGAAAATGACAACCCACTCCAGTATTCTTGCTTGGGAAATCCCATAGACAGAAGAGCCTGGTGGACATGGGGTTGCAAGAGTCAGATACAACTTAGCAACCAAACAACAACAAACAATAGATAACCAGAACACAGAGTAACGATTTAACTGAACAAACGTTAGTTCTAATTTTGATAATCAGAAATCACTCCTAGCTCTTTACATCAAGCAAGTCACCTCACCTTTTCAAATCATTCACCTTTTTCAATGTTATCTTTAAAAACACAGCCATAAGACACTTTGGAAATGATTAGTAGCTCAAATATTAATACACACTTGGAAAATGGAACTTTCAATTGGACATAACTGCTTAGCTTTTATCAACCTATAAGTGAAGGTATAGTTTGCAGTTCCCAAGTTTTTACATCATTGACGTAACAGTTTGATAAAAAAAATTCATGATACTCCAACTACATATTAAATTCTTGAATGCATTTTAAGTAAACATTCCTACAATAACTGAGTAATTTTTATCTCACTGCTAGCAAAATAATTAACTGAACTGAGACTCTGTTCAGTTCCTCTAATATCCCAAAACCAATGTTAATAAGAGCCAGAAAAGAAACATTTCCTAAAAAGAATACTTCTACTGAGAGAAAAGTCTAAAATCTTCAACCTCAGCCACAACTAGGCCTGAACCAGACAGTAGACTCAAAAGTCTGGGGTCAGTTTCCAGGAAGTCTCTGTTATTGTGTTCAGATTCTATGCCTGCTGGTGATCAAAGATAAACAAAAACCTAACATAACATGCATTTTCAAAAGTGTACACATCTATCCCACTCTTACTTCACTGGAGCTTAAGTTTAAGCAATTCCTTGGTAAATCTTCTCATTCTTTCTCATAAATGGAAATTATTTCTAATGAGTACACTCATGTATAACACTGATGTTTAGGACTAGAATGAACACATATTCACACGTATATGAAACATTTACTACCACACAGCAGAGAATGGGATTCACCTTGTCTAAGGCCATCATGGTACGGCAGAACAGTAATCAGGAACACTGAAGTCTAACCATGCCTTTACCTATCTCCAAATCTTTGTGACTCAGTTTCCTGATTTGTAAAGTGAGGGGATGAGCTTAGATTCAACTCTATGATTTCAAGTGTGAGTATAATGACAAGCTGTTCTATACCAGACTTATACTATATTATTTCTAAATCCAGTATCTTACACTAAGCCTTGTTATTCACAATTACTGCAGATTTACACTGCATGAGTGGTTTAACTATGAAATTTAGATATCAATACATTTATTTTGGTCATTTTATATGATTCTATCTAAGAAAAGGTAAGTTTTAACCCTTCCCAAAATGTATAAACAATTTTAAAGAACAAGTCTTTTATTAAGGTCAAATGATAAAAACTCACTAAACAATCAGCTGAACAGATTACTTCACCCTTTAAAAAGTCTTTGTTAGTAGAACAAAAACCCCTACTAAAATGTTCCAACCTCTAGTTCTTGTTCAGTCTAGTTCCTGAACACAGAATTTTATAAGATTTTAGAGAATGAAATCATGGATACAGGCAGACCTCATTTTATTGCACTTCCTTTACTGTGCTTCAAAGATACTTCATGTTTCACAAATTGTGGCAGTCCTGTACGTCATTAGATGATGGCTATTTCTTTCCTATCAGTAAAGGATTTTCAATCAAGGTGGGTACATTTTTACCTAATGCTGTTGAACCCTTCCTAGAGCACAGCACAGTGTAAACATAACTTTCATAAGCATTCGGAAACCAAAAAAGTTTTGTGACCCACTGTGTTACACTCCCTGATGTTTGCTTTATAGCAGTGGTCCAGAACCCAACCCACAACATCCCTGAGGTGTGCCTGTTGTAGCAATGTTGTCATTTTTAACAGCTGCATAGTATCCCAATGCACTGATGTACCACTGTTAAGTAATTGCCTTGACCCCAATTTACTGAACTCTACACAAGGTTGCAATGAACATCTTTATATACAACGTTCCCTCCTTTTGTCCTTAGGATGAAAAGCTAGGTAAGACAATATTGACAGTTCCAGTTTTGAAACAAACTATGAAACTGCCTTGCAAAAAGAGCCTATCATTATATCCTGCTACCCATGTGAATATAACAACTTCATATTATACCACCAAAAACACTGATAGCCACTGGACCACCAGGGAAGTCCCCCTAAGTCTTCTGATCTCCCAGTGCAGGGGGCCTGGGTTTGATCTCTGGTCAGGGAACTAGATCCCACATGCTGCGACTGAGTTGCAGTGGATACAACATAGCCACAGCTAAGGTCCCATACAGCCACATAAATAAGTAAATATTAAAAAAAAAAAAAATACTGATAGGTATAAAGTGGTACTTTCTGTCTGTAGGTTTTATATTCATGTTTCTGATTTCTGTCTGCTTGAGCAGCCTTTCCACAAAGCCTGGAGCGATGCTCTCCCTTTCTCTCGCTCACCTGTTCTTAAGATGGCCTTCCAGGTCACAGCGCTGCATCACGTCATGGCACACTGAAGAAAATGGACATGAAACCAACAATTTATCCAGGAGTTTATGAACTAGAATGCTAGACTTCTTACACGACTTAAAGTGGAGTCTCTTCCGGTCCAGCGGACAGAAATCCTTCTCCTGTAGGAAGTTTTTGAGGCACTTGCAGCAGAAGGTATGTCCGCAGGGGGTGTCCAGTGGCTGCAGCAGAGGCTGAAGGCAGATATGGCAGACCAAGTCGTCATCCACTTCATCCTGGTAATTGTACAGGTGGTTTTCCCGCGTCCAGTGCTGCTGGCCACATTCGAAACACAAAGGGTTGAAGGAGGAGGATGAGGTCTGTTCTACAGATCCCATCTCGTCACTTGTGGTTCCCATTGTGAATCAACCGCAGCAGTTTCTGTATATTCATACGCTGGACTTCCACCAAAGGTTTGGTTTCCTTTACAAGTCAGTGATGCTGTCCTTTAAAACGCAGGCCTGGTTTTCTAGACTAGACAAAGCAAAATAACCAAAAAAGTAATTACTATCAATCAACATAGGTTAAAAGGATCAACATAATATTAGCAGTTAACATTTTAATAAAAATTTTACTAAAAAAATTTTAGTAAAAAATTAAAATTTAGGTCATGTAATAAATTAGCCATAAAATTTTTCTCATTTTTTTTAATGAAATCAACTAATTTGCTTGTTGGCTAAGAAGAATGATTTACCATGCCAAGTTACTGGTAAGAAAAGAATTCAGGATTAAAAACAGAGAAGTCATATTTATATATGGTATAATACAGGAATCATATGTTCTACTGACTGAAATCACTTAAGACTTCACTGTTTAATGGTAGTTTTAATGCCAATTAATCTGTACAGTATGCCAACAGTGCAAATTGAGGTATACTATATGTAATATGTTTGCATTTGCTATCCCAGTAATGGCTCCCTGCTTCTGATGGATTTTTACATATTTACAGTGCCATCCCAAAGATGGTATCTTTGGAAGGATAAGTCAGCATCTGTGGAAAAAATGACCTCTGCTCTACACTGTTTAGGAGAAAATGGATTTCAAAATACATATGTATGATTAGAATATTCTCTAATACATATTTTGTCTGAATTAGTAGACATGGCATATATAAATGACATCTTGGCAAACCATAAACTTCAAGGCTTTAATATGCCATTAGGAGGAAAAAAACCTGCTATAATTCAATTACACAGATAAGGCATGTTATAAATGTCAATTTCAGCTCATATTATCCCACACACCCACTGGTCTGGTTTACTCAGCACAGGGGTGTGTGTGTGTGTACATGTATGTGTCTCCTCTGAGACTGCAGCCCACCCCAGTGCAAGGCCAGCAGGGAAGGTTCCATACCTCTTGCCACTGCAGGACCAGGCATTAAAAGTTCACTTCCACAGGCAGCAGCTATGTTACTCTGAATATTTACAGACCCTGGTAGGTGCCAAACACTGAACAGGGAGAGAGGGGGTGTAGAGAAAGGATGGTTAAGAAAGTTCAGTGTGAAAACTAAAGGCACTGAAACTTCTAAGAAAGTTGTGCACAGGATGCTGTGGGAACACAGAGAAAGTGGAGGAGAACTGGCATCTAACTCAGTTCAGCTTTGTGGCTGCTGGGCGGTGGCAGGAATCAGTGGCCAGAGAAAACGGACAAGGCAGCTCGTATAAGTCACACCTGAACTGGCACGGCAATTTGGGCACGTGAGCAGGTGAAACAGCGAAGGCAAGAAAGGAACTCAGGGTGAGGCGGTCCTGAAACCTGGGGTCCGGTATCAGATGAGAAAGAGCAAACAGCATGTTAATGCTGCTGGCATTTGTCTCTGTGATAATTCTCCCTTGATCATCCATATATAGGTATATATTAATATATATATATATGCTATTGTATTTCTTTGTGGAGTATTTATCAGAAAAACAATATTAACATTTAAAGAGATTTAACAAGAACTGCCATGAACTATGAGGGGGTGGAACAAGATTCAGTTGGCATAGCTGACTCAGATCAACTGTGTCTTCAAAAGCCATTTAATAAAATAATAATAGTAGCCTGTGATCTTAAACAACCAGAACAGCATTAAGAGAGCAAACACTTCTCATACTCTGTAATTCATGGGCCTTACTCCACGCACCATAACTTCTGTCAGTACGAGGCATGTGAAATTGTGGAGAGAAACAAAATTTCTCTCAGGCAAACAGACTACTTCAAAGTAGGCATTTTAATACAGAATGTCCACAGACTCTTGTTTCCTACTCAATTAGCAAGAAAATTCATACATCCCTTGCTCTTCTTGGTTGGTGATAGCATTCACACTAATTTTTTCTCAAGAAAATACACTGCAATTCTGACCTCCCACATAATGACTAAGGAAGCATTTCTCTTAAGACACTTATATTTTAGTTATTTGCTAAATCTCAAAATAAAGAACTAAAAGTTATTTAATCACAAAATCTTTTCATGAGGAAAAATAACACACTCCCATTTAAAATTCCAAATAACACTTGCATCATCACAGCCAGCCCTGAAATGCCTCATGGTACCATGACACAAATGTTAATTGAAAATTTATCATGGGTAAATCACTAACATGCTCATATAAATATGGATGAAAGAGTGTCAAGACCATAGACCCTAGAAAGTTAAGAGTACCTATACCCTGGAGCCAGTCTGCGAGGAGTTCAAACCGTTGTTCAGTCACTTATCAGCCCTGTGGCCTGACTGGATTTCTCTGTGGCTGTTTCCTGCTCACAAGTAAAATGAGGTTAGTGACGGTGCCGATCTCAGAGGGGTGATACACAGAACAAATAGGCACATAATAGGTGCTGTAGAGATATGAGCTCTTGCTACTATCATTAAAGATAAAGGAATAAATGTTCAGACAGATTTTATGATTGCTCAAAGCCACACAACTTACAATTACTTAGTAAGAGAGAAGGAAAATAAATCCAGTTCCTACTTGTTTCAAAATAACCTAATAGTAATTGGCTACCACTGGTGGCTCAGTGGTAAAGAATCTGCCTGCATTCCAGGAGATGTGGGTTCAATCCCTGGGAGGGAAGATTCCCTGGAAGAGAAAATAGCAACCCACTCCAGTCTTCATGCCTGGAGAATCCCATGGACAGAGGAGCCTGGTGGGCTACAGTCCATAGCATCGCAAAGAGATGAACATGACTTAGCGACTGAAAAACGTTAAGTAATTACATGAAAGAGAAAAGGTATCTCATGAAAGTCTTAGTGTATGAATTTTGTGAAGACCAAGGAGCCTGAGCCTGCTTTTCGAACCCCTAGCCCAACTACTCTCCTTGTAGCCCAGGACTTAATTCTACTTTGGGAGCAAGTCCATGATAATGGCTCCAACAGCATTTCACACTGCCATCCCTCACTAACTGTGAGTGCCTCATGACCTAGGCCTCCCACAGGGGTGAAGTTCCATAAATGTGGAGTGACCAACTGAGTAGCAAAATGTTTGCTCACTCCTGCTGGTTCAGTTCAGTTCAGTTCAGTTGCTCAGTCGTGTTCGACTCTGCGACCCCATGAACCATAGCACGCAAGGCCTCCCTGTCCATCACCAACTCCCTGTCCATCATCAACTCCACACAAACCCATGGCCATCGAGTCCATGATGCCATCCAGCCATCTCATCCTCTGTCATCCCCTTCTCTTCCTGCCCTCAATCTTTCCCAGCATCAGGGTCTTTTCCAATGAGGCAGTTTTTTGCATCAGGTGGCCAAAGGACTGGAGTTTCAGCTTCAACATCAGTCCTTCCAATGAACACCCAGGAATGATCTCCTTTAGGATGGGCTGGCTGGATCTCCTTGCAGTCCAAGGGACTCTCAAAAGTATTCTCCAACACCACAGTTCAAAAGCATCAATTCTGTGGCGCTCAGCTTTTTTATTGTCCAACTCTCACATCCATACATGACTACTGGAAAAGCCATAGCCTTGACTAGACGGACCGTTGTTGGCAAAGTAATGTCTCTGCTTTTTAATATGCTGTCTAGGTTGGCCATAACTTTCCTTCCAAGGAGTAAGCATCTTTTAATTTCATGGCTGCAATCACCATCTGCAGTGATTCTGGAACCCAGAAAAATAAAATAAGCCACTGTTTCCCCATCTATTTGCCATGAAGTGATGGGACCAGATGCCAAGATCTTAGTTTTCTGAATGTTGAGCTTTAAGCCAACTTCTTCACTCTCCTCTTTCACTTTCATCAAGAGGCTCTTTAGTTCTTCTTCACTTTCTGCCATAAGGGTGGTGTCATCTGCATGTCTGAGGTTATTGATATTTCTCCTGGCAATCTTGATTCCAGCTTGTGCTTCCTCCAGTCCAGCGTTTTTCATGATGTCCTCTGCATAGAAGTTAAATAAGCAGGTGACAATATACAGCCTTGACGAACTCCTTTCCTGATTTGGAACCAGCCTGTTGTTCCATGTCCATTTCTAACTGTTGCTTCTTGACCTGTAAACAGATTTCTCAGGAGGCAGGTCAGGTGGTCTGATATTCCCCTCTTTCAGAATTTTCCACAGTTAACTGTGATCCATACAGTCAAAGGCTTTGGCATAGTCAATAAAGCAGAAATAGATGTTTTTCTGGAACTCTCTTGCTTTTTCGATGATCCAGCAGATGTTGGCGATTTGATCTCTGGTTCTTCTGCCTTTTCTAAAACCAGCTTGAACATCTGGAAGTTCACAGTTCATGTATTGCTGAAGCCTGGCTTGGAGAATTTTGAGCATTACTTTACTAGCGTATGAGATGAGTGAAATTGTGCAGTAGTTTGAGCATTCTTTGGCATTGCCTTTCTTTGGGACTGGAATGAAAACTAACCTTTTCCAGTCCTGTGGCCATGCTGAGTTTTCCAAATTTACGGGCATATTGAGTGCAGCACTTTCAGAGCATCATCTTTCAGGATTTGAAATAGCTCAACTGGAATTCCATCACCTCCACTAGCTTTGTTTGTAGTGATGCTTCCTAAGGCCCACTTGACTTCACATTCCAGGATGTCTGGCTCTAGGTGAGTGATTACACCATCGTGATTATCTGGATCATGAAGATCTTTTTTGTACAGTTCTTCTCTGTATTCTTGCCACCTCTTCTTAATATCTTCTGCTTCTGTTAGATCCATACCATTTCTGTCCTTTGTTGTGTCCACCTTTGCATGAAAAATTCCCTTGGTAACTAAATTTCTTGAAGAGATCTCTCGTCTTTCCCATTCTATTGTTTTCCTCTGTTTCTCTGCATTGATCACTAAGGAAGGCTTTCTTAGCTCTCCTTGCTATTCTTTGGAACTCTGCTTTCAAATGGGTATATCTTCCCTTTTCTCCTTTGCTTTTCACAGCTCTTTGTAAGGCCTCCTCAGACAGCCATTTTGCTTTTTCGCATTTCTTTTTCTTGGTGATGGTCTTGATTCCTGTCTCCTGTACAACTTCACGAACTTCCATCCATAGTTCATTAGGCACTCTGTTTATCAGATCTAGACCCTTAACCGCGCACGAGCACGGTGGCTGCAAAGGTGCAAGAGCGCAGCTGAGAGGAGCAACCCTGGGCCAGAGGTCAGGGGCAGTGGCCGAGAGGAGCTACCACCCCGCATCCGAGGTAAGAAGCAGCAGCTGCGCTTTGCTGGAGCAGCCATGAAGAGAGACCCCATGTCCAAGGTAAGAGAAACCCAAGTAAGACAGTAGGCACTGAGGGGATCAGAAGGCAGACAGACTGAAACTACAATCACAGACAAGTAGCCAATCTGATTACATGGACCACAGCCTTATCTAACTCAATGAAACTAAGCCATGCCATGTGCGGCCACCCAAGATGGTCGGATCATGGTAGAGAGGTCTGACAGAATGTAGTCCACGGGAGATGGGAATAGCAAACCACTTCAGTATTCTTGCCTTGAGAAGCCCACAAACAATATGAAAAGGCAAAAAGATAGGAGACTGAAAGATGAACTCCCAAGGTTGGTAGGTGCCCAATATGCTCCTGAAGATCAGTGGAGAAATAACTCCAGAAAGAATGAAGAGACAGCGCCAAAGCAAAAACAACACCCAGTTGTGAATGGGACTGGTGATAGAAGCAAGGTTCGATGCTGTAAAGAGCAATATTGCATAGGAACCTGGAATGTTAGGTCCATGAATCAAGGCAAATTGGAAGTGGTCAAACAGGAGATGACAAGAGTGAACATCGACATTCTAGGAATCAGCAAACTGAGATGGACTGGAATAGGTGAATTTAACTCACATGACCATTATATCTACTACTGTGGGCAGGAATCCTTTAGAAGAAATGGAGTAACCATCAGAGTCAACAAAAAGAGTCCAAAATGCAGTACTTGGATGCAATCTCAAAAACAACAGAATCTCTGTTTCCAAGGCAAACCATTCAATATCATGGTAATCCAAGCCTATACCCCAACCAGTAACACTAAAGAAGCTGAGCAGTTCTATGAAGACCTACAAGACCTTCTAGAACTAACACCCAAAAAAGATGTCCTTTTCATTACAGGAGACTAGAATGCAAAAGTAGGAAGTCAAGAAACACCTAGAGTAACAGGCAAATTCAGCCTTGGAGTACAGAATGAAGCAGGGCAAAGGCTAATAGAGTTTTGACAAAAGAACACTCTGGTCATAGCAAACACCCTCTTCCAACAACACAAGAGAAGACTCTACACATGGACATCACCAGATGGTCGACACCGAAATCAGACTGATTATATTCTTTGCAGCCAAAGATGGAGAAGCTCTATACAGTCAGTAAAAGCAAGACCGGGAGCTGACTGTGGCTTGGATCATGAACTCTTTATTGCCAAATTCAGACTGAAATTGAAGAAAGTGGAGAAAACCACTAGACCATTCAGGTATGACGGAAATCAAACAGCAGTGGAGAGGGAGTTATGAGACTGTTTACCACCTAACTCCAATCATTATTAACACGCTTGCTCTTCCTGGTTTATGAGACAAGACTATCCTGGTACATCTTAGAAACTCAGATGGAGGGTAGTTTTCAGTTAATCTGCACACTCCCAAACTATGTTATTCAGATAATTTCTCTTACTGTTACTTTTTATTCAGGCTGAAAGGGTCTTCACTGGCCCTAATCTGGGAGATCCAGCCCAGGATAAAAGATGATAAGCTAAGGGTTAGCACCAAAGTATGGTTGGGGTGGGCAGGGGTGGGGGAATGGAACAGGACATAACACATCACTGGTTCCTCTGACACATCTGAGAAAATCTCTCCTCTCTCTCTAAGTCTTAGCTCTGCCTGTACCTTCTGTCAGATCCCATCAGGCTCTTCCTGTTCTCAGGACCACAGCCCTCCCTCCTGGTCCTGCTGCTCCGTACACAAGCCTTCCTTAGCAGTTACTACCTTTGCATGCTTGTTCATCTGTCTTTGGGCTTCCCTGGTGGCTCAGATGGTAAAGAATCTGCCTGCAATGCAGGAGACCAGAGTCAGGAAGATCCCCTGGATGAGGAAATGACAACGCACTCCAGTATTCTTGTCTGGAAAATCCCATGGATAGAGGAGCCTGGCAGGCTACAGTCCACGGGGTCGCAAAGAGTCGGACATGACTGAGTGACTAACACTTTCATACTTCTGGCTGTCTTCTCACCTCTTGGCAGGTAAAGACAGTATCTGCTTTATTTCTTGTAGTCCCACGTGTTAGCACATACTATGCAATAAAAAAACAGATACTGAGCCTGAAGTACAGTCCTGAGATGTATTATATAACTACGTAAATATATGAGAAAATCTTGTACATTAACCCATGGTACTAAAGTAGTCAACATACTGGACCCTGAACTATGACCATAAACACGCTAGGAATAAGGTATTACTTCCTTTACTCTTCAAAAGTCTGAGGAAAAATTGCCTTTTTGGCTTGATGATATCAATACCAGAAAATTTTCTTGTATTGTATATGTTACATATCAGCTTTCACAGCTACCTTTGTATAAAGCAGCATCTGTCAACTTTTTATACCTAAGGATCTCTTTATCCACCCTGGACAAGTCTGGCTATTTAAAAAAAAAAAAAAATACCATGCAATCCAGCAACTGCACTTCTGGGCATTTATCTCAAAGAAATGAAAACTTATGTTTGCAAAAAAATGAGTTCAGCCTTATCTATAATAGACCCAATTCAGAAACAACCCAGGTGTTCTTCAACAGGTGACATGCCACATGACATGGCTCAGCGGTAAAGAAGAATGCATACCAGTCTGGATGGACCTTAGAGGATTATGCTGAGTGAAGGGGCTGATCCGAAAAGGTTGCATACTATACTATTCCATGTATATAATATTCTTGAAATGACAATGCAACTAAGTTAATTAAAATGTTTGTTTATTCATCTGCTAATAAAACAATAAAGCCCATTTTTACACATTAACATTTTAATGAAAAATAACTTTTTTTCAAAATGAAAGAACATAGTGAGGGAAAGCCCTGTTTAATGCAGCATGTATTTTGCAGATCTGGAGTCTTGGGTCTGTTTCTTTCAATCTGTTGTGAGCGCACCTGTCAAGCTTCCTCTGGAAACTCTACTGGACCTTCATGAGAGACAGTGAGAGTGAAAGGGGAAGAGAACATCATAGTGTTCCTGGAAAAACAGTTTTGACCTTGTGGACCCGCTGAACACAGGGCGTTCTGGGTCACAGGTGGACACGTGGCACAGAGCACTGAAGGGTTCTGACACACTCTCCCACAAGAAAAGGTCTCAGTCGGCAATCAA
Organism: Antilocapra americana; assembly: GCA_007570785.1. Classification (NCBI taxonomy): domain Eukaryota; kingdom Metazoa; phylum Chordata; class Mammalia; order Artiodactyla; family Antilocapridae; genus Antilocapra; species Antilocapra americana. The sequence goes on from ML663566.1 coordinate 33,223,678, forward strand.
ACAACCTTTTAAAAAGACAAAAACCGAAAAAGGCAAGATGTGGAGGTGAGTGTATGCTGAAGAAGTCTGCCTGTCCTAGAATGGAGCTCTCTCCCCAGAGCCTTCTACCCTAAAGATGTATGTCTGGATATTTCTCTGTATGTATGGAGTACTTAGCATATTCTATGAGACCTTTACAGAAAGTCTATTCTTCAGTTAATTAAAATTTATTTCCTACTGCAAGACATGAGGAAAAACTCAAATACCAGTTTCCAACAATTCCACATCTATAATTCATAATTCTCTCACAGTCTACATAAAAGTGTGATGCAGCATACTCAGCGATAGGCCTCCTTTTTCCTTTTTATGAAGTAGAAATGTCTGAAAAACCATTTTAAAATTCTTAAGATGCTACTTGTAGTTAGAGGTACCCTATTTAGTAAGCTAGAAAATTAATAAGCTAAGAAAAAAATGCTGGAGGCTATAAAACTTAGGCTCTGAATTCCATGCCAGCTGGGTAATTAGGTCACTACACAGTTCATTTTCATTTACCACATGTTTATCCAGAGTCTACTAGATGCTGGTATTACAGAGATATTCTGGTATCTTGGCTTGTCTGTGTACTACCAGCTACGCTTAAAGAGTAACTGATCATACACGTGCACACACGTATGGAGTTTAAATCTAGTTCCATCATTCTCATGATTTTATATCTTTTTATACACAATAAAATACTTACTGATATGTTGTATTTATCTTCTGGTCTTGACAACTGCTATTGTTCTTTGATAACTTTAATAGTCTCCTAAGTATTTTATAAAAAGGAAGTTAAATTGTGGCTGTCAAAGACTTTGCAAATTTCAAATGTCCTTCTGCCTTTAGTTCTAATTTTGAACCACTAAGCTACAATGAAAACTTTTTTTTCTAATGCAAAAACCAAACCGATGACCTACACAATTCCTGTAGGCTCAGAGAGTTATACTTTTGAAAATTATACGAAATGATGTTACCTTAGAGTAATTTTAAAACAGAATTGATATAAAAATATTTCACAAAGGAAACACACCATATGGAACACTAAACATTTCCATACAGGAAAGACACGCTCCCACAGCACGTGACAGCCTCACAGCAGAGATCAACACCAGCCGACCAGGATGGTCGCCTAACATCTTTAAGACATCACAAATTCAGGAGTGTCGCACACTACAGAAGTGATGCTGTGGGGGTGTATGAGGGGAAGAAGTTTGCATAGGTTTAGCTTTATTGCATGTGATGTTTACCAGTTGAATACAGTTTTATACTTCTTTATTACGACATTCAAAATCACTGCGGATGGTGACTATAGTCACCAAACTAAAAGACGCTTGCTCCTAGGATACAACAAACCTAGACAGCACATTAAAAAGTAAAGACATCATTTTGCTGATAAAGGTCCATAAAGTCAAAGCTATGGTTTTTCCAATAATCATGTCTGGATATTGGCGTTAGACCATAAAGAAGGCTGAGCACTGAAGAATTGATGCTTTAAAACTGCAGTGCTGGAGAAGACTCTTGAGAGTCCCTTGGACTGCAAAGAGATCAAACCAGTCCATCCTAAAGGAAATCAACCGTGAATATTCATTGAAAGGACTGATGCTGAAGCTTGAGCTTCAATACTTTGGCCACATGATGCGAAAAGCTGACTCACTGGAAAAGATCCTAATGCTGGGAAAGACTGAGGGCACGATGAGAAGGGGACGACAGAGGATAAAATGATGAGACAGCATCACTGACTCAATGGACATGAATTTGAGCAAAGTCCAGGAGGTAGTAAAGGACAGGGAAGCCTGGTGTGCTGCAGTCCATGGGGTTGCAAAGAGTCAGACATGACTGAGCAACTGAACAACAATATGACTTTCAAAGGCAAATGTTTTGATTTTAATAAATTAAATGATTGATTTTCTTCTAAAAGGTGAAAACTTTCAAACATTTATCTTCTTGCACACTAAGTTTAGAAAACATTTTGTTTTCAAGTGATTGATAAAATTCTTATTTTCCAGGTCTTTTCAATCTCTAATTTCTGTTAAGTGTGGATCAGAATTCCTCCACTAACTCCGTGATCCAAGGAAGCCAAAGCCATCAAAAAGAGCACTGCTGTAGGTTCGAAATCTGGCTCCACCCGCCAACTACTAGCAATGTGACACCGTAACGTGGCACAGCAATTAGAAGTTTCTAAACCTCACCTTCCTCATGTTAGAAATAGTATCTTGCTTACAGCACAGGATTACTATGAGGCTAAAAATGTTACACTGCCAGAAAACCCTCTCACAGACCACAAGGCATTGTAACACAACCTTCTGAGTAGATTAAGGCCTGTAAGGGACAAGGCAGATAAGAGCGGACAGCTGGCTGCTGGGTGGCCTGGGCTCCTTCCACTAGACTGGTCACAGGAGGAATGCATCTGATGCTCGGCTCTGAGACCAGCAATCAGGCTGTCCGCCTCAGCCCTCTTCCTCTCTAGGCTTCCCGTCTCTCCCTACAGACCAGTGGGCCACACCAGACAGACTCTAAGTTATCTACAGGTCCCTCACTCCATGCTTCTAGAAATGTGCTTAACCCCCCCCCCCCCCGTTCCCAAAAAACAAACATTTTTCTTTACTATTATCCAGCACTGTAATTACTATAAAGATCTAAATCCAAAGCTTATCAGCAGAGGTTTTTTTGAGCTTCTTTTTTGTTTTTTGATTTTGTTTGATTTTTTCATAGTACCAGACATTTATCTCCTGACCTGAGAGTTTCTCTTTTTGCAGACAAGTCTATATACAAGAGAGGAGGGCTAGATATAGAACTGAACATCTCCCTATGCTTATTATGGTGCTACAATGTCTAATGCTATAGTGCTGTAAGACAAAAATAACTTCTTCCTGGCTTCCAGAAAAATGCCATTTAGGAGATACAGGTACATCTATCTGAAGGACTAATACGGTTAGCTTGTCTTTCTCTTTTTTTTAAGACAAGCATTGGTAATTGTCAGTAGTATAAACAGATGGTTTTAGATGGCAGGTTTTGCTCCAGAGTTAATCTTCTATTTTCCCATTAAAGAAACAGCCGAAGCTACAGAAAAAGGACAAACTCTTCAGCCTTAACTTCCTTCAAGAAATGCAAAGAAATCAGCAGGACACTTACTCCTCTGTTATCAAGCTCACACAATAAAATAAATGAAGTGGAACTAAATCATAGTCAGGATAGGTTTTATGATGGTGGTAATACTAATAATTAAGACTCCCAGGCTTCATTATCTTAACTGTGAGCAAGATATAAGAAATTTAAATGCTTCAGCTTTCTAAGCTCATTTAGGGACAATGATATTTAAAAGAATAGATGCTTTTGAACTGTGGTGTTGGAGAAGACTCTTGAGAGTCCCTAGGACTGCAAGGAGATCCAACCAGTCCATCCTAAAGGAGATCAGTCCTGGGTGTTCATTGGAAGGACTGATGCTGAAGCTGAAACCCCAATACTCTGGCCACCTCATGCGAAGAGCTGACTCATTGGAAAAGACCCTAATACTGGGAAGGACTGGGGGCAGGAAGAGAAAGGGACAACAGAGGATGAGATGGCTGGATGGCATCATCGACGTGATGGATATGGGTTTGGGTGGACTCCGGGAGTTGATGATGGACAGGGAAGCCTGGCGCGCTGCAATTCATGGGGTCGCAAAGAGTCGGACACAACTGAGCAACTGAACTGAAATACTATTAAATTAATAGATGCTCAGTTTGTCCCAGTTATAATTTAATACATATAAGAATGATCAGCTCAAGAATGACTGGACCAGACTCGAAGGTGCATCACTAAGTGGCCAGATCTGGTACTTTCTCAGGACCAGGTGACATGCCATGGTGTTGGGTGCAAGGACCACAGCCTTGCCGGCCTTGGTGTGTATCCAGAACAACTCTCATGTGTTCCAGAGGTCCTTCTAAATAATTAAAATGACTTCTTTGAGTTAAACACAGTTCTAATACTGAGAAAAATCAAAAGGGATATCTTCATGTGATGAGACTCCTGGTCCAGACTCAGCTGTGTCACAGATGAAACCACCCTCCAAAGTACAACTGCCTATGTCACATGATGGGAAATGTCTGTACTATAAAGCTAGAAACTGTTAAGGGGCTGGGCTGTGTTAGGATGATCAACAATGCATCCTAAATTACATTAGTTTCCCAAGTTTCAGAAACAGAGTCAAACAAAATCCCAGGTTTTACACGTTATGTAGTTATTATCTGCCTTTCTGACATTTCCACTAGGAAATTTTAACAAACAAAATATTCAAAAGCAAACTAATTGCTCATCTCCATCTCCCTAACCTTCAATCCTGACCTCCTTTTCAATCTCCCATCCTCCCTCCTTTCCATCCCTCTAGCCATCTGTCTGTCCGGGAGTTACTAAGAACCTTCTATGAGCCAGGCACTGTTCTAGGGCCGGGCATTCAGCCCTGAACAAAAACAAAAATCCCTTCCCTTGTGAAGTTTACATTCTGGGTGGGAGCTGGGGAGAAGATAGACAACACACACACAAAATGAATAAAATACTGGGAGAAGGACAGCTTTTTAAACAGGGTGATCAGGGAAAAACTCACTATGAAGGTGACACCTGAGTTAATGCCACAAGGACGTAACTAGAAAGCCACGTAGTTAATTTAATATCTGGTATAGAATGTTTACTATAGACATAAACGTTCTATACCAGATATTAATTACATGGCTTTCTAACAGTAAGGATAAAAGCCCCAACCTGACAAGGTGCCTGGTATGTCCAGGGAACTGTCAGGAGGCCTGTGTGGATGAGAGACACAAGCAGACAGAAGGAAAACCAGCAGATCCTAACAGAGGCTCACTTTTCCTTTTCCTTTGGGTTAGAATCCTCACAGGATCACTCTGGCTGCTATGCTGAGAACAATCTGAAAGGACCAGAGGCAGAAACAAGCAGGAACCTCTAAGCAAGAGATGACAGTGGACTGAACACACAGTAGAGAGTGGGAAGTGACCCAGTTCTGGATCTACTTTGAAGGCAGATAGCCATGATTTGCTGATGAATAAAATGTGTGTGTGGGCTGCCGGCGGCAGAAGTCAAAGATGATGCCAAGGCTTTTGGTCTGAACTAGAAAGACAAAATTAATACATCTGAGATGGGAAAGTCTGTAAGAGAGTAGGTTTAATGGGTACGGCCAAATTCAAACAGGCAAATGCCTGTTAGACCTCTAAGTAGACACACAGAGTAGGCAGTTAAGTATACAAGTCCAGTTCAAGTGAGAGGACTGGGCTGGTGATATAAATTTAGGAAGCATCAGTGTGTAGATGGTACAGAAAGCCATTCAACTGGGAAAGATCACCAAAGAGGAGCGGATGAGTGTAAGTAGAAGAGAAGGGGTCTGAGGATGGGCCACGGGGCATGTTCGGTATGGTGAGGCCTGCGAGAGAAGGAGGAACCAAACCGAGCAGGAGTGGTCCGTGCAGAAGATCTGGAGAGCATGGTGCCGACCAAACGGACAAAGGATTTCAAGGAGGATGGAAAGATTAGCTGTGTCAGATGCAGGAGGCAAGCAAAACAAGATTAGGACTGAGAATTAATCAAGCGTGGGATTTAGCAATACAGCATTCACCAGTGACCTCGACAGGGGTTTGGTGGACTGAGCATTTCCCAGAAATGCTTCCTGGGAAAGAGTTCAAGAAACCACATGGAAGAGAGGGATGAGAGCACCGCCAATCTTTTTGAGAAGCGGCGCAATATGGACAGGGAAATTCTGTATTCTGGGAGGAACTGAGACTACTGGGGACCCCTTCAACAGTTAACAAAGACGTACAAGTTCATTATTTGCATCGACACACCCCTAGTTACTTTCTACTTGGGTCAGACTTTTCCCTCTGCTGTCTAAAGGCTAATTTCTCCTTCACTTGGGCTCAATATTCCATTCTTTTTAGCAACTTTTGTCACTTATTTCATCTTTCTTCAACCTCCTAGAATTTTTTGCCTCCCACATAAAAGTTTATGTTTCAATAACTGGAACAATGAAAATAAAATATTCCCCTACAGTTACTACCCTTTCCCCCACCTTCATTTCACCTCCAATATTTCTGAAATACATGACCATGACTGCAGTCTCCATTCCTGATCCAAAGGGCCTCTGCCCCTCTGACCACTGAGGCTGGTTCTGCTCATAGTCGTCATGACTGGCTGCCAACTCCAATGCTCACCTCCCAGTTCTGAATTGTACTTGCTCTCTCTGCACCATCACTGATTTCCCTCTCCTTGAAACTCTTTGCTCCCCTGTCTAAATTATGTCACTCTGCTCCGGTTTTCTTACTACCTATTACTCTTTTATGACAGCTGTCCAGTTTTTTTTTATTTTAGGCAAACTCTAAAAAATTTAAATTGTTGGGCCAAGAGAAAAAGTCTTCTGATTCACTTCATTAAACTGCTCTCCAACATGGTAAACAAAATTTTGATTCCTACTAGCAGTACTACTTTGCTAACCTCTCCCAAACTCTTCTAATCTTGGTTAATTTTGTTTTTGAAATGTTTATAAATCTGACAGCTGAAAATACAAAACAACACCTCATTTTTTCTTTAATTAGTATCACACTGAATCTAGTTAAATTTATGATTATTATACTTATTTCTCTATGAAGTGCCTCTGTATCTTTGGCCTCATTTTTTTCCTATTGAATACTGGTGTTTTTCTCAATTGATATGAATAATATATTAAGATAACAATCCTTTATCACATTATTATAAACTACTTTCTTCCCATTTGCTTTTAGTTGTCTACAAGCATAAAGAAGTTATCAATTTTAATGTAATTGAATGCATTCATTTTCCTCTTTAAAAATTCTTCCACTACTCTTAACCTCTCCTCTATAACAAGATGAGGGCTTCCCTGGGGCTCAATGGTAAGGAATCTGCCTGCCAGTATAGGAACTGCAGGAGACATAGGGTTTGATCCCAGGGTCAGAAGAATTCCCTGGAGAAGGAAATGGCAACCCATTCCAGTATTCTTGCCCAGGAAAACCCATGGACAAAGGAGCCTGACGGGCTACAGTCTGTGGGGTCGCAGTTCAGTTCAATGGCTCAGTCGTGTTCAACTCTTCGGAACCCCATGAACTGCAGCACACCAGGCCTCCCTGTCCATCACCAACTCCCTGAGTCCACCCAAAACCATGTCCATTGAGTTGGTGAGGCCATCCAACCATCTCATCCTCTGTCATCCCCTTCTCTTCCTGCCCTCAATCTTTCCCAGCATCAGGGTCTTTTCCAATGAGGCAGTTTTTCACGTCAGGTGGCCAAAGGACTGGAGTTTCAGCTTCAACATCAGTCCTTCCAATGAACGCCCAGGAATGATCTCCTTTAGGATGGACTGGCTGGATTTCCTTGCAGTCCAAGGGACTCTCAAAAGTATTCTCCAACACCACAGTTCAAAAGCATCAATTCTTTGGTGCTCAGCGTTCTTTATAGTCCAACTCTCACATTCATACATGACCACTGGAAAAGCCATAGCCTTGACTACACGGACCTTTGTTGGCAAAATAATGTCTCTGCTTTTTAATATGCTGTCTAGGTTGGCCATAACTTTCCTTCCAAGGAGTAAGCATCTTTTAATTTCATGGCTGCAATCACCATCTGCAGTGATTCTGGAACCCAGAAAAATAAAGTAAGCCACTGTTTCCACTGTTTCCCCATCTATTTGCCATGAAGTGATGAGACCAGATGCCATGATCTTAGTTTTCTGAATGTTGAGCTTTAAGCCAACTTCTTCACTCTCCTCTTTCACTTTCATCAAGAGGCTCTTTAGTTCTTCTTCACTTTCTGCCATAAGGATGGTGGCATCTGCATGTCTAAGGTTGTTGATATTTCTCCTGGCAATCTTGATTCCAGCTTGTGCTTCCTCCAGTCCAGTGATTTTCATGATGTCCTCTGCATAGAAGTTAAATAAGCAGGTGACAATATATAGCCTTGACGTATTCCTTTTCCTATTTGGAACCAGCCTGTTGTTCCATGTCCATTTCTAACTGTTGCTTCTTGACCTGTAAACAGATTTCTCAGGAGGCAGGTCAGGTGGTCTGATATTCCCCTCTTTCAGAATTTTCCACAGTTTATTGTGATCCATACAGTCAAAGGCTTTGGCATAGTCAATAAAGCAGAAATAGATGTTTTTCTGGAACTCTCTTGCTTTTTCGATGATCCAGCAGATGTTGGCGATTTGATCTCTGGTTCTTCTGCCTTTTCTAAAACCAGCTTGAACATCTGGAAGTTCACGGTTCATGTATTGCTGAAGCCTGGCTTGGAGAATTTTGAGCATTACTTTACTAGCGTATGAGATGAGTGAAATTGTGCAGTAGTTTGAGCATTCTTTGGCATTGCCTTTCTTTGGGACTGGAATGAAAACTAACCTTTTCCAGTCCTGTGGCCACTGCTGAGTTTTCCAAATTTGCAGGCATATTGAGTGCAGCACTTTCAGAGCATCTTCTTTCAGGATTTGAAATAGCTCAACTGGAATTCCATCACCTCCACTAGCTTTGTTTGTAGTGATGCTTCCTAAGGCCCACTTGACTTCACATTCCAGGATGTCTGACTCTAGGTGAGTGATCACACCATCGTGATTATCTGGGTCATGAAGATCTTTTTTGTACAGTTCTTCTCTGTATTCTTGCCACCTCTTCTTAATATCTTCTGCTTCTGTTAAGTCCCTACCATTTCTGTCCTTTATTAAGCCCATCTTTGTATAAAATGTTCTCTTGGTATCTCTAAATTTCTTGAAGAGATCTCTAGTCTTTCCCATTCTATTGTTTTCCTCTATTTCTTTGCATTGATCATTGAGGAAGGCTTTCTTATCTCTCCTTGCTGCTCTTTGGAACTCTGCATTCAAATGGGTATCTTTCCTTTTCTCCTTTGCTTTTCACTTCCCTTCTTTTCACAGCTCTTTGTAAGGCCTCCTCAGACAGCCATTTTGCTTTTTTGCATTTCTTTTTCTTGGGGATGGTCTTGGTTTTTGTCTCCTGTACAATGTCACGAACCTCCTCCGTCCATAGTTCGTCAGACACTCTATCAGATCTAGTTCCTTAAATCTATTTCTCACTTCCACTGTATAGTCATAAGGGATTTGATTTAGGTCATACCTGAATGGTCTAGTAGTTTTCTCCACTTTCTTCAATTTCAGTCTGAATTTGGCAATAAGGAATTCATGAACTGAGCCACAGTCAGCTCCCGGTCTTGTTTTTGCTGACTGTATAAAGCTTCTCCATCTTTGTCTGCAAAGAATGAAGGGTCACAGAGTTGGACACAGCTGAGCGAGTGAGCACACATGCACATATAACAAGATGAGATGAAGAGCTGCCTCTATATTCTTCATTTGCATAGTTTATTTAAAAACATGATTACAAAACATTATTACAAAACAGATTTACACTCAATTCAACTGGAATGCAGTATGAAAACAGATTTTTCTCTCCCAATAGATAAGCAACTGTCCTAATTCTAGTATACCTAACTCATGCTTATGTTCAAGAGCCATACCATTACTTCTCCCTAACCGATCCTATTAATGTGGTTGCTAACAGCCCTTCTAGACTCCTAGTAGCCTGTAAAACTGGGGCCAGGAATCCAGGGTCTCTCTCACCTGCTGCCTCAGCCCCTCCCTCTCCACCCTTCCCCGCCCCCACTGGTTACCAGGTTCCTATCGATCCCACCTCCAGAATGTGTTACCCCAGCCTCCTCTCCTCTGGTCCCCACCACCGCTCTGTCATCCACTGCACTGGCTCCCTCAGCCATCACTCAAGGTTTTGCAGGCTTCTTCCTCTCCCAACATCCTTTACGACACTGGCATCCAAGCACTAGTGATATTATTGTCCCTGCCAAGTACTCTTTTGGAGCCCCAACTGCTTCTACAAACTGAAAGCCAAAGTCTCAACCTGGTGCCTATACCCTCGGGATCTGGCTCCTGTAGTTTCATCTCCTGACACAATTCCACATGTTCTGTGCAAGGCTGAACCAAATGACCCCTGCCCTCAGCATGCTGTTCTCTGCCTGGATGTCTTGCCTTCCTTGCTGGTCTGCAGAACTCCATGTATTTAAGGGACAGCTCAAGAGACCCCCAGCTACAAAGCTCTTCCTGATCCACCAGAACGTAATTATGCACCCTGTCCCTTACGTCAGTGTGTCATTATTACAGTCATCGAGTTCTTCCTCACTGCTGGGGTGAGCAAGTATTTGCTTCCATGAGTCTTTCCTACAGACCAAGTGTTCCTTTAGAGACAGCAGTCAGACATGTATATACTGCTCTATTTAAAACACATAACTGACAAGGACCTACTGTACAGCACAGGGAACTCTGCCCAGTATGCTGTAGTAACCTAAATGGGAAAAGAATTAGAAAAAGAATAGGTACATATATAGGTATAACTGAATCACTATGCTGTACACCCCAAATTAACACAACATTGTTAAACAACTACACTCCAATATAACATAAAAATTAAAATAAAAAAAACAAGACTCCAGCCTTATCTCTATAACCCTGGCATCATTTGGAGCACTCCTGACAGACACAGTATGTGGTTAATCTCAAGAAATGCAGAGGGGATGAATGAACAAATTTCCTCAAATGACACCTGCCCCACCAAATCCTGATTCTTCTCTAGCATTTTTATTCCCACTGTGTCTGTCCTAATTCAGGTTCCTATGACTTCTTGACTATTTCCTGCCTACCTGCCCTTTCATCTCTCCATCACAAAAGGTGATCTCTTACACAATTATGATTCTATCATTCCCCTCCAGAAAAAAAATCTGATTCTAGGAGGGAGATCAGGGCTTCCCTCATAGCTCAGTTGGTAAAGAATCCACCTGCAATGCAAGAGACCCCAGTTCGATTCCTGGATGGGGAAGATCCGCTGGCGAAGGGATAGGTTACCCACTCCAATATTCTTGGGCTTCCCTGGTGGCTCAGCTGGTCAAAAATCTGCCTGCAATGTAGGAGACCTGTATTTGATCCCTGGGTTGGGAAGATTCCCTAGAGAAGGGAACGGCTACCCACTCTAGTATTCTGGCCTGAAGAATTCCATGGACTATAGAGTCCATGGGGTCACAAAGAGTCAGACAGAGTGAGCGACTCTCACTTTCAGGAAAGCGATCAGGCATCTTAATAGGACCTGTCTGTCTCTGTTACCCCATATGTGTGCTCTAGCTGGATGCTGCTGCAAACCATTCCCTGATCACATGCCTCAACCCAAAATGCTCCCAGCAACTGGGGAGCTGGGAGCTCCTCTCTGACAGGACGGGTTCTTCCTGCTGTGGTTCCTTCCTGTCTCCCTCAATCCCCTCCTCTCTGACTGTGGCCCTCTCCACACCCCACACCACACTCCCCTCACCAATTTTTCAAGGCCTCCTTTATCTTATATACATACTTCCTTTTCTTCTTAAATAGAAAAGAGTAGACATAACTTTTTATCTAAATTCATTACCATAAACGGTGCTATAAATAAGTCAATTTTAGTTTTTCGTTTTTCTGCCATGCCCCTCAATGCTTGTCCTCACACAAATACCCCCCAAAATGCGCCATTTGTTGTTACTAATCTGCTCTAGGCTGGGCATTAAGATACCCCAACCCATCAGGAACCATGCATTAAAAAGGAGCCAATGATGACGACTGGGAAAGGAACAGAGTTGGTGGCTTCAGTGCCGCAAACTGGACACACACCTCTATTTATGGCTCTGCTCAGTCTCTTCCTTCACTCTGTCCACGTCCTAAGAGGGTCACTCACAGACCAAGATGCCAACTTTCAAATTAACTGTGAGACATGAAAGTGCCAAACCAAGAAGCTGAACAAATCACGTTCTCATTTCCTGGTGAGCCCCTTACTCTGAATTATATCTGTAACCATTTGATGGTCTTTGCCACTGCAGAGTCACCATTCATTGCTTCAACCTACTTTTATAACATCTTACGCTTTACAAAGTTTACCTATGAGATTTACCACTTCAGATACAACATAAGACGAGAGATTACAGGAAAAGGAAACTTGCTTCAAATCATACTGCAGAAAAAGGTTATAGAAAATGTTCCCACACAACATCTATTTTAAAATATAAGATGTAGATTCTTGTTAGATTTCTCAAAGACAGTTCTCGAACTTGTCCTTAAGTATTGTGCTTTGTTGTCCTGATTAGGTAGGGCCTCCAACTTTTAAGAAGTGACAATAATTATCATCAAATATTTCAGTGGTTTTATCACTAATATTGAGACATTTAAACAAGGACAACCTAAGAAACAAGAGATTCCACAATTCTTGACTGCTCTTAAATCTTAGCTCTAAATAAAAGAATCTCTAATAGTCTTATTGAAAGAACACTTCTTGAAATTTTAGGATTAAATTGTACATATAAAATAGCTATCTGACATAGTCACTTACCACTCCTCCAAAATTTATATATTGTTGCTTCTTTCTTCAAATTTCTCTATTTAGAGAATGGGGTTAGGATTTTTTTTTCTTTTTTTTACTTTATAATATCTGTTGCTTAGTAGTCCAATATGAGAAACTGTTCTGTTTCTAGAAACAATCTGACTGAATCTGGATTAATTTATAAATGATTACACAGACACACACACATATACTTTAACACTTTTAGGGGAAAAACTAATTTAGGATAGCTACTAAAACATGAGTTAAGCAGAACATTTTTCTGTAATTACTGCAACCTTATATCATTTCCCCTATGGACTAAGGATATACAGAATTCATTATAACACTTCAAAATCCATCTTCGCTCTTAAGAATGCCTATAGTCTTGACCAGCATGAAATCTAGTTTACAAAAAACAAAAAATATCCATATTTCCTAGGTCTTTACTTAAGAAATACAGAAGTTCAAAATTTGTACTTGCCTTAAAAAAAAAAAATCAAGCAATAGATTCACCTAAACACTTACCTCATACTATAAACCATCTCATATTCAGATCATTTCCTATTATTAAGTATGTCTTAATATGGTATAAATAGCTCAATACCATATGCTTATTGCTTTCCTAGATGCTGACTGTGCCCTTTCAGCTATATTTTGCAGTGGCTGGAGAAATACAAGAATACCCATGAGAAAGTACTGTGTGGTAGATGCACACGGTTGGGTCGATGTGGGGGAGTACAGTGCACCATACGTAAAATAGTATTTAATTATATAACAGGTCGTAGTTAGGCTGTGTACTATTTTTAATGTAGATGAAATCTTATTAACTACTCAAATGTAAGTAGAAAATACTAGCTGTAGTGTGCTTAATAATTGAAAAGGGCAATAGATGAGTCAGTCTTTATACAATATAATTCACAAGTGCTCAGACTATGAATATCAAATTTCAAAGTTAGAGGAGAAAAAAAAAAGGTATAGCAATGATATTACTGAGTAGTGAATTATTGATTTTGTAGAACATTTTCCCTCAAACACTATCATCTTCTATTAGCTACTCAGGCAACTGCCCCCCTTTTAAGGGGGTAGTGGTGGTTTAGTCGCTAAGTCATGTCCAACTCTTGTGATCCCATGGACTGGGAACCTACCAGGCTCCTTTGTCCGTGGGATTCTCCAGGCAAGAATACTCGAGTGGGTAGCATTTCCTTCTCCAGGGGATCCTCCTGACCCAGGAATCAAACCCGGGTCTCTTGCATTGCAAGCAGATTCTTTACTGAGAGCTAGAATAGGGAATGATTACGTTTATCACTTAAAAATATTTACTGAAAGATTTTAAAGTCATCTATTATGCCCATTTATATCAGTTAACTATAAATCATTGGCCAACTGGTCAAATAAAAAAATGAACTATGTTAGATTTTAATATATCCTTTCTATAATTTAAAACTCAACATGTAGAACACTAAAAGCAGTACTGACTGAGATGTACATCACAGGTGGCTGACTTTCTTATGTTTACCTATATGTATTTTCAAAGTTTTCTAAGATGGCCATGTATAAGTTGTACAATAAAAATTGTTTATTTAAGAAGCAACGCATACTCTCCAAATTAATGAAAAAAAAAGTGTGAAACTGGTCAATGAAGACGGGAAAGAAAGAAAGAGCACCTGCACAGGAACGGGGGCAGAGAGGTGTCCCTGGCTTCCCAGCAAGTGTGCAGCGCCCTTGCAAGCCAACGGCAGGAGCACAGCGTGGCTGGGGAAGAGGAGTGTTCACAGTCTCTTCGGCATGGTTCTTTCCTTCAAATGCCAAACAGAAAATGTCTGCATTTAAACTTTCTCCAAAGCAGTAGATTTCAGTAACACATCACATGAGGTGTTTGTTACAAGAGGACGGGTTAGACCACAAAGACAATCTCAGAGGAAGGAAATCACAGAAAATGGCCCTTTCCGACTCCAGGAAGCTCCCTATTCCCATAAGTGCTTTGTCCAGAAGTCCATGCACTAGGAGGACACCACCCAAGTAGCTGGGCATGTGACTGTGACCAAAAGCCACCCCTCCCCACTTCCCCAGGAGAAGTAACTGTGGAGGTCCAGAATCAGGCCAAATGCCCAAGACTGCTGTGACAAGAGCTCATTCAGTTGTATCTAATCTTTTTACATAAAAAGGATTCACCAGGTTTGTGGAATTCTATCTGTGAAGATGTCTCTACTGAGAACTAAGGGTCCGATTTTAACCCTCTCCAAGCCAATGAAAAGCATAATAGTCAAGAGAACATCTTTGATCAACTCAAAATGGTCGAGCCCGGTTATACTATACCCTTAAGATCTTATCCTCCAAACACTAACTTCTGAGCCTCTTTATATCTCAGATATAACTGCAATCACCTACTGTTACTATTCTTGGACCATTCCAGTCCACCCAGCACTAACCCCAATCACCAACGGCCCAATGACATAATTAATTCACACCCTCACCACAATTTCCACAATTCCAATAATGTTGCCTAACTACTTCTATTCATATTCATTGGAAGGAATGATATTCATTGGAAGGGCTGATGCTGAAGCTCCAATACTTTGGCCACCTGATGGGAAGAGCTGACTCACTGGAAAAGCCCCTGATGCTGGGAAAAAGTGAGAGCAAGAGAAGGGGGTGGCAGAAGATGAGATGGTTAGATAGCATCACCGACTCAGTAGACATGACTTTGAGCAAACTCTGGGAGATAATGAAGGACAGGGAAGCCTGGTGTGCTGCGGTCCACAAGGTCACAGAGAGTCAGACATGACCTAGCGACTGAACAACTTCTATTGAAAATATATATTATGAAAAGTATTAAAAGTATATATTATATTACCAATGATAACTTCTGCTAAGCATAAGAAAACTAGATTTTCAAAGGTAAAGATGTTAAAGTGGTAGATGTCTATTTTATTTCAAGTTAAATAATTCTACCCATACACAGAAACAAGAAGGAAATTTCTGGCTTCTGAGATATGTATTAGTCCATTTTGTGGCCACTGATGTTATACTTTAGTCAATTAAACTGCACCTAACAAATATTTACTGAGTGCCCACTCTGTGCTAGGCTAGGTACTTGGCAAATAAAATTGAATATCTAGCTGTGATTCTACTAATCAAACAGATTTTTAAGTCTCTATTTTCAACTTATTGTGTGTTTCACAGTAGTTTTCAAGAAAACTAACAGAATTGATCAAAATTGGAAACAGCAAAAGAAAAGCTTCAGATTTATTTGTGGTTCTTGCCAGATAAATTGTTTTCCATGTACACCCTTTTCATTTTAATTCATTTCACTGGAGTATGAAAAGTAGATAGACATTCAAGTTAAAATGGCTATAAAAAGAAAACCTTTGGTTTACAAACCAATCTTAGAACAAAGGTCAAGTATTCATTAAATAAAAACATATTTTCAATTATATACTATTTATTTTTTACTTAGAAATTGTGAGGATGCCTCTTAATCTACATGATTGAAGTTCTAGCACACAGAACTAAAGATTTGTTATCATTACACAACTCTCTACTTTTAAAAAAGCTCGATCAACTCTATTTCTAAAAACAAACTCTAAAAGAAAAGACAGAGAGAAGGAAAGGATCCTCTGAAGGTACATGAGACATACACATGATTAATTCTGTCTCATATATTTTGTTTTCTTAACCATTTTTTTCCTTTTCTATGTCCTTTCCTTCCTCCATTTCAATATTACCTTTTCCACCCTTACCTATTTCCTTTTGAAACAAAACCTCTTTAAGGAAATAAATCTCTATCAAGTGATGTAGAACAGTTCAAAGGAAAAGTGGATTTGCGCAGTGTTTTAAGATGTGGAAATGAAAGAGAAGGGGAGCAAGAGGGTAAAAGAAGGGGTTCACAAACCAAAACCATCACAGACGTATCCAAGAAAAAAGACCTGTAAGTGAACTTTTCTCCTATGTCCCATCAAAATATACGTACGTTCCCTGTAATTCAGGTGAGTTTCTCAGTCATAAATCTAGGAATTTCCTACTATCTCCCCAATTTACAAGTCCATTTACTATTTTAGTCTGTGAATTACACTGTTGAAAATAAAAGGTCTTTCAAGATTAAAAAAAAAAAGTCCATCCTCAGTAGGAGTGTGGTCTGAGCTCCAGCCTTCTGCTTTGAACAACCAGGGCTCTGGGCTGGACAATCCATCAGGTCAAACACTCCGGGAAGCACAATGAGGAGTGCGGAGTAGGGGACTGTTCAGAGGAGAGGAGTCACAGCATTGTTTACAACCAAAAGGCAAACACTGTGCTCAACACCTAGGGACCACCTGAGTGAAATGTCAATCAATGCCCGATAACTTCGAAGAAAATACAGCATAGTCAGAAAAAGACTGAGAATCAGGCAACTAAAATGAGAATGAATGAAAGGAACTAGAGCATGTGATGGGACAGAATTATCAGGATTTCTGCTGTTAGACAAAAGGGATATGACTCATGTCATAAAGAAACACAGAATCTAAATTAAACAGGGATTAACTTAAGAGGGCAATTTTGACATCTAGAAGGAATGGGTTTCAGAAGATAATTTTAAGAGCTAATATTTAATTACCCTCTATCAAGCATGGCATTAACTAAACTGGGGAATTAACAGATTCAATCTTCATGATAACCCCGAGTTTGATATCATCAGCATCCCCATTTCTCAGATGAGGAAACTGAAAACAAGAAACATTAAGTCGCCCAAGAGCCCAAAGCTAGTAACTGATGCAACCACGATTCAAATCAGGCACTCTGACTCCAGAGCTATAATTTTAAAAGTGCATACTGTACTTAAGTACAAAGTAAACATGTAGAGGTGGCACACACTCTCAAGTATATACACACACATAAATGTATACACACATATACATATGTTCATGGGTTTTTCTCTGGTAGCTCACTGGTAAAAGAATCTGCCTGCAATGCAGGAGATGCAGATTTGATCCCTGGGTCAGGAAGATCCCCTGATGGATGAAATGGCAACCCACTCCAGCATTCTTCACTGGAAAATTCTATGGACAGAGGAACCTGGTAGGCTATAGTACCATGGGGTCACAAAGGGACAGAACTGAGCAACTGAGCATACACGCACGCACATATAGTCATACAAATAAATGGATGATAGACCTATGGGAAAATAATTTATCTTCTGTTGTTCCCATCTGGGAGGCTAGTTTCCAGAAGAAAACACATGTTGCTGTTTATAGAAGGGCCAGAATGCTGGATGGACCTGATTTCTTAATCTCACAGGAATTTTCCAAAATTTTATATTTTAATTTTTACTGTAATAAAATAAAACTTTCAAAATCAACATTTCTTTTTACAACCATAAAATTAAAATACCTTTGTGTTTCTGCATTCAGATATCAAAATCAATCTGAATAAATATAACCACAGGGCATCTCCATTTTTGAGCTGTTCACCAATCTTTCGAAACACTTTCTGGAAAACATTCACTTACATTTGCAGTGGAGCACCAAGCTCTGAATGCCTTTTTTAAATAAAAGTGGACCAGTCAGACCTCTGTATAGGTAGGTTCTACATCTGTAGATTCACTGAAACCAACCAACATCAGGTAGAAAATAACCAAGAAAACAAATTCCAGAAAGTCCCCAAAAGGAAAACTTGAATTTACTGCAAATCAGCAATTATTTATACAGCTTTTTCATTGCATTTATAACTATTCATATACCACTATACCTTGCATTAGGTATTAAAAGTAATTTGGAAATGATGTGAGGTATATGAGAGGATGTATATAGTATTATATGTAAATACTATGCCATTTTATATCAGGGACCTGAGAACCCCTGGATTTTGGTGACCTTGGGGGTCCTGGAACCAGTCCTCATGGCTATCGAGAGAGTACTGTGTAATGGTTTTAACTATGTTTAAAGCTTTCTTCCTGTGCCTTTATGGTACAAAAGGAGCCCTTTATGCTTCCTCACTGCAATGACACTGCCATCCAAGGCCATCTGCTACTACTGTGTATATTAATGTCTCAAGATACATATTCCCACCTTTTTTTTTTTGCCAATAGCTCTGGGTTACATAATTTGAGATATAACTATCTCTATTTCCTACTAGCATCCTCAGCGCAATCTGACCTTAAGATTCCCAGTAAGAGAAGTTTACTTATTTTACAGACAATATAATTCTGTCCTAATAATGTAAACATCAACTAAAACACTTATTTACAAAGCATTCATTAAGAAAGAAAACAAAAAAAAGAAAGAAAGAAAACAAGTGACAAACAATATAAATGAAAGCAAACAACTAAGGTATCTAGTCAGAACAATCCTTGTGTTTTAGCAACTCTTTGCTCTCGGGCAAACTATTTTAATAAAGAGCTTCAAAAGAATACCAGAAAAAAAGTGAATAATTGACAGCTTTCCTCAAATTTTTACACTTGGGATCGTAAACTCAGATTAGAAACACAGATCTAAATATTTAAGTTTCTGGGTGTTGGTTAACAATGGCAGCAAACATCACCCAGAGACTATTACAGCAGCCCAATCTTTTGCTTGCTGTTTCCATGGAAACCGACTGAAGGCAAAGAACATAATGGTAAAACATAATGCTTTTTTTTAAATTCACCTTGTTGACCCCTTTTACTTTACTAAACATGGCACATAACAGGTACTGAAACTGAGTGCCAGAAAATTCACAGTTCATTCAACCCATATTTGTCAGTCATGCTGCCTGCCAGGCCCCGGGTGACTGCGCAGCACTCACAGTGCCTGCCCTCACAGAGCTTCTCCAGTGCGACACTAAGCAGCTAGGGACACAGATGTGTGAGAGCCAGGAAGAGTACATAATGTGTTATTAGGAAAGCATGACAAGAAGGCTCAAAATACTTGAGTGTCAAGGAAACAGAAAGCTCATCAGAGGGTGTGAGGAAAGCAGGGGAGTCTGGGGGAACATGAGTAACTCACAAAGCACTGTGGACAATGTTATGGATTCGGGTCTTTAAACAGAAAGTATCAACTGAAGGGTTATTTATGGAGACTGACAGGATGAGATCTGCATTCCGGATATACTAAAGGATGGGGGAGTCTGGTTAAAAAGCCAGCAGAGTAGTCCAAGGGAAAAAAAGCCAATTTGAACTCATACAGTGGGAGTGTAAAGGGGTCTGAGAGATTTAGGTTAGATGGATGAATTAGATATTCGGGGGAGTGGGTAAGGGTTAGAGAAGACGTCTGAGTCACTCTCAGGCTTTTAAAACAGAGAGAGGGCAGTGCCACTCCCTAGGGTCTGGTGGAGAAGAGGTCATGACATAGTGTGATGTGACTGTGAGAGACGGCCATCCAAACGGGGACCCAGGTCCAGTGGACAGGCGAGAGGACAGGTCTGCACGAGGGATGTTCACTGAGGAGCTTTTAGTATACGGAGGCACTGAGGCCATGGAAAGTAGATACGAGGTCACTGAGGACAGAGGGTAGTGTGAGAACAGGGAAAGAACCAGTAAACCTCAATACTTACCAATGTCACCTTCTGACTTATGTTTTGTAACATTCACTCACTGGGGACTGTTATGTATACCTCAAGAGCAACATAAAAGAATAGAATTGATGTTGAGCTTATTCAACCTGTCCACCTAAATTATTTGGTAGAGAAACAGGATCAGGAAGATCATCAGGCAGACAAGGAACAGAGACGCCTAAATCATACTACACGTAAAGGACTGAGAAAACAAATAGGAGTCAAAAAACAAAACTATGTGGGGGTAGGTGTCTTCCTTCATAGTTTGATAAAACAAAATACATACCTAGTTGTCTCAGAGATAGCATAACGTGTTCAGAATCAAACCCAAGATCATTTCCACCAAAACCCAGTCCCCCTCGAGTGAATAAGCTCCCCAGCACTGGTTTTGTGGTCATGGAGAGCGTCTTTTACTCAGTTATGTCTGACTCTTTGAGACCCCATGGACTATAGCCCTCCAGGCTCTTCTGAACATGGGATTCTCCAGGCAAGGATACTGGAGTGGGTAGCTATTCCCTTCTCCAGGGGATCTTCCTGACCCATGGATAGAACCCAGGTCTCTTGCATTGCAGGCAGACTCTCTACCCTCTGAGACACCAGGAAATCCAGATAGTTAGAGGTTGACAGTGATGCAGCCTTCCTCACCTCCCACAACTGGTCCATTATAAAGTCCTACTAATTTCACTCGGCAGAATTTTGTTCTGACTTGACTCTCTAACTTTTATTTCTTACAATCCTCACTGATTTCACTTCTTCAATCCACAAATTTTCTCACTTCCTTTGAAGTGTCATGCACTATATACTATACATAGTGTCATGTGTATCCATATACTATACAAAGATAAAAAGTGTATCCAATAGATTAAGAAGAGCCGTCCCTCAGAGCACTGACCACCTAACCAGCAGGTAACCATTACATAACGACATGGAGTCATAGAAGCCTAGCTGTGAAGTCACTCAGGCAGGAAAGAAGCTCCAAAGCAAGGACTATACGTGCCAGGGTTACACATGGGTGGGCGTCTCTGCAAGGGGTGCTTCAGGCTCCCAGTAGGGTGACAGCCAGAGTTGTCATTCAAACGGTAGTTATTGCAATGATTCATATTTGCAGTTCTACAGTTCTGCCCAATAACATTTCACAACCAAAAGGAAGGCCATATACAGTGAAAATATTAAAGCCTTCTAGGGTGATAGCCTTAAATCACTAAAACAATTTACTTTCTTCCCCTCTACATCTAACACTGTATTCAAAATGAATTCAAGGAAAAGACTGCTTTTCCCCCTCTGCCTTTAGAATAAAATCAATGCACTCAACACTTCTCAAACTGGAAGGTGCCCTAAGAGTGCCCTCTACAAATGTTAATGCTGTAAAGAGACAACCTATAGAGCTGATGAACACTGTAAGATGCACCAATACATTTCAAATCAGCAAGGAGATGTGCTAAACAAGTAGTTTTTAATTCATCATAATTTTTACCAAATAGTCTCTAATAACCAAGTTTTCTAGCAAAATATAAAATGTACCAAACAGCTACTCTTCCATGGCTGTTGAAACCAGCAAATGCTCCATTTTCTCTTACGTCGTCATAATTAAATTTTTATTATGTTCACCATACCCTTTAAAAAGGAATAAGCAACGGGGCATGATTTATAGTTTAAAAAAAGTTCAAATAATCTTTTTTTTTCTAGAATCATAATCAGCCAAGAAAACCTCTGCATGGTAATGTAAACATGTTTCTCAAGAGAAACAATTTTTCTTAAGGTAATATAATTCAGATGAGACCAACAAACAAACGACTAAGTTAAATTTCAAAAACACTAGCAGCTTAACAAAATTTTGAGCTAATTTAAATCAAGGTACAGAACAATATGTGTTTTAAAATGTTTATAGATACACACATAGGTTTATAGGCGTAAAGCATGGCTAGAGAGAAAAAACTAGTGATAGTCAACTCTGGAGGAGCTGCCTTGTTGGAAAAAAGAAGTGCAAGACTCACTTTCATCAAGTATCTATTTGTACAGACTGACTTTTATGTGTGGGGGGGTATGCCACAGCAGGAGCATGTACGAAAGGAGATAAAGTCAGAGGTAGGGCTGCCCAGGCAGCTCAGCGTAAAGAATCTTCCTGCACTGCAGGAGACGAGGGTTCAATCCCCTCGTCAGGAAGATCCCCTGGAGAAGGAAATGGCAGCCCACTCCAGAATTCCTGCCTGGAGAACTCCCTGGACAGAGGAGCCTGGCAGGCTACAGTCCATGGGGTCACAAAGAGTCAGACACAGGTGGACGGAACTGGAGCCTATTATCCAGAGTGAAGTAAGCCAGAAGGAAAAACAATACAGTATACTAACGCATATATATGGAATTTAGAAAGATGATAACGAGAACCCAGCATGCGAGACAGCAAAAGGAACACAGACGTATAGAACAGACTCGTGGACTCTGTGGATGAGGGCAGGGGTGGGATGATTTGGGAGAATGGCATTGAAACATGTTAAGTATCATATGTGAAATCAATCGCCAGCCCAGGATTGTTGCTCGGGGCTGCTGCACCCAGATTTCCCGGGGGGGCGGGAAAAGGGAGGGAGAAGGGAGGGGGATTCTGGAGGGGGAGCATATGTACACCCATGGCGATATCATGTCATTGTATGGCAAAACCAATAAAAAATAAAATAAAATAAGCTGATAACAGCAAAAAAAAAAAAAAAAGAGTCAGACACAACTGAGTGACTAAATAACAACAATAAATTCCAGCAGCCACGCTTGGTTCTCACATACATAAAATTAAAAAGCTAAGTGAACAAACAAGATGTCCACATCAAAAATAAAAACAATTTTATGAAGCACTAAAAATGAAGTAGTATCCCCAAGACAACGCCTTTTCTTCACTGCTTTATCTGTTTCAAAACTAAGAAAGTCAAACACAAGCCTACTATTGAAGTACTATATTTATCTACAAAGTGACTTTATATTCTAAGAAAGGGAGAAATGCAGTGACTGCTGCATAGTAAGAATATTTTTCAGGATCTACAACATAGTTTATACCTATCCTACTCAAGCTCTTTGAAATGTCCAGGGTTGTAACACTTCTAAGAATCAACATACAGCTGTAATAATACCAGGAGATACAGACGACTTTGTGTTTTCTTGTATTTACTTGCATTAGTGCTGCTCAGGGGAAATCTGCTATTGCATTCTTTGTTTCTAAAAATGCTCTGCAACGTCAACTGATGAGTCATGGGTCACACTGAAAACTATTCTGTACCAAAAAAAGCAGGGCATGAACGCCTTACACATCAACTGTAAAGACAGTCTCACCAGCTGACATATAAAGTGACACAGACAATGGATTTTTGAAATGATGTGAGCAACTTTAAAATAAAACTGCAAGGATTGATAAAATCATTTCCCCTTGGTCCCTTTCCTAATAACTGGCAGGGCTGTTTTTCCATAATTCAGAACCTACAAACAGTAAGTGCTGTTGCAAGATTGACAAGTACAAACTCAACAAAGCCTCAGCTCCACGCAGAGCCAGATTATCTGAGATAATTTTTGCTTCTCCTCTTCCTTCATTCCCACGTCCACTCTGTAGTCATTTGACTGGGAAAAAAACCTCCAGGAGAGGGTACAAAAGGGCAAGAAACAGACGGGACTGTTGGGTGTCCTTTGGGCAGTGTTAGCAAGAAGTTTTCCTGGTGAAGAAGACAACTAATAGCTGAAATATTAATAGCTGAACCTGAAAACCAGCTGTAGATTTTAGCTACCAGTGTAACAGATCACTGAGATCTGACCACTGTCTGATTTTCTTCCCAGCACTTGTCACTATGCTTCTCATTAATCTGCCTGCCCCCCTGCATGTAAACTCTGTAAGAACAGTGATCCCACTTTGTGTTGTTCCCTGAATTGTCTTACCACTTAGAACAGTGGCTGGCATGTAACAGACATTCAGTAAATAGTCAGCAGGAGAAAAGACACCTCAGCTGTCTCCAGACCGACAGTCACAAAAATACTGAAATTTGCTCGAGACTACTCTCTACCTTGGTTGCTATTTAATCGCTCAGTTGTGTCCAACTCTTTGCAACCCTACGGACTGTAGCCCGCCAGGCTCCTCTGTCCATGGGATTTCCCAGGCAGGAATACTGGACTGGGCTGCCATGCCCTCCTCTAGGGGATCTTCTGGACCCAGGATTGAACCTGCATCTCCTGCATTGGCAGGTGGGTTCTTTACCACTGAGCCACCAGGGTGGCTCCCACTCTTTACCTACAATTTATAACTGTAATTAATAACTTTCATCTTGCCATAATACTCTCTATGCTTATGTTTTACCATTTAAATATCATATTTGCAAAATATAGTAACTGTAATAAAACTGTAATCTGATTTATCTCAATTTCTGATTTTTTCAATTCTCAGAAAATAGAAAGACATTCTTTAAGATGGTGATGTTACTACTTTAATATTGAATTACAAATATTATCAAGAACATCAAGCTTTATCTCCCAGATAGATTATCTTTCCTTAAAGCCTAGTATGCTGTGAGAGCAATATGTTTTCTATTAACAGAGCAATTTTGTTTTCGAGAGGCTCAAGTAACCAAGAATAATTCTTTATGGACACGTAAAGAACTCTGCACTATGAATAAGCATTTTCAGAACTACCTAATGGTCTATTTTGCTTTCTTCCAGGATCAGGTTTGATTTACTGCCTCTGAATCCAAACTATAAAGAAGGAAAATTAAGTCACATTGTCACAGACTAAAATCACACTGAGCAACTTTATAACATGTAAACCTTTTATAAGAAAAAATATACATTAGATATAAGCTGAGATTTTATCATCCTTCTACATCCTACAGAATGGTTTCATTAAAAAACATGTTTAGTCCTCTGTGTAAATAGCTACCATATATTAAAACTTACCATCCAGATTTTCAGAATAAGCCCTGAAAGTTTTCTTAATGTTATTATATACCTTCAAAGGGCTTCCCTGCTGGCTCAGCGGTAAAAAACCTGCCTGCCAACGCAGGAGATGCAAGAGACACAGGTTCGATCCCTGGGTTGGGAAGATCCCCTGGAATAGGAAGTGACAACCCATTACAGTACTCTCGCCTGGGAAATCCCATGGACTGATGAGCCTGGTGGTCTACAGCCCACAGGGCCACAAAAGTCAGACACAAATTATTAAACAACAACAAAACCTTCCAAGGTGGACAAATCATTCAAAAATGCTAATATACTCCATATACCTGGAAAAAGAACAGGTCAGAGACCCAGAAAAACTATATCTATTTTTAACAAACTCTGAAATTAGTCTATTGAAGCATCAATTAATGTATCTCATCTATAATGAAAGCACAGAGCCTAAAATTAGAGAAATTAATGAGATTAATAAATATTTTATATGAGACCTAATTGTGATGGATACTTTTGAAATCTTACTAAAGGGCCCCCGACAGAATGGTCTTAAAAGTCAGACCACTAACCTTACATATTTAGGAGAAACACAGAAAGCAACCGTATGCAGTCTGATACCTGGCTCCTTCCCAATCACCTCATTTTTTAGCTTCAGCTAGCCCTAGACTATTGACTGTTTCCGTACTGGTGTCTCACAAGTATAAGATACAAAAAGGGAAGAGAAATTCCAGTTGAAAATCCATTAAACTTTGCAGCAGGCCCTTGGCATATGTGGTCCCCTAACCTCAGGCCAGGTAGTACTGTGGCACTATTTATTGGGAAGAAAAATCCACAAATAAGTGGGCCCACACAGCTCAAAACCCTGCTGTTCAAGGGCCATCTGTACTAAGTACCATTTGATAACTGTGTCCTTCATCAATGTCATCCATTTCCTCCTCCCACTAAAACTATTCCATGTATTTCAGACCTCTTGCTTTTACATACTGTCTCAGAAATATGTTCAAAATATTTTGTTTGGACCCTTACACCATATCCAAAATTTGATTCATCTGGATTTAAAAAACTATGAAACGCCTAAAACAAAATATAGGGAGACTGTTCCATGACATCAGATTTGATAGAGATTTCTTGAATAGGACACCAAAAGCACAGGAAACAAAAGCAAAAATTGACAAATAGGATTATATAAAACTTTAAAACAAAGGACACACCAATGAAGTGAAAAGGCATTCACAAATATATATCTGATAAAGTGTTAATATCCAAACACACAAAGAACACCTACAAATCAACAACAAAAATAACACAATTTAAAAATGGGCCAAAGTCTTGAATAGACATTTCCCCAAAGATGATCTACAAATGGTCAACAAGCATAATAAGATGCTCAACATCACTAATCAGAGAAATGCAAACGAAAACCACAATGAGATAGCTCTACATACCTTTTAAGATAGTTACTACTGAAAAAATCAGGATAAAAGGTTGGTAAGGATGCAGAGAAAGTGGAACCCTTGAGTACTGTTGTTGAGATTTTAAAACTGTTTAGCAGCTATGGAAAACTACTTTAAAAAAAATTAAAAGTAGAACTACCACATGATCCAGCAAAGCCACATCTAGGACTGAAAGAACTGGGATTCAAAAGAACTGAAAGCAGGGTCTCAAAGAGAGATCTGCATGCTCATGTTCACTGCAGCACTGATCAGAACAGCCAAGAGACAGAAGCAACCCAAATGTCCATCAACAGAGGAAGGGCATAGACATACGGAGGAATATTCAACCTTCAGAAGGAAGAAAATCCTATCACATATTACATCATGGATGAATCGTGAGGTCATTATAATATATGAAGCGAAAGAAGCCAGTTTCAAAAAGACAAATACTATATGGTTCTAATTACATGAGGTATCTAAAGTAATCAAATCCATATAAATGGAAAATAGAATGATGGTTACCAGGGACAAAGGGGAGGAGGAAACAGGGAGCTGTCATTATGGGTCCGGAGTTTCAGTATGGCAAAATTAGAATGTTCTGGAAACATGCTGTACAATAATGTGAACACACCTCAGATGCCTGACCTATGCACTTGAAGTGGTCAAGATGGTCAATTTTATGCGACATGGTTTTTTTACAACGATAAAGACTGAAGCAGTATACTTTTGTTAGATTATTACTATCTTGATAAGATTCCTTTTACTTTACACACTGAAAATTTCGTATCTGCACTGAGATCAGTTCAGTCACTCACTCATGTCTGACTCTTTGTGACCCCATGGACTGCAGCACACCAGGTTTCCCTGTCCACCACCAACTCCTGGAGCTTGCTCAAACTCACGTCCATCGAGTCAGTGATGCCATCCAACCATCTCATCCTCTGTCATACCCTTCTCCTCCTGCCTTCAATCTTTCCCAGAATCAGGGTCTTTTCCAGTGAGTCAGTTCTTCGCATCAGGTGGCCAAAGTATTGGAATTTCAGCTTCAACATCAGTCCTTCCAATGAACACCTAGGACTAATCTCCTTTAGGATGGACTGGTTGGATCTCCTAGCAGTCCAAGGGACTCTCAAGAGTCTTCTCCAACACCACAGTTCAAAAGCATCAGTTCTTCAGTGCTCAGGTTTTTTTTATAATCCAACACTCACATCCATACATGACTACTGGAAAAACCATTGCTTTGACTAGACAGACTCTGTTGGCAAAGTAATATCTGTTTTCTTATAAGCTGTCTAGGTTGGTCATAGCTTTTCTTCCAAGGAGCAAGCGTCTTTTAATTTCATGGCTGCAGTCATCATTTGCAGTGATTTTGGAGCCCCCCAAAATAGTCTCTCACTGTTTCCCACTGTTTCCATTTTTTCCCCATTTACTTGCTGTGAAGTGATGGGACCGGATGTCATGATCTTAGTTTTTTGAATGTTGAGTTTTAAGCACTTTTTCACTCTCCTCTTTCACTTTCATCAAGAGGCTCTTTAGTTCCTCTTCATTTTCTGCCATAAGGATGGTGTCATCTGTGTATCTGAGGTTATTGATATTTCTCCTGGCAATCTTGAATCCAGCTTGTACTTCATCCAGCCCAGCATTTAGCATAATATACTCAGCATAGAAGTTAAATTAGCAGGGTGACAATATACAACCTTGATGTACTCCTTTCCCGATTTGGAACTATCTGTTGTTTTATGTCCAGTTCTAACTGTTGCTTCTTGACAACAGTTGAAAAACCTGTATACATATTTCTCAGGAGGCAGGTAAGGTGGTCTGGTATTCCCATCTCCTGAATTTTCCATAGCTTGTTGTGATCCACCAGTCAAAGGCTTTGGCATACTCAATAAAACAGAAGTAGATGTTTTTCTGGAACTCTCTTGCTTCTTTGATGACCCAACAGACATTGACAATTTTATCTCTGGTTCCTCGGCCTTTTCTAAATACAGCTTGAACATCTGGAAGTTCACAGTTCACATACTGTTGAAGCCTGGCTTGGAGAACTTTGAGCATTACTTTGCTAGCGTGTGAGATGAGTGCAATTTTGCGGTAGTTTGAACATTCTTTGGCAATTACCCTTCTTTGGGATTGGAATGAAATCTGACCTTTTCCAGTCCTGTGGCCACTGCTGAGCTTTCCAAATTTGCTGGCATACTGAGTGCAACACTGTAACAGCATCATTTTCTAGGATTTGAAATAGCTCAATTGGAATTCCATCACCTCCACCAGCCTTGTTCATAGTGATGCCTTCTAAGGCCCACTTGACTTCACATTCCAGGATGTCTGGCTCTAAGTGAGTGATCAAACCGTTGTGGTTATCTGGATCATGAAGATCTTTTTTGTATAGTTCTTCTGTGTATTCTTGCCACCTCTTCTTAATACCTTTTGCTTGTTAGGTCCATATCACTTCTGTT
Source organism: Antilocapra americana (assembly GCA_007570785.1). NCBI lineage: Eukaryota > Metazoa > Chordata > Mammalia > Artiodactyla > Antilocapridae > Antilocapra > Antilocapra americana. Next base: position 33,252,388 of record ML663566.1, read on the forward strand.
CTTTATTGTGTCCATGTTTGCATGAAATGTTCCCTTCATATCACTAATTTTCTTGAAGAGATAGGCTATACATGTAAAATATAGTTGAGCCTTAAACAACACAAGTTTGAACTACGTGGGTCCACTTATACACAGCTAGTTTTCAACAGTAAATAGTATAGTACTACACGGTCTGCACTTGAAACCATGAGATACAGAGCACTGTGGACAGGGAGGGCTGACCATAAGTTGTACATGGACTTTCAACTGCCTGGGAGGATCAGTGCCCTTCATCCCCACATTGTTGAAGGGACAATCAACTGTATATACATATTTTAAATACATAATATGAAAAAATCAAATCTTACTAATTACATATATCAATATAATTATATTGACATGTTAACACATTATGCATTTTAAATATTAAATTGTAAAATATTTTGTTACTCTTTAGGAACAATAACTAGAAGGGATGGGAGGTGCTTTGTTTTACAAGTTTGGAACTGAAATATATTTGTAGGTGAAAAAGCCATCGGGGAAAGAGAGACTCAGTACAGAAGGGGGTTAACTGATGAAGCTCTCCTAAAAGAGACTCTGAAGGATGGGATCATGAGCACATGGAAAAATGAGCCTTTAACACAACTGAGACTTATCCAGACAAATTGGGAAAGGAGAGGGACAGAAATCTGCTAAATCAAACCAGGTCCTCATGAACTGACCAGATTATCTGCAGGCTGCAAAAGTGAGGGTTTGATAAAAAGGTTTCTGAATGAGGACGGTCTAGATTCATTCACGAGAAAGGAAGAACAAGAGCCTGATTAGGGCCAACAGGGCCCACATGACCTGGCCCGAACTACCTCCCAGGCCCTGTCTCCCATCACACTTTCCCAACTCTCTGCTACCCACCTCCTCACCCTCCTGCTGCTTCCTCTGAGAACGCTTTACTTGTAACATCTACACAATCAGATACTGGTTCAAAGACAACTTCCTCAGGGTGGTTTCAGGGACAGCTAGCTCCCCAGAGACTAGGTTAGTTTCCCTTGTTATACCCATGACAACACCGCAAGCCACAGCTACCCAACCGAAGGTGAACCACACCTGCCATGTTAAATGTTCTAGCAGCCAAGTGAATGAACTAGTTTGAATATTTTATTTGACCCAATATATCCAAGACATCATTTCAACCTGTAATCAATATAAAAACTTACTGACCTATTTTACCACTTTGGCTACTAAGTCTTCAAAATCGTGAAGGGTGCAGTGACAGCAGATCTCGATTCAGATCAGAAACATTTCAGGAGCTGTACATGCAGCTGATTGCCGTGCTGGACAGCACAGCCCTCTGTTCTGTCAAAGCACTTACCGTATTTGTGACTACAATGTGTGCTGCTATTTGCTGAATGTCCATCTCCTCTAGAATGTAAGCTCTGTGAGATACTCCGGCCTGCTGAACTCTGAGCTCAGTGTCACAGCACTCAGTAGATGACAAATAAAGGGAACTGCCTGAGGGGAATGCAGCAGAGGGGCTGCTTGAGAGGTGATTCCCTGCGCCTGGCCTTCTAACAGGGTTGCCAAAATAACTCAAGGAGAAGCAGAGTTAATGAAGCAGGCACAGAACAAAAGCAAGTTCAAGTGAAGCTAAGGTGCCAGGGAGACATATTCCAGGTGCTTAAATATAGATCCCACAGATGTTAATATAACAGGATGGGAGGTGGGATAAATAGGATGGCAGGCAAACTGTCCCTGCCCAAAGAGCACCAAAGAGCAACTGTGATACAGCTGGAAGGACAGGCTCAGAGCCTGTGGTCAGAGGACAGGATACAGAAAGGTAAGGTCTAATGCGGAGAACTGGGGGAATGTCCAAGGACAGTGGAAGTGAAGGCCAAGGAGAAGAGGAGACAAGGTACTTGAAGTCAGAGGTGTTCAGTCACCATGCTCTGAGCTGATGTGGGGTGGCCACGGAGGGTGGAGGCTTGAAGTGGGGTCTCAGTTCCCTGAACAGGAATCAAACCCAGACTGTGGCAGTGAAAGCACCAAATTGTCACTACTAGACCACCAGGGACTAGTGGCCAGAAGCAGGGTCCTGGCTCTTGCCTTCTTTGTAAAAGGAATTTCAGCAAAGACATCGAAAACAAGAGAAGCTGGTAAAGTGTTTATTAGAAAAATACACGCAGATGAGCTCAGAGAAAGAGTCAGGTGCTTTTGGGGTGGCTTGTTGTTGTTTAGTCACATCAGAGTCTTTTCCAATGAGATGGCTCTTTACTTTGGCCACCTGATGCGAAGAGCTGACTCATTAGAAAAGACCCTGATGCTGGGAAAGACTGAAGGCAAAAGGATAAGATGGTTGGATGGCATCACCAACTCAATGGACATGAGTTTGAGCAAACTCTGAGAGATGGTGAAGGACAGGGAAGCCTGGCGTGCTGCAGTCCATGGTTGCAAAGAATAGGACATGACTCAGTGACCGAACAACAAGTCATGTCCAACTCTTTTGTGACCCCATAGATTGTAGCCCACCAAGCTCCTCTATCCATGAGATTTCCCAGGCAAGACTTCCCACTAGAGTGGGTAGCCATTCCCTTCTCTAGGGGATTTTCCCAACTCAGGGACTGAACCTGCCCCTCCTGCATTGCAGACAGATCCTTACCTCTGAGCCACCTGGGAAGCCCTGGTTGCTATAGAGAGGCAATTTTCTGGGTCTTTGTTTCCCTCTGGCCAATTACCTTGCTTTAACTCCACGCTTGGTCTGACTCATGGCCCTCCCCTGTATGTATGTCTGTGTATCTTTTAGCCAAGATGGATTCCAGCGTAAAGGTCTCTGGGAGGTTGACAGGACATATTATAGGCTAGTGTCCCCTCCCTTGAGGACCCTTCCTCTCTGGGAGACTGCCTTGACCCCAAGAATGAGGAATGTGTGACCTCCTTACCTAGGCAAGGCTCAGACTTCCTCTGCTCCTGCCACCACTGTTATCTTAGTGTCCACAGGAGACTAAATCCAGCTGCTTATCCTGTTCCTGTTATCTTTGTCTCAAAGCATAAACAGGAGGCTAGTTGTAAATGTCTAACCCAGGGTCCATCTATCTCCTGCCTCAGAATGATTAACTCTGACTTAATGTCTCTTAAGATTTTAAGCTTTCAAAGGGCAGAGAATGTCTTGTGTCCCACACAGCCCAGTGTCAATCCCATAATGTATGCTGCTTGTTGAATACAATTAAATTGGAAGTCTACAAACATTAAAATCATGTGGAAGAAAAGTAGAAATGTTTAGAACAAAACAAATAAGACATAAGGATTTCAATTTATTTGTTCAATAATTAGATAGTTCAATTGAACAGGATTAAGAACTCTGATAAAGGATTAATTTTTAATTTTGGTAGCCAAAATCCCAACCTGAGGGGTAAAGGGGGCACAGAATACAAATATATACCAGACTTACTTTACTTTTATCAGCAAAACAAAGTGATAACCAATAGAGCCTTTGGGAGCTTTATTAAAGCCAAGTAGACACCTGTTTATAATGCAGTTGGTAAAGAAACTCCCTGCAATGCCAGGAGACCCGGGTTCGATCCCTGGGTTGGAAAGATACCCTAGAGAAGGAAATGGCAAACGACTCCAGTATTCTTGCCTGGAGAATCCCATGGACGGAGGAGCCTGGCAGGCTACAGTCCATGGGGTTGCAAGAGTCAGACACTACTTAGCTACTAATCCACCACCACCAGATACCTGTTTTACATAAGATACAGGTCCTCACAGTTTGTTTATAAACATTTTTTACAAGGCCCCTATTATATATTTAGGGAAATTTGCTATTTAAAAGAACCCTAAGATTACTCTTTCAATAGAGCAAACAAAACCTAATTTGTTTACACAAAAGTGGCATGCTTTTTAAGTGGACACATGATAGTTTCTGCTTATACATATAGATAAGCACATAAATACACGATATACGTAATTTCTACAGTATACTTAGGCATATATATTGTGTGTAAAGTTTTAGTTGCCTATCACCTATTTTCTGCACTTGTTTCTAATTCTCATTTTGCCTTTCCAGTCCAATTTTGAGAAACAAAATCCTCCCCCCCCAATAATTACTCCGATGAGGGACCCTGATTATCATAAAGAATAGTAAGAGACATCAAGGGTGGGGAAATTAAGGTGTAAACTGTGTTTGGCCCTCTCTACCCACAACACTTCTGCTCCTTTTCTCATCTCTTAATCTGGTCTGGAGTTTTACTAATAAGAGGATAAAATGATGATACAGGCGTTGTCAGTTTAGCTCTGAACAAGGCAATACCCCTACAGAAACCTGTTCTTACCAAGTACACTCCACAACTATCACAGTAGAAGGGGAGAAAAAGGGAATCATGCAAATAAATTACAGCAGTTGGCACTAAAAATCACTGAATCATAATGGCCATAAATTCTGTTATAGTTCCGGTATCTTCTATAAGAACACAGAGTACTTTAAGCTGCTTGGCTGGCTCAAATGCCTCTTTTGTTTTCCCTCTGACCAATGACTGTTTCAAAGATTTCAGTAAGTCTGTGGGCCAAGACAGATCAAAGTCAATGGATCCAATTCATTTATTCATGCACACATTAGTATCTTTGGTTCTGGGACCTGGGGACTCTACTGCAATAAGCAAATCAGGATCCCCGCTCTTACAAGACGTGCATTCTGAGGACAGAGCCTACATATCTACCTCTTTAAAAACAGACTGACTGGATGCTTCTATCACCGTCACCATAATGTACATCACCAACATTTGCTTTTTTAAAAATTCCTCTTAACAACTTCTCATCAGTGAATACATGAAACAGCCGTTTCTTCTAACTCAACTGACCAAAAAACTTATGTAACCACAGATTTTTCCAGTTTTGCACTTTCTGAGGAAGAAAGATGTATGACAGGAAAGCTGAACGGGATTGAGTTTGTCAATCTCCCAGGCCCCTTAACAGGATCATTTTAGGCCTGACGAAGTCTCCTATAATTGTACCTGTACACACAAGATATACACAGATATGTATTTAAAATATGCAAATATACATCTATTTTTAGAACCAACATTACTTCCTAAGTAAACCTATTAGATGAGACCTTTGATTTTTTAAGAAACCTTGGATTTTGATATAGGAGGGCAGGCCTAAAGTGAACTTTAGTCCCAGGAAAAAATAAATGGCTCTGCATCATAAAATTAAAAAGTACCGGGATTTTGAGGGGAGCAATCAAAAAGGAGAAGAGGTGGCAGGGGAGGAGGGCAAAGGACCCACCAGGTTACAGGAGCCGAGTTCCCTTGTCATGGTAACCAAAACTCATTTTAAGGCTAGAGATGTCCAGCATGTGACAGCAACACTCCTGGCACTGCAATAATGTAAACTCCTCCCCTCCACCTACCCCCTGCCAGTGTCCCACAAAGCTGACCACATCCACCAGAGGCTTTATGTGAGTTCTTGGTCTTTTCATCTTCTACTCTTTCCTAGCTCCTGCCTAACATATCTATTTAACAAAGCATCACAGACTCAACCACCCATGTGCACCTCAATGGGTTGGTCCCAAACTATCTTCCTTTCCCCACCCCTACCGCCGGGCTGTTTTTAACTGTTCCTTCTCTAACTTTCAGCATTCCACTAGCTCTTTAATGGCATAACCACTTCAGGAACAACCAATATTTATTGAGCACTTGTAATGCGCTAGGTACTCTGCCAAAGGCATTAATGCATAATTTCATTTGATCCTCAAACCCCAGTGGACAGGTTACTTCATTTTCTAAATGTTAGGAAACCAAAGTTCAGTGAGGACAGTAGTGCTCAGAGTAAGTGATGGAATGCAACCCCTTTCTGACTCCACAGCCAGCTTAACCAGTATACTCCAATGCCCCCAAGTCAAAACCCTCCGAACAATCCTTCTCTCATTAATCATTCATAGTCACCTATCTGGTCGGATCAATTATACATCCTGGATGCCACATCATCTCTACTTCCACTGCCCTCACAGAGAACAAAAAACAGCATCTACCAAGTCCTTCCTATGTGCCAAGCACTATTCTAAGTAACCTACATGTTTTCCAAGCTTTATCCCCCAAATTCTATGAAGACCCTGAAGAAGAGGTTACATAATGAGTGACAGAGCCAGATCCAAAACCAGACAATGTGAATTGAGAAGTGCTGAGCACATAAACCCTCCAGGATTTAAGAGGCTCTGCGCCATCTCCCTACCTCCCATCTGGACCCCCACCAACCTTCAGCCTGCTGCAGACATCCTTCTGGAAGGCAATGTTATCATGACATTCATCCTGCTTAAACTTGGCAGCTCCGTATCGCTGACTGGATCAAGTCCAAATTTCTTAATTTGGCATACAAAATCCTTTATGTTCCTGTTCAACTCAGTTCAATAAATATTTGAATGCCCACTGTAAGCAAGGTCAAGTGGTAAGTGCTCCGATATGAATAACACATCCCAGGCCCTGACCACGAATCCAACCGCAGACACCGTGTTCTTCAGCCAGAGTGACCAGATGAAGCTCTCATAAAGAAATGCCCTACACGCTAGTCCCTTTGCAGAGAACGAAAATCCCCCAGACATCTGAAGAGTAAGTGCAGGTGTGAGGCCTTCCCTAACAAACTCCAGGCAGAAATTCTCCCTCTTTTAAGGTCCCTCAACACCCGCTCAAATCGCTTTCAGGTGGCTGGTAGAAGAGAGGTGTATATCGGCTTCCAAACAGCACTGTGAGCCAGTTCAGGGCAAGAGCTGACCCTTGCCAAGCATGTCTGGTTTGTGGAAGAAACTCATTCACTGAATGAATAAATAATAGAAAAAGTATAACCTGATGAGAAAAGGAGAGGAACAAGATACAGAATTAGGAATGCTAACACACAGGTGAGCCACATTAAAAGCAGCAGCACTTATTTTGCCTGGGTTACAAACCGGCCTACATTTTCACTCCTATGGGAAAACTCACATGCAGGACTTGGACAAGCTAAAAGGGCACAACTTTTGTTATTCGTGGTTCCAGAAAGCCCGGACAGGCCAGAAAGGATACAAAATCAAAGTCCATTGTCTAAAGGGGTGAGGAGATGGGAATCAAATCTATCCAAGTAAATAATATTGATCTACTGGGATGAACTCACCACGGCTACGTCACTGTATGGTGCAAGGAAGAGGAAAAAAAAAATCAAAATCAAAATTTGTTCTGAGACCAATTCAGAAATTAGTATGTCTGCGGCCAAAATGCGAAATTTTAAAAGCGAAGACAGTTGCCATAAACCGAAGCTCACAACCGTTTCCCCGTCCTGAACCGCCACTGCTTTTCGCTCAACTTCATTTCTGTGATTTAAAACCCAACCATCTACCAGAGTTAAGCCCAGGCATGAGCGTACTGTAGCTCCTGGCATATACTGAACGTCTTCACTCATAACCGTAAATACATTCAGAAACCTCCGAAGAAACGCTACATCTAAGCCGCAAGTCCTTCGTCTAGAGCTGGGCATGAGGTTCTGAAAAGCGAGTGAGGTCCTTCCTGAACGGTGCTTTGTGTGCGGCTGCTTCCAAGTCAAGGGCCGTGTTTTGAAATTACCCTCCTCGAGGGTGTCACGTCTCTCTCCCACCCTCCCCAGCCTCCAGTGAAAGGTGAGAATTCGCGGGCAACAGGCTGGGACGGAGCGTAAGACCTCGCCCCGCTCCTTTCAAACGGGGACAAGACCGGGTAAGGCAGCCAGTGGCTCTCTCACCCACGGCCACAGACACTCAAGGGACAAAAACCTCACCCCACCTCTCCCCTCCCTAGAACCGGAGCAAACGACGCAAAAAGCTCGACCACCCGGCGGCCGGGAGCCCTCAGACTGTCAGAGCCGAGGCCGTCCGCCCCCGCCGGCGCCCGGCAGCCCCGCGCCTTCTTCCCCGGACCCCGTGTCCCCGCAGCCCGGCCCGGCCAGGAGCGCGCGAAGGACGCCGCGGCCGCCCGCCTCCGCCGCCTCCCGGGCGCCGCGACGCCCCACACCCCACACGCCGCCCGCACCTGAGGCGCGGCAGGACCGCGAGCGGGCGCCGAGCTCGGCGGGCAGGGCAAAGTTACTCACCGGGTGAGCCCGGCTCCCGCGCCTCAGCCAAGCGTCGGCTCCGCTTCCGCGGCCCCGCTGAGCGAGCGCGGGGGCCAGCCGGCCTCCGCTCAGCCGGGACCCGCCGCCGCCGCCGCCGCCGCCGATTTCCTGGCAAGGAGCAAACTCTAGTCAAGACTTCACTCCTCAACCGCCCCTGCTGCCTTCCCGCGGGCGAACGCCAGGGCCGAGCCACGCAAGTCGACACGCACCCCGGCCAATTGGCAGCGGCACAGGGCGGGTAGGGGGTGGGCCAGAGGGGGGCTCCACCTATCCGAGAGCGCGGGGGGCGGGCCGGGCCCGGACCGTCACTCCGGGTTAGAGTGAGCCCGCTCCGCCATCCCTCCACCCCCCCCAGCACCGTAGCAGTCCCCTCCGCTGTCCGCCTTGAAGCCCCCGGCGCGGGGCCAGTGCCGCCTCTGCGCTCGCTGCCTGCCGCGCGAGGACAGGGGAACAGCTGGGGGAGGCGGGGAACAGTTAGGAGGTCCGGGGTGGGGTAAGGAGAACAGGTGGCGCCGGAACACTGGACTGTGGGCGTGTCGGGCGAGAGGAGAGCGGGGGTCGTGGCGGGGGGAGGGACCGGAGCTGGCGGGGGTGGGGGGGGACAGGAAGGGAGAAGGGGGTTTTTGGTAAAGAACACCTGAGGGGTCGGGGCGCGGAGAGCGAGTCTGGGTGGTGAAAGGCTGCCGAGGCGAGGTCACGAGCACCTGGGAACGGAGGTGAGAGGGAGGTTCCGCGGGTGAGGAGGTTGAAGAGGCCAAAAGGGCGAAGGGGAAAGGATGTGTCCAAAGCGAGTCAGGACGTACTCCAGGGAGAGAAAAAGATCCCAGGAAGGAAAGGATGGGGATGCGAGATGGGGACGGTTTTTATCCAGACTCTTTCATCCTCACCCCCATTCCCGACAAACACACCCCCCGGCAAAAATAAACAAACGCTTGTCCTTTGACCCAGTTGAGCTGTGAAACCATTCTAGATCGCGGGTGAGACAAATATCGTCTTACAAGCGTATCTTGCTCTGTTGTGAAATTCATCAAAATGTATCGATCAACTATAGCCGTCCGTTGTCCCCGGAAAGGCCTCCTGGGGCAGGTGGGGTTCAGCCTGGGATTAATCCCGTCCCCCACGGGACCAAGATCTTCCCCGGGCTCAGATGGTAAAGAATTCGCCTGCAAATGCATGAGATCTGGGTTCGATCCCTGGGTCGGGAAGATTCCCTGGAGAAGGGTATGGCAATACTCCTACTCCAGTATTCTTGCCTGGAGAACCCCATGGACAGAGGAGCCTGGCGGGCTACAGTTCGTGGGGCGCAAAGAGCCGGACATGACTGACACTGCTACACTGCCAGGGGGCCAGCAGCAAGTCAGAAAGGCTTGATCCTGGCCCCAGGGCAAAAAGGGGATCTGGGGGCGTCAGGTAAGGCCCAGCCCCTTCTGCCATCACCTGGGGGGGAGGTGCCGAGGGCCGAGCTCTGGCGCCCACAGGCAGGTCTCGGCTTCGGGGCGGGGCAGGAGCCCGGCTCCACCTGTCTGCCACCACCGGCTCGGCGGGCGGGCTCAGGAGCTCAGGTGAGCGGCTCAGGCTCGGCCACCGCCCTCCTCGCGCCGGGGGCGGGGCCGGGGCGGGGGCCAGGGGCGGAGCCTCCTCGCCCCGCCCAGCGGCCGGGCCCTGCCGCGCCGCTGCGGCTCCTCCCCCCTCCTTCCGTCCGCACTCCTTCCGTCGGTCCTTCCTTCCTTCCTGCCTGTCTGCCGCACCAGCACGCTTCGAGGCATGGGGCAGAGCCTCCGGCCCGCCCGCGCCACCTGAGGATCCCGGAAGCCGCCCCCGCCATGGAAGAGGACCAGGAGCTGGAGAGGTAACGGCCGAGGTGGGGGGGGGCGGCGAAAGGAGCGGGCCGCGCCCGGCCCCAGGAGCCGGCGGCCGGCCGGGGCCTCCGCCTCCGCTTCCGCGGCCCGGCCTGGCAGCGAGGGCCTGACCGGGAGGACGGGCGAGGAGGGGACGCGGTGGGCGCGCCAGGGCGGGGAACGGGGCCCCGGCTTGGGAAAAGGTGAGGGGGAGCTGGATTGCTTGAGTGGAGGCGCTCAGTACACTAGATACCAAGGAGGGAAGACGGGTTGTGAGAGCGGAGTTCAGTCCCCAACGGCCCATCCCTGTTAGGAACAGCCAGAGTCAGTAAAAAATAACGTGCACCCGGCCACCGTTCCCCGAGTGATGGGCTTGGCCTGTGGGCCAGGCCCAGGCCACTCCTCTGGGCCGAGCGCTAACTGGTCGTCTCTGTGCGCCGAGTGCTCTTTTTTCCCGTGCTTGGAGACTCTTCTCAAAGACTTTTTAGTTTCCGTACCTCCTGTAAACGGAAAGCATAGTTGGAAAACTGCACGTTGATGAACTTTAGTTTCTATTTTTATCATCTGTGTTTTCCCCCACGCCTTTCAACTCCCCTTTTCATCCTTTAGCAGGACCCATCCTATTCTAATCCTGTCCCTTTTCTTGTGGTTCTACCAAAAGAATATTTTAGCAAACTTTTTGTTGAAGGACACTCCGCTTGGTCGCCATGTGGACGGCCAAATGGAGTAGGGAGAAGCTGGAGGCAGTAAATTATTTAGTGGTAGAATAGGTGGAGGCAGGAGAAGATAATAATAAGGGCTAATGCTAATAGTTCTGTGTAATTGGAGTGGATTAGAGCAGTAACCTGTTGCAATTGTGATAGATTTTTTTTAAAAAAAAGCTAGTTTCAAAACCGTACTCAGTATGATCTCATTTTTATAAAAACTATGTGTGTAGAAAAATGTCTGGAGTGAAGACCTCAATGGCTGAAGGCGAGAGGAAGACAGCCCTGGAGATGGTCCAGGCGGCTGGGACAGATAGACACTGTGTGACATTTGTGTTGCACGAGGAGGACCATACCCTAGGAAATTCTCTCCGGTACATGATCATGAAGAACCCGGAAGTGGAATTCTGTGGTTACACTACAACTCATCCTTCAGAGAGCAAAATTAACTTGCGCATACAAACCCGAGGTGCCCTCCCCGCGGTTGAGCCCTTTCAGAGAGGCCTGACTGAGCTCATGAATGTCTGCCAGCATGTGCTTGACAAGTTCGAGGCCAGCATAAAGGAATATAAAGATCAAAAGGCCAGCAGAAACGAAGTCACAATCTAGTCCCTCACATACTATGCAGAGAGAACGGACCTCTAGGATATTCTGTATGTGCTCTTGGCAAAACCCAGAAGTAAAAGATTGTGGTGACAGCATGATGTGACCTGCAAAAGGGCCTGCTTCTAGCTCATAACTCAGCTATTGGAGTCCCTGCGATAAACTGTATTCTTCTAATAAATTCCCTCTTGTACTTAAACTGATTTGAGTGGTTTCTGTTCCTTTGTTCTGGAGGTGGACTCTTAGGATTTTTTTTTTTTTTGAACCAAGGTTGAAAGTGAGGAAACAGATAACCAGGCACCTAGAGAAAGTCCTTGATGGAGGGAATTCAAAGGGATATGCATGCATTCCTGTGATGAGGAGAGAGGGAAAGATGCTGTAGAGCAGTGGTCCCAACCTTTTGGGTACCAGGGACCGATGCTGTGAAAGACAAATTTTACTATGGACCAGGGTGGGAAGGATGGTCTCAGGATGATTCGAGAGCATTGCATTTATTGTGCACTTTATTTCTAATCTAATGCTGCTGCTGATCTGATAGGAGGTACCCACCTGAGGTGGGGAGGTTCGAGACCCCATGCCATAGAGCATGACCCCACATAGGTTGTGGATGGTTTAGAAAAGGTGGGAGTGAGGGGAAGACTTGGCCTCTTCCTAGATATTTTTTAGTAATTTATGAGAATTGCATCCTTTGCTATGACTGGCAGATTGTGCAAGGGAGGAAAATAATGAGAGAATTCTGGTTTCACATGAGAGAAGTTAGGTGGTCTCGGGCTTCATCTTTATGGTAGTGTTTAGAGGACAGATTCCAGTTTAGTCCTGTAATTTCAGGACCCTAATATAGGAGACAACTGGGATGACCAAATAACATTTTCAATCCTTGGGTAGGTATCTCAGTACAGCCCAAGGTTCCATGAAAAGAAACAGTATTTGAGAGAAAGGAGGAAAATTGAATGTGCAGAAAATGATTTTGGGGGAAACCTAAAACACTGGTGAATCACACTTAAGAGCTGCCCAACTTACCTCTTCAACCTTGTGTATTATACCTGTCCTACCCCAATTTCACTGATAATTCACCCAACATATCTGTCAACCTTAGAACTTCTGCCCCCGCCCCAGCCCCACTCTAGTACTTGAGAAGAGAATCTGCTTTAGGTATGGAAGTCAGAGGATCTCCCAGAGATCACGGGAAGAGAAGGAGCTGGCCATGCAAAAAAGAAAAGCATTCTGGGGGATTAGCACTTGCAGAAGCCCTGAAGCAGAACACCAGTGGTCTGAGGAATCAAAAGCCTTGAAAGGAGATCTGCATGTCTAGAGCAGGGCAAGCAGGGAGGACAAAGGCCTATCCTAGGCTCCAGGGGAAGAGCTCTGGGGCAGGGACTTTGGAAAGTACAAGGGGAAGTACAAGGTATCTGATGACTGGCAGAATGGACTGTGGAGAGGCCAGGGTAGAAGCAGGCAAACTGTAAGAGCTGGAAAGGCCATAAGTTAGTGATGGAGACAAGAGTGGATTTAAGATACGTTTGAGAGCCAAATGGTACAGAATTGGTAGACCTCAGGAAGTGGGTGTAGAAGATGAGGAAAGAGAAGGATGATTTCCACCTAGATTTGAGGCTAAATTTACTGAAATGGAAAGCCTAGAGGGGAAAATTCATTGGGAGGTGGAGTGATAGAAAACTTGGATTGTGGGGAGGGGATTGGTTGGGAGGTAGAGAATCAGAAGTTCCATGTTGAATGAGGTAGTCTTTACATATGAGTTGAAGGCCATCAAAGAGATTCAAGTAGAGATCAGCTTTGTTAGTTCTTGCCACAAAGATGAGGTAAATGCATAAAAACTGGAGTGACAAAGAGAGTCCAAGCCAAGCCTCAGGCAAGCTCAGTATTTAAAGGTTGGTAGAAGAGCAACCAGTGAGGTGGGGGGGAAGCCTTGTAGAAAGTCAAGTTGTGGAAGACAGCACTTTCAAAGAGTGATGAATGAGTCACATGAGGACAAAAAAATGTCTGCTGAAATTAACAGGGAAGTTAATGGGCAGCTGGCAGCATTAGTCTAGTGCCTACAAAGGCTAAATATTAACCCTGGTATGGAAGAATGGCTTCGTTTGGGTTTTCCAATAAAGAAAATACACTGTAGGACGTTAGAGGCTAAATTTAAGTGGGAACAGGAGTGGGTGGGGAAAGATCAAAAGTTCCGGGACAAGGACAGAGAACATTTTCCTAGGGTGACAGACAGTAAGAGACATTTAACAGAAAGCCAATGTCAGCGTAAGGAACTCAGCACTTGAAGATGCAGGGAAGTCCTAAAGGGATCAGTAGGAAATGATCAAACACCCGTTTGCCTCTTCTAAAGTTCTACCTATGAGTAGTTCAGTGGGGACCGGAAACAGAGTAACTTAAATAAAGTTTAATACCTGTGAGCCAAGACCTGTCAGGAGATGAAGGCCAGATTTAATTAGTGGGCACAGCATTGCAGAATGGTGACAGTAGACTGAAGTAATCAGTAACAGTTACCGTGAGGGATGTACCTGCTGGTGGCCACCCGCCACACCTCGTGGCCTCTTTGCTCCTAAAAGGGCTCATCATCACTCATGATTTGGCATGGATTCTTGAACCTGTTTGTTGTTTAGTCACTTCAGTCATGTCGGATTCTTTGCGACCCCATGGACTGTAGCCCACAAGCCTCCTCTGTCCGTGGGAGTTCCCAGGCAAGAATACTGGAGAGGATTTCCTCCTCCAGGGGATCTTCCTGACCCAGGGATCGAACCCACGTCTTCTGCATTGGCAAGCAGATTCTTTTACCACTGAGCCACCTGAGAAAGTGAAGTAAAAGTGAAAGTTGCTCAGTTGTGTCTGACTCTTTGCGACCCCATGGACACAGTCCATGGAATTCTCCAGGCCAGAACACGAGTGGATAGCCTTTTTCTTCTCCAGGGGATCTTCCCAACCCAGGGATCGTCCTGCATTGCAGACAGATTCTTTACCAGCTGAGCCACCAGGCAAGCCCAGCCCTAAACACAGGTTCTTACAAAAACACCTTCACAAGGCAGGTGTGTAAAAGGAAAAAAACAGGGCAGGGCAGGCAGGATAACCAAGAGTCCTGGAGACCAGATAAGAATCTCTGCAAGTTTGTCAGAACCCAAGGGAAGGCAAAATTGGTCTATGAGAAAGTGAGGGAGATTGATATAAATCATATATTTACTTAAATAAACTGAAAAAACTTACTCAGTATTTCTGACTTACTAACAGCAATAATATCAATGGTTCAAGCTCAGAAATTCTGTTCAGCTATAAAATATCTATGCCTTTTAGAGAGGCAGTTATTAAATAAAATGATTATATGCTAAAGGCTTTTTTAATATATAACTTGAGTACTTGCCTAGCACTTCCCATTTTCAAAGCACTTTACAAAGTATAAATTGCATACAGTTGCAGCATCTAAGTGTTCTAATTGGTCATTATAACACATAGGTGCCTATAGAACCTCTGGAGATGAAAAGATGTCTACCTAGAAAGTGGTCCAATCAGTGTCATTCTGAACCAGTGTCTCACATTTTTAGAAATAATGAAAGCACACCAAGTTCTGTGGCCACCATTCCCCACCCTTCTTTTTGTTTCCCTTAAACATGTTTACGGGAACATGGAGACTATAGATAGTCTCCAGATCACTAGACAAAAGTCATCTTTTCTGATAAGCAAAATTTAGAATCAGAGACAATGTTTGTACTAGCCCTCAAACTGGGCTTTCAGGAAATTTGCCCAAATCCAACTGTCTGCTTTCAAGTACTTATGATCCCAGATCCAGCCCTTCTGTGCTCAGATTCTTAATGCTGGCTTTTCTTTTGCCATTTGAAAGTGTATAACCCAGGTGGTGCTAGTGGTAAAAAACCTGCCTGCCAATGCAGGAGACATAAGAGATGCGGGTTCAATCCCTGGGTCAGGAAAATTTCCCTGAAAGAGGGCTGGGCAACCCACTCCAGTATTCTTGCTTGGAGAATCCCATGGGCAGAGGAACCTGGTGAGCTACCGTCCATGGGGTTGCAGAGTCAGACAGAACTGAGCAAGTAAACAACAACAGCAAATATGTACTTAGTGGTATCAGTCCTGAGAAATAAGAGACTATGAGACTGTTCTCCAAAGCCCCCTGATTTTGAAGAGGACAGACAAGAGCCATACACATGAAAAAGGTAGCCAACCGCATTTACAATGAAGTGCCCTAATGTGCAGTGCAGGGCATTACCTGCTGAACACAGAATGGAACTGGTGAGGGACACTCTTGTAGCAGAGATTGTTCCATGCGCACCCACTCTGCCAGCCACTGCCCTGGGCCCTGGAGAAATTAAACCACACAGGCAGTGTGCCTTCTAATAACTCATGGAGCACTGAAGCAGGCAAACCTGTGAAAGAATTAGTGCTCCAAGATAAAGGTTTCCTTTTACCCAGTGTAAATAAGCCATTACAGATTCTCAAGCTAGGGAATGCCCATGCAGGATGGACGAGTGGGAGAAAATGTGGGAAGACAGCATGGGTCAGAGGGCATTTGTACCAGTCCAGGTGTAATGTAAGGAGGGTACCATTGTATGCGTGGAGGTAGAAGAATGGATACCAGAAAGCTACTGGAAAAAAATAACGTGGAGCCAGAGTCCTCCAGGGGAGCAGGTGAGAGGCTATGCACAGCCCCGGTCCTTCAGCCCACTCCCTCCTTTTGCTACCACTCCCTCCCAACCTAAACCAGCACCGTGGGATCCATGAGCTCCTCTCCCCACCTGTCTTCACTGACAGGAGTCCACCTTTAACTTCCTTCCCTGCCTGTTAGAACTGCCTTTTACAAGGTCGAGACTCCAGGGCTATAGATGTGAACACTGAGGGTAGGGAGAGGAAGTTGGGCAGTGAGCTGACCAGCCCTTGTTGCCCTCTGCCCATACCACGTGACTCTCTTCAAAGGGAGCCTCACCGTTCATTCATTCATTTGTTTGGCAAAATGAGCACAGTTTAGATGCAGACATGGTTTAGGTACCCGACGGGCAGCAGGGAACAAGCTGCCCCACGTGCAGTCTGTTTTCTGACAGCAGAAGTAGAAAATAAAGAACTAGTGCATCCATAAATGTATAATGTAATTAAGGTAGTGATGTAAACGGGAAGCAAAGGAATCATGGGCTTGGAGGAGAAGGCACTGAGAGTCTGAATATCTAAGAAAGGCTTTTCTGAGGAGGTGACCTGAGCAGAGAAAAGGAGAGACCAAGGAAAAATGAGAATATACTCGGAATTTCCTGGACGATAAACTGAAGTTATTCAGTCAAGAAAAAGCAAAATGATGAACCTTTTCAAAGGAATAAATTTTCAGCATTGGATGTGTGTGTTGTTTTTATTAGTACTCAAATTCATATCATTTATCTTTAATCTGTATATTAATTACTAATAATGATAGTAAAGAATTTTGAGTTACTGTGTGGGGCAGTAGGATACGGTAGAAGTCTGGGATCCGCTGATAGGTGTATGTGTATTAGGAGAGTTGACCTTAATTTCGGTTTTGGCATTTTTGAGAGAAGCACATCTTTCTTAGAAGCAGAAGTGGATGTGCTTGGAATCCTGCACCCCTTTTCAGGCTAAGTAACTGAGTTAAGAGCTCACACTATTGGAATCATACTGCCTGAGTCTTGGTCTTGGTGCTAGGCTTTTTAGCTGTGTTACCCCAGACAAGCTGTTTGACCTCTCTCTGCCTGAGTTTCTTCACCTGTAAGATTGGGATAACAGTATTTACCATACAAGAATATTATAAATATTAATTTAGATAATAGAGTTAAAGTGCTTAGGATAGTATCTGGCCCATATAGCATGCTTTCAATTAGTGTTAGCTGTTAATATTATTGTAATACCAGCTGTGTCAAACAAACTGGTTTCGTTCATATTTCTTCTGGTTGAAAGCCTGAAAACAAAAACCTTAGTGCCCTCTGTTATTTTTGTTTGTTTCCTCTGGCCCAATACAACACCATAATATAAATTTATTTTGACCCCTGTGTGGAAGGTTATTAGTCTGCTAAAGCCATTACTTTTTTAAAAAAGATAGTTTAAATAAATGCATGGCAAAACCAATGCAATATTGTAAAGTAAAAAAAATTTTTTTAAATACTTTATATTTAAAACATTTTTAAAAAGCACTCCTAATATAATTGAATATAGGTAAAAATTGAAGGTAAGTGGGTTGTTTCTTCTTTTCATGAAAAAATTAAGATTCTAATGGAACATGCACAGTCTTCCTTAAGCTGTAAGACAGAGGTTATACAGGAAGGAAAAGTAAGTTCCATAGCAGATGGATTCCTGGTTTGGTGCCAGGTACTTGAATACTGATGGGGAATCAGGGTTTAAGCTATGTCAGCTAAGCATCGAATTGCATAAAATGTAATATATTGGTATTTTATCTGCCAGTGCTCCATAGATTCCATGTTTGCTATGTAAGACTCTTAATAAATGTCCAAAAGAAAAGCTGCCACCCACATGCTCTTCTCAGTTTACATGCTAACTTGAGTCAGATGTCAGAGCAAGTGCAGATAAAGCCCAGAACAGTTCTGGAGAAGATGAAGCTGCCCGGAGCGTCTAGTCAGACAGGGCTGGACCGGCTGGCTTTTAATAACAGTTTGTGGTTTGGAGGTTTGGGTTTTGGTTTTTCTTTTTTAAGGGTGACGGAGGCTTTCTTCCTAGGGGCCTCTTTGGGCAGGACTGTGTAGAGGTGAAGTGTAAGGACTCCGAGCAGGACCTGGTTGGCATCCCTGCCTCACCACTTCCTAACTTGCAGACGTGTGGGACAGCAGCCTAGCCTTTCGGAGCCTCAGTCCCCTCATCTGTAAAATGAAACTGGTAATGATGCTACTTTACAGGGTTGTGGTGAAGTGTAAATGCCCTAAAGTACTCAGCACAGTTCCTTGTAGACTTAAGTACTCAATCATTGGCCATTACTGTTCCCGTTGTCGTGTTGGCCGCTTTGAAGATAGTCAGTGGTGGCTAGAACAGCAGCCTTCTAGACTGGGCATGTCTCTGTCCACGGGGTCCCTGCCTGTTTCTTCTTGCTACATGGCCAGCTGGGACCACAGGCCACGCTGGCCTTCCCATTTCTTTCAGATTTACCTGGAGTGTTCCATCTCGGGGCCTTAGTGCTTGCCCTTGACTTCCCCAGTCCCTCTTCCCCAGGTCTTCACCTGGCTGTGTCTTTCCAGAGTACTTGCTTAGGCATCCTTGCCCACTGTGTCAGTTACCCATTGCTGTGTAACAAACTGTCCTAAAACTCAGCAGCTGAGCAATCTAATTGGAGCTAAGGGAGAAGAATCTGACTCAGGACTTCTTGCAAAGCTGCAATCAAGGCATCATCTGGGCTGCAGCTTCTCAAGGCCTGAACGGGGGTGATTAATTTCCAGGCTCGCTCACGTGGGACAGCCTTGCACAGGGCAGCTGGCTTCCCTCAGAGCAAGAGATCTGGGAAAGAGGGAGAATGCAAGATGGAAACTGAGTCCTGTGAGAAGGGGTAGGAGTTTCCACGCCCTTCCTGGGCACTCCACCTCTCCTCACATCTCCATGCAGTCACCAACCGGAAGTTGGAGAACCAGAGGAAAACCAGAAATTCTCCGCACCCTGTCCTTCGGGGTTTTCATGGAGGTATGACTGATTAAATCATTGGCCCCTGGTGGCTGAACTTCATCTCTAGCCCCTCTCTCCTGCCCAGAGGTCTGTGGATGGGACTGACAGTTCCCACTTGCTAATCACTAGTTGGTTACCCTGGGTGACCAGCCCCCATCCTTAAGTGGTTGTTCAGTCACAAAGTCGTGTCCTACTCTTTGCGACTCCATAGACTACAGCACACATCTCCTAGAGTTTGCTCAAACTCACGTCCATTGAGTCAGTAATGCTATCCTCCTATCTCATCCTCTGCCACTCCCCCTTCTCCTCCTGCCCTCAGGAATGGAAGGAAAACCAAACATATACTTCTTTTGGTAAATCAGCATACCATAAGACCAAAACAGAATTAAATGAAGCATTCTGTAATTTGACATCTGTTATGCCATTTTCATCGCATTGGCTCCACACTAAGACAACAGAGCCTTCAGTTTTCTCTTGGATCGTCAAAGGACTTAGTCTACAACTCTTAATGTCTTAGCACCATACTTGGTAAATTATATGGGATCTCAGAATGAATTATAATTGGAGCTTAGATTTCAAGATAAGGGTCACATATCATAGAGATGCCTGATCTAAAATTATTTCAGATCCCAGTTTGCTTGCTTACTGTGTTCTGCATACTTAAGCATAAATCCTGGTGCTTGGAATACGTAACAGGGTTTTTATCCAGAAGTGATTAATATACAGTTGGGCAAATAAGTATCAATTATTGTCTCATTCCCTGGAGATGAAGAAAGGCGGCTGTACTCATCTAGTTCAGTGCCCATCAAAGGAAAAGAGTCTGACTTATGTTCTCCATCAGACTTTGTAACCTAAGCCTTCAGAACTTGGTTCTATGATTGTTTTCCTAGTTTTTTGTTTGTCTACATGGCAAACACTGTACTTTGTCATTAAATGGATGAGAAAAAAAATGGGAATTCCAGGGCCTTATGATTAGAAACTATTCTGCTGCTGGCACATCACTAAACATCCAGGAAATGCAAACTAAAACCACGTGAGATACTACCTCCCACCCATCAGAGTGGCTGTTATCAAAAAGACAAGAAATAACAAGTGCTGGTTGAGGATGTGTAGAAAGAGAACCCTCCCATTCCCACATGGCTAGTGGGAATATAAATTGGTGCAGCCACCATGGAAAATGGTATGAAGTTTCTTCAAAAAATTAAAAGTAGAACTACTGTCAGCCTAGCAATTCCAGTCCTAGGTATTTTATCCAAAAAAAACAAAAACATTGATTCAAAAAGATATATGCACCCCTGTTTCATTGCAACATCATTTATAATAGCCAAGATACAGAAGTAACCTAAGTGCCCATTGATAGATGACTGGGTAAAGAAAGTGTGTGTGTGTGTGTGTGCATACACACACACGATGGAATATTATTCAGCCATAAAAAAGAATGAAGTCTTAGTGTTTGCAACAACATGCATGGATCTAGAAGGTAATACAAAATAAGTCAGAGAAAGACAATTATGTGATTTCACTTACATGCAATCTAAAACACACAAATGAACAAACATAACTAAACAGAATCAGAGTCATGGATACAGAGTAAAAACAAGTAGTTACCAGAGAGGAAGGATCTGGGGAAAGGAGAGAAAATAGGTGAAGGCGATTAAGAGGTGTAAACTTTTAGAACAAGATGAATGAGTCACATTATGAAATGCACAGTATGGAAATACAATCAGTAATTATGTACTTTCTTTGTCTGGTGACAAATGACAACTAGGCTTATCATGATGATTGTTTTGAAATGTTTAAAAATATCAGATCACTGTGTTTATGCCAGGAACTAACATAGTGTTGTAGGTCAATTCTACTTCAAAAACAAACTCAGAAAAAAATGATCAGATTTGTGGTTTCTAGAGGCAGGAGGTGAGGGAAGGAGAAATGGATAAAGGTGGTGAAGGTACAAAATTCTAGTTATAAGATAAATAAGAACTAGGTATGTAAGTACAGCATGACAACAATAATTAACAATGCTGTGTTAATATATGAAAGTTGCTAAGAGTAAATCCTAGGAGTTCTCATCACAAGGAAAAAAATTGTTTCTGTTTTTTTTTTTTTCACATTGCCTCTGTATGAGATGATGGATATTCACTGAATTTATGGTCATCATTTCATGATGATGTATGTGAGTCAGGTCAGTACATTGTACATCTTAAATTTATATGGTGCTGCATATCAATTATAACTTAATAAAACTGGAAGAGAAAAGAACCTATTCTACTGAAAATGTCAGTCTTTAAAAGTGTCAGCCTACAGGTGTGTCACCGCCTGCTGCCCAGACTTGTAGCAGTCAGGAGTTCCCTTTCGGTTTTCTTGTTGTAATAAGTTGGTCCCCATCTTTGGGCAGTGTGCTTCAGAGCGAGCCAGGACATGAAGAATCCAGCTCGGCTTATTTCTAGCCAAAAGCAGACACGTAACAGTGACTGTAAAGTAAGAAGACCAGCCAGGTGGAAAAACCAGTTTAAATCTCCTTCAAGGTAGATGTGTTTTTCCCATTTATAGAAAAAGAAACTGAGGCCTGGAGAAGTTAAGTAACCATACTGAGTCTGCACAGCTAGTAAGTGGATATGAATGCAGGGCAGCCCAAGCCCTGAGGTCCAGCTGTCTGTGTCCACGGTGTTGCCTGCGTACCTCCTGCAGGTTCACAGGAAGACAGCGAAGCTCTGCTAGAGTGTATGTTCCAAAAGGTCAGTTTGAGAGATGGCACTGTTGACAAGTAACCCTTGTTTATTTCTAAGTTCAAGCTGAAACATGTTGGAAATGGGGCTGTTTCCTGTTAACCTTAACCATGAAAAGAGTCACTGAGTTAGAGACTATCTGGTCAAGAACCTAGCTTCCCAGATGGCACAATGGTGAAGAACCCACCTGCCAGTGCATGAGACAGAAGAGATGTGGGTTCGATCTCTGGGTCAGAAAGATCCTCTGGAGGAGGACATGGCAACTCCCTCCAGAATTCTTGCATGGGAAATCCCATAGTCAGAGGAGCCTGGTGGGCTACAGTCCATGGGGACGCAGAGTCAGACATGACGGACAGATTGAACGTACAAAACTCAGTTCATGAAAACATCGTTTTCCTTACTATTAAACGTCATGGGCATCATCTTTAAATACATTAACTTGTAATAATGTAATGTAACTTGGGATAATGTAATGTTATCCCAAAGCAGCACTTCAGTTGAGTCACTCGGTTGTGTCCAACAAAGCAGTACTTGATCATCCTCAAATGTAGAAAACATCTTCATGGATGGGATAAAATCAGGGTGTGTGTGAGCTGAAGGCACTCTGGATGTGGAGTCAGAGATGTCCAGGTCAGACCAGGTGTTCCCTGACCCACTGACCCTGGACGAGGCAGCCTCCTTGAGCCTTCCTGGTCTAACGGATACAAAGGGAACAATAGCTTAAAAGGTTCCTCTGAGGGTCAGTGAGATAATATGTTCTGCTGTTAATCACTATGCACCTGATAGATGCTATTATATAGTATTTTTGTGTTTTAGTTAACAGTTTAACTATCGATACTATAGACCCACACTTAAAATTATTCTTAAAACCTTACATTTGTTTAGTTCTTTATAGTTAGAAAGTAATTATATAACTAACTGTATTTGATCCCATATAAACTCTGGAAGAGTAGTAGAAATATCTTCATTTTATAGATGACATAACCAAGATGACAAGGTCACAGTCAGTGAGGGCAGCAGTGGGATCACCCTCTCTCCACGTATTGTGGCTGCTTCCTCATTTTTTTAAGGTGACCTGAACATGTCCTTGATACAGACCTAAGAAGAGGAAACTGCTGACTCCCTCTTCTAAGAGTGTCGAGAGATGTGGTAGAGAACATATCAAGGTAACTACTCAGTCTGAACTTGCCAGGTGAGAGGCTCTGCTCTGAAGGGCGAACTGTCCAGAGCATGTCCCCATGTTGGTCACGTTCTCCAGGAAGCTGTCCAGCTCCTGGCTGTCCAGCTCCTGGCTTTGCACAGAGCAGACGTAGTTCCTGAATGAACACACTGAACTGTTGGAAAGGCTGAAGAACCAGGACCACCAGCTTTCTCTTTGTACACATGGAATAGGACACTTTCATATTATCTGCTGCTGGTCATGGAGTTCATCGGTCGTGGCAGTGTGAGGGCTTTCTGTGCCCACTGGGTCTCTGCTCATCACCCTATTGGCTCCTTAAAATCTCACTCAGTGTCATGAGGGGATTTGGGGAACTCTGTCGAGCAGGCTGGTGATTTTTGATATCAGGTACACTGTACACAGGAAATCTCCTCCCACTTCATTAACCACAGGAAGATAGAATTTCCTTTATATTCTTTGCATTGATAAATAATTCCTCAGCTTCTCATCAAAACAGAATTAAGTTCCTTGGAAATCCAGTGGTCAAGAATCCACCTGGGACACAGGTTCAAACTCTGGTCAGGGGGCTAAGATTCCACAGGCCCAGGAGCAACTAAGACCCAGTGCAGCCAAATAAATAAATATTTAAAAATAAAACAAGCCAGAATTGTGCAGCTGATAGAAATTAACATTCTGGAAGTTTTTCTTTACAGACAATAAATGGAAGGAGATAATTGATATTAAAATAAAAATGGTTTTGGCAAATTCAGATACCTAAGTGAACCCTGTCCCTCCCAAGGAACATCAAAACAAAGAAAGTCCTTTACACATCTCATCTCTTGAATTCTCCTAACGCCTCTGTGAGCTGGGCTTAGTCTCCTTTCACGGAGAGGAAATGTGCTCAGAGAAGGTCCTCAGCTGGCCCAGAGCACCTGGCGGCTGGTGGGGCTAGCTCCCACTGAACCACACTGTCCTCCAAGATAAAACACAGTTTCCATAGTAAAAGCTTTTGATTTGTCATGTTTTGAAGTTATTAACTTAGGTCCTTTTATGTAGGTTTCCATTTTTATATGACTAAGCAATCATAGCAAATTACTTCAAGTAACATTTTCCAGGCTGGGTGAGTTTCAGTCAGAACTACACCTGAATGCAGCCAGGACTGCTCCCTGTGAAACCATCGCTGGGTGGGCTCTCCTTGTGGGATTCCTCACACGGCTGTAGACACTGCAGTGCTGGTCCTCACAGTGTTATACTCTAAAGGTAATGACCTTGGACTTACGGTCTGTCTTGTCCTAATTTCTCCCCAGGATGACTGAAATATGCCATCTAGGTTCTAGGAAGAAGACAATAATTGTGAATCAATTAACTGTGAATTAAACTCCCTCCCTCCCCCAAAAAAATCAGGTAACTCTTTAATTTTAGGCAAGTTGTTAATCTCTAAACCATAATCTCCTAGACTTTATCCAGTGAGCCATCTAAGTCAAGTAGTACACTGAACTTTAATAAACATTTTCCTCAACAAGACACTACTCCCGAAGTTAGGTCTGTGTGTCTAACTGCTTAATTCCATGAACTGTATTATAGAACTCTAGAGCTTTCCCCCAAAAGTACTTGTATGTTTATTACCTAAGTTTTGGGGTTTTATTTTTTGGAAAATGGATTTTAAAATTGCCTTGTCCTACTTAAATGCATTGTTAGATATATTAGCCCCTGAAAATCTTGAAAACTTGACACTAGAGTGTTTACAAGATCATACTAGCTGTTTTCAATAAATTATTTTGTACCGTAGATCCTCGCATTTAGTTACTGATGTAGAAAATGGCTGTGCGCAT
This sequence comes from Antilocapra americana, assembly GCA_007570785.1. Taxonomy (NCBI): domain Eukaryota; kingdom Metazoa; phylum Chordata; class Mammalia; order Artiodactyla; family Antilocapridae; genus Antilocapra; species Antilocapra americana. Next base: position 33,276,946 of record ML663566.1, read on the forward strand.
GTGTACTGTTCATTTTCAGAAACTCTCCCTGCCAGTTTTGTAGGGTGAAGCACCATCTCAGTGCTCTCCTTGATCCCTGGAGTGTGAATGACAGGGTGCTCCTGGCACTCAGGAGGTGGCAGGGTGTGGAGGTCCACACGGCGGGGTGGGGGAATGCTCACTGCCCTGGGTGGGCCGCACCCTCTGTTCCTTCATCTCTTGCCTTGTCCTAAAAGGCCCCAGGCAGCTGTTGAACCTGAGCTGGTGCCTGAAAAACACAGGCTTTCTTTCCCTCCCACCTCATCATGCACTGCAGGACTTCTAAGAATTAGAAACATCAGTATGTTTTCTTCCTGGGTTCCACATTGCTTAATTCCGCTGTAATGAAAACAATTTTTAAAGAGCAGGCATTGAGTAGAAAATCCTACTCGTTCTGGAACATTCTCTCTGTCTTCTCCAGTCCTTGGCTCTTAGCTCCAAGGATGGTTTATAATCATTTGATGAATCAGACAGCCATAAGGGGTGGACAGCTCATCTTCAGCAGACTGCTGCAGCCTTGACACTGCTCGAGGAAACAGCTTCCTCGGGCTAACCAGGCTTTCCAGTGCACAGGCCACATTCGGGGCCGAGAGCCAAGGACTCTGAAGCGCCATCCAGGACGGTCTGCAAGAGCCTTGGTCTCTGGTGTGAAACAAAGTGCTTTTAGGATTAAGAGGGATTTTTAGACCATACTTTCGCTGAGGTAGTGTTTCTGGTATGTGGTGTGTTTATCAAAGGACAGCATGCCAAATGTCAGCCCTTGTTAAAGAAAGCTGTAGAGGCAAACCTTCGAGGCTTTATACTGGAATATTTTCTTTTGTATCAACTGTTGTGATTTTTTTTTCCTTTTTACATTTGGAACAGCTATTTGGTGAGAGATGACAAAAATTTTTGTCATTGAGTAAGATACCTTAATAATTATTTTGACTTATGTCCTTTGACCGAGTTTATTTCTCCCAACTAGTCTTTTTGTGGAAGGTGTATATACTTTTAAGCTTAACTGACTTATTGAACAGGTACGTTGTTCCTGGCATGGCTTTTCTAGTCAGAATTGACTATTTTCTAAGGTAGTTCTCTGCCATCCCCATCCCATTGCCACAGTTTTTCCAGTAAGAGCTGCTTTTCTTCATAACTCACACACGATTTATTGTTGTTTAGTCACTCAGTGGTGTCCCATTCTTTTTCGACCCCATGGACTATAGCCCACCAAGCTCCTTTGTCCGTGCAATTTCCCAGGCAAGAAAACTAGAGTGGGTTACCATTCCCTTCTTCAGGGGATCTTCCCAATCCAGGGGAATCTTCCCAATCCAGGGATCAAACCCCAATCTCCTGCATTGGCAGGCGGATTCTTTACCGCTGAGCCACTGGGAAAACCCAGTACACAGCTTACTGTGGCACATTTAACTGAGTCTTATAATTAGAACTGAAAATGAGTCACTGTATTTTCTGTGTGTGTATTTTCACTGTATTCTCTTAATCAGGACTTAAGAATAGATATTTGTAGAAATGCTACTTTGACAATGAGGTGATTCCTGTGGTGAGATGTTTTGTGAACTGAGAAATCAGGTTACCCTCTAAAAAAATAAGCTATTAGGAATTGGTCCCCATGTCACCCAAAGAAGTCATCTCACAGTAATAACACCTCGCCCTCAGAGGTCACCTCAGACGGGGAGGTGTGGACACTTGAGACAGTCCAGGTCTAGGTGAAGGATGGAGAGCTCGTCCTCACGGCAGCAGTGCTTGTCCTGAGCGCAGATGAGTGCAGAACATATGCGGCCACCCCTCTCCTTGCTTCCCCTCGCTCAACTGAGCTGCCTGAGGCCGGGGTTCTGCCTTCCCACACCTCAGCAGCTAAGAGTCAGCTGCCTGGGTTCACATCCCAGCACCAGTTTCTCTAGTTTTTCTTATTTTCCCCTTATCACTGAAATAGTAGTCTCTTAGAGGAGTCGTGAAGGTGAAGTGTAAGACACATGGTCCACTGTCAGTTTTCATCACATTCCTGGGGTGCATGCTAAGAGTTTATTTAGTATGTTGATATTTCAAAGGAGACACATGCAAGTCCCCTGCCGGGGCAGCACCAAGCCCAGAAAACACCCTCCTTGTGTTCCAACATGCGTCCTCGAGTGAAGAAACAGTGGAATCTGTGGCAATGGGGGGCTGTGCCCTGTTGACCTCAGAGCGGATACTGCCTCAGAGTCCAGGAAGGATTTGAGCCACAAGTGATCCAGAGAGAAAAGACACAGGAACATGTCAAGACCTTCTTATCAGCATGAATGCAGTAGGTTTTGCCATAAGGAAATATTGTTTCCTAGTCGAGCCAAGTTTCCATTTGCTCACTTGTCTCAGGATTTCAGGTCAGTGTTCTGGAGGTTCTCAAGACTTGACTTTGTTCAGTATGAGGAATAGTTATACTTGGAGACTGACTAATATTTGTAATGTTAAATCAGATTACTCAAGCATTTGTCTGAGTCCATAACACTTTCTTTCACCATTTCTCAAGAAAGTGTGTACAGGTGTCTTTTTTGAGCAATTACTTGATATTTAGCTTCTCTGGTATTACTTCTTTTAAAATGTCATTTTCTTGTGTTATTTAACTTCTGTTGTGTCCTTGTAGTTGGCTTGAATATCTCGCTACCCTTTATACTGACACAGTTAACGTTCAGTCAGGTTATGTGAGTAAAAAGAAACATAGACCCAGATAAAACTCAAAACTAATTCATTTGACTTTGGACTTTAAGATGATTTTGCACCAGATTTGCGTCCCTACTTGGGTTTTATTTAAGCCGCTATTATGATCAGTTTACATTCTATAAGCATGTACCAGCTGGCTAATGGAACGAACAGGCAGGCCTGAGGAAGCCGCACTTGAATGGAAATTGGCCATGGATGATACACACATGGATCATCGAAAATTGACTGCAGTTTGTTCTGTGCCCAGAAAACTGCTTAATGACCTGGCTTCCTTGGACTTCTTGTCTCCATTGCACTATCTGTTCTAATACAATGAATTTGTTTTACAAAGAAGCCTTTAGGATGTGTAAAGAATCTAAGTATAAAAATTATGGCACTTAAATTTGTGTCTGAAATGTCATTGTTCAAGTCCTCCTTGTACTTAGTTCTTCTATATTCTCCTGACTATTTGTTTTTCCTATATTTTAATTGCAGTTTACATTAAAAACTATCTTGTTTCATGATGCCGATGCTTCATCATCTTTGACCATTTAAGTATCAGGCCTCTATGATAATGTGCGGTAGGAACTGACTTTATTATTTCCTTACCCAGGAATTCATTAGTCAAGAGTTCCAGGGAAAACACCAGAGGCTACAGGAGTGAGGAAAAATACTTTTTTTTTTTTACCTCCTTGATTTTGAAGGTGATGTTGTTATTTCAAGGACAAAACACAGGACAGCTGGAAGCTGTCGTTTTCCTGTTTGGAAGGAAAGCCCTGCAGCAGGAGCGTGTGAGGAGTCAGGGGTGGGAGACGATGGAAGGTCTGCATTCCCAGGACCAAGTCTGACCCCCGGGCCCCTCCTCCCCCTCTCCAGCTCTCTGAGTGAGTGTGAAGCAGTGGCAGCTCTGTCAGATCCCTTTTCTTCTTTTCCATTCATTTTGTGCCTTTTAATGATAAAAAAGAAAACGGCTTCTCCAGGTCTTGCCTTGCCAGTATTTGTGGAGGAGACAGGAAGTACAAGAAGATGGAGGCAGGCAGCCTTAACCACGCTGGTCCTTTTGTTCTGTTCCTCTTCCTCCTGCTCTCTGTGTCCCCACTACCTCCCTCCTCGTCTGAAAACTGGTATTGATGCTACATAGTCATGTTCAGATAGGGCAGTCCTTTGTAAACTGTCGAGCTCGTGGCAACATGAGTTGTTCCGTGTTGCAGTTACTGGCTCTGCCGCAGTCACAGGCAGCCTGCGGGGCCTGCGTTGCGGCCCACATGTCACCATCTCCCATCACTCGTGAGCTGGTACATGCCGGGCAGTCCTTCTCATACTCATACCTTCTTTTCTCTTGGACTGTTACTATAAATCAGAAGGTATCCTTAATTGTGGCAGATCAAGTTAACAGCATGCTGGAGACAGTTTTAAGAGGAATGACAACTACAGAAGAATCACATCCAACTGCATCCTCTTGAAAGTGCCTGGATAGGCCTTCAGGATTTGGGCAAGGGTCCTAACTGAGTATTGTCTCCTGCACATGAACGGCATTTCAACTGTATCACCACACAGAGTGGCTTTCGTAGGCACGTCTAGAAAGCCAAGCAGACGTTTTGACAGTTTTTATGGGAGAATGCATCCTGGTTCGTTTGTTCATGACTGGGGACCTGATGATTTTCAGTGTTTCTGCTATCAGGAGGGAGGACACATGTGAACCCAAGGATGATTGACTTCCTAGTTGTTTTTGTTTGTTGGTTTTCTGAAAACTACACTCTAATTGATGGGAAGGTAGGGTGTATTTGGAATATTTTTACCCTTTGATTATTATTATGTTTTGCTTACATCTATAAGTGTGAAGTAGGGATCTCTGTTTTGGAGCCAGACAGGATAAATTTTTCCTGAAATGCCCTATGAGGCAAAGCCCTCAGATCACATCAGTAGGATATATTATTATTTTAAGGAGATGGAAGAAGGCTGTGTGGTGACTAGCTGCACTTAGTATTCCCAACACTGGGGGCCTAGGCTGTGACCGCTGGACTCAGGGGCAAGAGAAGTGTGCAAGTTGGTCAGTGTTTCTGTTTTTCATCAACCCATCAGTGGGCCCTCCCAGGATGGACCAGAAGGCATCCAGCTGCTGAGTTAGCTGAAATGACATTTTCTGAAGATCTTACTATTAATAGGAGTATATTAAAACGTATGTAAGTTATATTAATATAAAAATAGCCAGATAAATCTGCTAAGGATAAGAGGGTGGTGAAACAGTTTGAAAGAATACTGTTAGAAACCTGGAGGTAATTTTTATGTATTTAAAACTATCAACCATTTAAGAACATTTAAAAATGTCCCCCAGTTTTGAAGTTTTATGCTTCAAAAGCTGTTCCTTTCCCAGGATCACATATATGGGATATATAGATTTTCAGAATATAGTGGGATGACTACCTCTCAAATTTCTTCCTTTTTTTTCCCACCAGGAAAGCAATAGAAGAGCTGCTGAAAGAGGCAAAACGTGGGAAAACAAGAGCAGAAACAATGGGACCAATGGGCTGGTAAGTACTTGTGTCATCTTCCTAAAAATTTAAAGATATGTAAATACACATTAAAGAGAAAAGTTCGCGTTAGCATGCAGAGGGAATGTAGAACCACGGGTGCAGAGGAGATCACCCAGAGACAGGCAGTGGAGGAAGGACACTGCTAAGGGCCCGGCCATGGAACAGTGGGCAGAGGGCTGTGGGCCCAGAGCACCTGTCATGGCGTCAGCACCCTCTGGTCCACAAGTCCCCGAGAGATGGGTCAACCCCGTGCTGTGCCTGAGGCCACCAGAGTGCGAGCAGTATTATGTCAGTGTTCGTTGTTTAAGAATTTCTGACTCCATAATTAAATTACTCCTCCATAAATTAAAATTTACTTTTAAAAATTCTAAGTATTTTGGTTTTGTGACAATTCAGCTGTGTAGAACAAAAGTTTAACCTTTACTTTTTTTTTTTTTTTTTTTTACTACACAGAGCTTGTTAAAACTTAATATAAATGAAGAAATTAACCTTAAGGACCACATCTACTCGTCTAAGTGTTACTTTAGCAATAGCATTTGCATCCAATAAATATGCTGACTTAGATCTTTTACCTACAATTTAAAATTCACTCTAATGGAGTACTTTGGGCCGTTAAACAGTATAAAATGTAAAAATGGGATGGGAATACAAGCTAGGTCTCTGTGGATTTTACTCTTACAGGAACAGAGCCTACATCAAATACAAACCAAGGTTAAAGTCAAAGAAACAGAGGGAAAAGGCAATTCCTAAAACTCAAGCAACATAAAATAAATAGACCTAAATGTGCCGTTTAGTAGACAGCTTAACCACACACAGAGGAACTATTTCAGGTGATCTGTGAAACTTGACTATATTTCCAAAAGACAGAAAAGAACTAGAAAGAAACTTTTAAGTTGTTTCTCCAGTCATCACATTGTTAGTAATAATGTTGATACTGTTATTCTGAAAATATTATATAGTAGGATAAAGCGAGTAAGTAAATATTTGTTATAGGTACTAAGGTTTTTAGTATAAAAGCTACAAATATAAAATTAAAGACTTAAAAGTCCATAACCCTAAATTTTAATTGGTAATACCATTATGAAATTGTGCTAGCTTTTCACTTTAGAAGGGAGAGAAAGGGCTTCCTTGATGGCCCAGTGGTAAAGAATCCACCTGGCAATGCAGAGGACACAGGTTCAATCCCAGGTCCAGGAAGATCCCACGTGCCATGGAATAGCTAAGCTGGTGCACTGTAGCTCTGAGCCCACTCCCTAGAGCCCAGGAGCCACAACTACTGAAGCTCGTCACCCTGGAACCTGAGCTCCACAAAAGGAAAAGCCATGGCAATTAGGAGCCCGTGTACTTCAACTCAAGAGTAGCCCCTTTTCGCCACAATGGGAGAAAGCCTACCACGTAGCAACAAACACCCAGCACAGCCATAAATAAATAATTTAAAAAAGAGAGAGAGGAATAAGCTTTTCTAACTCTGTCCGCAGAAAATCCCTGGAAACAATGACCTCCCACTCAGTAGCAGCGAGTACCCCCCAGCACCCATAGGTGGCATATAATACTATAGTGGCGTATATAAGGCCGTCTCTCACTAACAGGAGCCAGAGATCCTTAGAGAAATAACTGGCTGCAGATCCGGGCTGTGCCTGGAGTCAGCCAAGCTGCACGCTAGCTGTCACAGCCTTCTCCACTGCCTGCACTTCCTGTGCCAACTGCACATTCAGGGAGTTCCCAGAGCAACCCTCAGCCTCAGTAATCTGCTAGAAAAACTCATGTAATTCACAGAAAGTTATTATATTTAGGTTACAGTTTATTACAGGGAAAGGATACAGATTTAAATATGCCAAAGTAAGAAATGCAAAGGGCATGGTCTGCGGAGGTTCCAGACACAGGGTTGCTGTTGCACGCCCCCCGTGGAGTCAGGACAGTTACCGCAGACCCCCAGTCCCACGACCAGCATCAACCTGTGACAATGTACTTGGCATACTGCCAACCAGGGAAGCGACCCTGAGCCTCAGGTGTCCAAAGTTTTTACTGGAATTCCTCTCTGTAGGATGATTGACAGATTGCTCACATGACTGATCTCAGCCTCTGGCCCACCAGTGCCCAGTAACCCAGCTCCCCACCCTGAATCATGTGGACTGTCTCTCTGGCATGGGCAGCCCTCGCAGTCAGGTGTGGCCAGCTCCACCCCAAGCAGAGACGATTCTAACAGGTATGACGTTGCCTCTCAGAATTGATACTACCTCCCAGAAGCCAGGACAAAGTCCAGACCACTCTGTGGGCAAGATCACTGTTTACTGTGCAGTCAAGACACATAAAGCCAAGCCAGAAAACCTTATCATATCAGAAAGTAAAACTCTCAAAGACTACAGTAGTCACGTCAGAAAGACTGGGAACCAACTTGAAAGGCCTCCTGCTAATTGAATCATCAAAAAAATAAAGCTATAGTGGCTGAGATACATAAAACATGTCACAATCCATAAGGTCATAACAGTAATCACATCAGGAAACTTGGTGGTCCCTTTTGGACAATGCTAAGGAACCAAATCATTGTTTGTAAAACTGGTAAGCAATGGGAAAGAATTAAGTATTTATCCTGTTACTTGTACAAATTATACATCAAAGTTATATAACAACTGATGAAAGAAAACTTCTTTATAGAATTGCAATCGTTAAATGTAGGACTGTAGAATAAGATTATCATCATTTGTATTCTTAACAACTCCATCATAAGACAATCTAATTTAAGAATAGACAAAAGATTTGAATAAACACTTCACCAAAAATGATATCAAATTGGCTAATAAGCATATGAAAAGATGCTCAAATCAGTTACTAGGAAAATGCAAATTAAAACCACAGTTTTTCACTACAAACGCACTAGACCGACTAAAATTTAAAAAGATGGGCAGCAGCAGATAAAGAGGAGGATCTGGAACAACTAGAATGCTCACACTTTGTTGGCAGAAGTGTAGTCATACAGCCACTTGGAAAACAGTTGGCAGTTTCTTACAATACGTACTCACAGAATTCTTCTAACCGCTGGCCAGAGGACTGACAATGTAAGCCCACACACAAATCTGTTCAGTAATGTCCACGGCAGTTTTTCTCATGATAGCTCAAAACTGGAAACAGCCCAAATGCCTGTCAGCTGATGTGTGGACACACCCTGGTGATGCCCATACGGTCCATACTCGTCGGTAACACAAAGGAGCAGAGCTACTGACACACACTGCTTGGATAAGTCTCAGATGCACTGCGCTCATGAGAGAAACCAGACTCAGTACACGACACCGTGTAAGATTCCATTTATATGACATTCTAGAAAAGCCAGACTCAGAGGGACAGAATACTGTTCATCGCTTGCCAAGAGGTGGGGGCCAAAGGACTGCATTTACTGCTCAGCTTTTCTGGGTGATGGAAGTGTTCTGCATCTTGATTGTTGTGATCATAACATGACTACACACATTCGTCAAGACTTATTACACTATTTACTTAAAAGGATAAATGTGATTTTGTATAAACAGGCAGTAAATATGTCTGCTTATACAGAAGACATGTATAAATTTATGATTTCAAAATTTGATTTTTTTAATCTTATTTAAAACATAAATCTGATTTAAAAATAAAAAGAATGTCATTATTCTGTAATCCCTAATGATAGACTGAATCTAGCAAAGCTCTGTCTATGACTTGCTAAATCTATCAGATGAGAAGCTGATGGGGAACCTTCTGATAAGTGGGTCAGGCTGATGACACTGGACTCATCCATCAATCCTTATACCACAGAAAGGTGCAATAGGAAGAGGATACCACCACGTACGAGACAGACATCCTTGTAAAGAACCTGACCCTGAATCTGATGAAGTCTCTAGTGAGAACTACTAGTTGGCAGGAAATAGAATCAGAGGAACATGCTCAATGACTATAGAGATGAAATGACACAAATGAGAAGTATGGGGAATTCTACAGGACAAACAAACCAGTTTCTTTAACAAATGAATTCCACAGCGAAAAGGGAGGAGCAGTATCCCACAAATTATAGATCTGAGACAGCTCTAAGTGTCTAAGTGTCTGCATTCTTATCCAGACTCATTGAAACAAAGGTATGTAATGATACAAGGAATTAATGTTGACTTCTGTTTAGCTGTGATGATAGTACTGCTTTTATTTTTTTAAGGTGTTATCTTTCAGAAATTTCATTCTTACGTTTTTGTGGATGCAGTGATATAATGAAATGCAAAGATCCAGTGTGGATCAATCTGTATGTAGGTAATCATTTTGGCAGATACCCAGAAGGAGCAACTGGTCAACTACTGGTGGGCAGTGGTCTGCTTTTCTAAGCATCTAGAAGGTTTTTACATTTGCTCTGAAATTTAAAATGGAACTAGAGCGAGTGCCACTCTTTTTTTTCCTCTTGGATATTCCGTAAGAGAGATCTCAAGTGAGGCAGTTGAGCCATTGCCAGAAAAAGATTGCTGAACTAGAGAAAATGCAAGTGGGATGAACTTTTTTTATATCATAAAGAAAGAAACCATTTGGTGCTATGTACTTCCTTGGACATATTTCAGCAAAAAGAATCTCTTGAGAAGCTGTTCTTGACAGACGCCTTAGAGAACCCGAAGTATTGGCCCATGTGACTTCCTTTCAGTCAACATAAAGGAATTTATAAGCACAAATTTCAGAAATTTGCTCAGCTTCACGGTCTACAAAGCTTTATTTATTCGGTCACATTCACTTTGGCTGATTTTAGCCCAGTATGATAATCGAGTCCAGTGCCTGGGTAACTTCCATCTTAGACATGGAAAGGCTTGCACTTTGGTACAAAAGTCCCAAAGATTGGATTTGACAGAAAACTATTCTCCAGTTTTCACAACGCAGTTGTTTTAAGGGGAATGACATTTTGGGTGCCTTTCTGTTTGGCTTGGGGTCAATCTGGTGACATGGGTGAGCACTCCTACATTTTCTGATATTTTACGTCAGCAGCGAATCATTTCCTTGGCCTTCAGCCAGTCGCACGGTGTCTTTATTCATTTAAACGTCCTAGGGGATTGGCACTGCCCCTCCTTGTCCCAGGCCCAGTGGTTGTTGTCTGTTAGCACACTGGACCCTGGGTATCCCGCCCCTGCCTCCCGCGTTCACCCCTCTTCCTGCCCGGTTAGGAAAGTGGGTGGGGAGCCCCGAAGGAGCGACCATCGGCTCACACAGTGGCGGAGGCGACCTGAGCGGCTGAGGGAGCAGGGGCCCAGGGGCTGCGCCCTGCAGTCCGTTCCGGGGCCCTGCTCCTCACACCCTTGCTCTGACCCTCCTTGTCCCACCTGCTGTCCCGCCCAGCCATCGCCTCAAACACAGGCAAACTGGGATGTATTTTTGCTGCAGGACCTAGCATAATGCCTCACACATGAAAGAGCCTCAGATTTTTAGAAATAAATACTGCAAATATAGATGTACATATGTGTTGGCTATTCTTCTTTTAGGTGTAGTGTTGGAGGCGAAGCGTATTGAAAACCTACCTCAGGACTGAAAGCTCTCGGCACACTGGTCGCCAGGGCTGCTCCCTTCAGGACAGACGCGCAGAAGCAGATGGTACGTGCCATCAGGGGGACTCGGGGCGCCGGCCGGGCGGGAGGGAGCCCAGGTGAGACTGACACAGACAGGGACGAGCCCAGGACGCCCTGGATGCGCCTGACTTGGAGATCTATGAATGCGTCAGGCTGGGGGAGGTGATGGTGGTTCCTCCTCTGTTTAGGGGAGCAGAGCCTTGGGGTCAGGGAAGCGGGCTCCATGCACTGTACCCTAATCCATTCCTTCATTCTGCTGCCAAAGCCCTTCCCATACAGCGTTTTATATTTCTTCTGCACACTCCTTTGCACGCTCTCAGATGTACGTCTGAGGTAACAGCCACAGAAAGAAGCCCAGCTCCCCACAGCCCAAGGAGCCAGGTGATCCTGGATCTTGAGACTGCGGTTGGTGACAACTCAGCTTGTCTAAGGCGCCACAGTCACCATAACCGCCCATGGAGCCACAGGTGCTAATCTGGCAGTCAAATGTCTCAGCTGCCTGAGAAGTTCTTATAGAGTGTTATAATCCCTATAGCTACACTGCTCATCCTTAATTACTCTGCATTACTCGCAAGCATACAAAGAAAAGTACAGAATGGAAGATAAGATGCTGTGTGCCTGCATGGGCAGGGCTCTGGCAGCAGAATGAAGGAATGGATCAGGGTACAATGCACGGAGTCCGCTCCCCTGACCCCAAGGCTCTGCTCCCCTAAACAGAGGAAGAACCACCATCACCTCCCCCGGCCTGACGCATTCATAGATCTCCAAGTACCGCATGTCTAGGGCGTCCTGTGTGTCCTTGTCTGTCAGACTCACCTGGGCTCCCGCCCGGCTGGCGTCCCGAGCCCACCTGATGCCACATACCATCTGCTTCTGTGCATCTGTCCTGAAGGGAGGATCCCCGGCGACCAGCTGGGGTCGTGCGGGAAGGACGGACTCTGGAGTCAGAGCCCTGGTTCCCATCCCGGCCCCATGTCCTCCCAGCAGCTCGGGACCCACAAGCACGCAGCCTCCTGTGCACATCAGAGGGGCGATGAGGGACAGACGGAGGGAGGCGACGCTGGTGACAGGAACTGCCCGTCAGCGTGGTCGCCATCCTCCTGGTTCTCCCTGGCGAGTGGTCACGTACCACTATTCGATGGGTCACACTCATGAATGTGTTTTAGGAACTGACGTGGCAGCTCTACGTCTGCAGAGTGTTAGATATTACTACCTCTGTCCAAAGTATTAAAATCAGAAAGGGAAAAACAAAACTACAATTTATGTTCCTCCTGCTGTTCTCTGCGCATGTTTGAAACAAGCCAGTCATGAAAAACAAAACAAAACAATCATGAAAAACAGTTGACTGAGTCTGATAACTGCTGGGAGAAAGTGCCTCATTTTTGTGAAGGACGTTACACAGCATGCCTTCTCGGGAAATGGGCAGAGAAGGCTGAAGAGCTGACATTCCTGGCCTCGGTCCATCTCAGTCTCTGCCAGGGCAGGCGAGACCCCTCCTCTCAGGCTCTGGGCCGACAGCTTTGAAAGTGGAAGGAAGTTGCTTCACTTTTTGGTTTAACGTGGATAGAATGCCAGGTCTTGAGTCTGATGCTGCTGTCATGGGTACTTTCTAAAGCAGTTTTAACCTGTCTCATTCTATTTATAGAATTTCATATCCATTTATGTTGTTAGCACCTTAAATCTGGCTCTCCCCACATGAGCTAGTGTAACTTTCTAAAATCAAAAATGAACCAAAAATAAGAGTAACCAGCCAGGGTGAGAAGGTTGACATCGTGTGGGTCAGAGCTCCACAGGGAAGCAAGTAGCTGCTCACCCCTCGTCCCGGCCCAGCCAGTGACAGAGCCGCTGCAGACAAGCCCAGCAGCCAGGCCTGCGCCCGTGCCCCGGGGCTCAGGCTTTCCCTCTCGAAATGCTGACATCTAACACTAGCTTATCCTGTCATCTCAAATGCAGAAAGAAGTGGTACTTAAAAGAGAGCTGAGAGACAAGAAGTCAAAGAGCAATGAAATAATTTCCTAATGTGGTGAAGGAGAAAAGGGTCATTTTCCAAAGGGTCAACAAATGTAGAGAACATGAGAAACCCCAAACGCGAAGGGCCCTTTGAGATCACACGTAACTCCAGCCTCCGGTGTTTTTGTATCTGAGGAGTACCTACAGACAGAGTTTACAGGTCATTAGGAAATGCAGATAGTAAGCTCAGAGGTAATGCCCACTAGCCCACTGGCTCTGACATCAGCAGAGAATTGAGGTGTCCTAGAGAGTGAAGCTTGCAGATATAGAAGCTTAACCATTTTAAACACAAAACTTTAAAACTGTAACCATTTTTATGAACATTTCTGTAAAACATCTTGTCTTTTTCTTGATAGTTCACAGGGTTTTTTTAATAATTTTTTTTCATTGAGAGACATCAGATATTCTGCTGTGTTCTTGATTAACTTACTATCTCAGGTGATTTGAGACTTAGTGGTCTTGAGTTTCCATCCTGGACAAATCCCTGATATATGAACTTGAGTGCTATATATATTCTCTTTCATGAAAGGAGAATGAACAGTAATAACATTACTTTATTACTATAATGAATAGTAATAAGAAGGGTCCACAGTCCCGTGTTTAAAGCCCTCAGATCCAGATAAGTTTCTTGGAAAGGTACCACAGCACAGACAGCGTGCATGACAAGTACCCCCATGGTACATCTCCAACAACACGCAGTCATCTCCCCAGCAAAGCATATGAACCTTACCCCAACAGGGATGCAGACTAGAAATAAGTGCCCAGCGTCAGGTTAGGTCAGGTCTGGCTGCCAGACGAGTTGTGTCCCAGAAAGGAACTCAGTTTTCAAATTTTGGAATCATGCATAAGAAATCATGGACCCACAGGTACCATTTATCAGGAATTTACCTCTATGCCGGGCACTATGCTAAGTGCTTCGTGGGTTATCTCATTCAACTCCTGCAGTAGATGGATAATTCTGTTAACAAATAGAAAACTGAAGCACAGAGGCATCCGTAACTCTCTCAGGGTCCCAAAGCTAGTGAAGCTGAAGGGCTAGGGTATGCACCAGGGCAAACCTCTACTGAGTGCCTGTGACCTCCCAGACATTGCTGTGAACGCACATTCAGCCTCCATCCACCTGCCCTCTAACTCAGTCACTATGATGTTCCCCATCTAACAGAGGATGGGCAAAAGGGAGATAATCTGACATGCCCGAGGTCCAGTCTGGTAGAGTGACCCCAGAGCACATGTGTCCACCATGTTGTATGAGTTTGTAGCAGTAGAACAACTGGCAATGAGATTCAGCAAAATTAATTACCACGTTACAGACCAGAGCTCAAGGCCAAGAGAGAGATTCAAGTTTATTGTTTTCTCTTCTAAAATGAAAGATTGGCTACACCTGAAGAACAAACTGCATATGTAAATATACATCAGCATGTAAATTAACGGTCTTATCAGTGACACCCTTCCTCCTGGGTGAATTTGAATCATGAAGCCCCTGAAATGTACACGGCCCAGAAATTCACCTGCAGGGCAGATGTGTGGCCAGAGGGCCCTGGAAGAGCAGGGCTCTGAAACAGAAAGTCCTCAGTTAGAAACAGAGTTTTTCAGAAGGTAAAGGGTGGTTATTGCATTTTAATAAACTCTTTAGATTATTATTTTTTTATTTCTAGATAGATCATGTAGGCCCAGTATTCAGGGTATAGCAGGAGATACTCTTTTTGTTCCTCAGGGAGGGACTTACCATTATTCTTTGATTTTTAAAAGCGGGCCACCATAAACATAACTCAAGATGCAGATCCTAGTCAAATCAGGTGTTTATGGTACAGGGGATGAAAGACTCAGGAATTAAACAAAGAATTAAATGACTCAGGTGATGTGTGTTGTGGTCAGCGCCTGTACACACATTGTGGTACTCCTTGGCTTAACTAGTCCCAGCCAGGGTCAAGGTCTTCAGACATGGTCCAGCAGTCTGTCTGGGAATTCTCAGTGTCCTGGGTTTTTTCCCTTGTACTCGGAGTTTACACTAGGTGGCATGCAAGGAAAGCTGAACAAATTCAGAAACTTGACTCCAGGGAAGCAAGATTCTTTGGCACAGGCCCTGATGGGAATGTTCGGCTCTGGAGTCCACATTTGATTTGTGGTTGTTCTCTCTTTGCCCCCAGGATGAAGTGTCCTCTTGCTGGGACAAATAAAAGATTTCTAATTAACACAATTAAGAACACACTGCCCTCCCACAAAGAGCAAGACCACGAACAAAAAGAGGGCAGCAAGGAACCAGCGAAAAGCCAGAGCCAGAAGGAGGAAGGGCGCCAGAAGCACCGGTCTCACCCATACAAGCACAGCGTCCACGCCCGGCGCTCGCCGCCCGGGAAGCGGGGGAAGCGGGGCGGCCGCGAGAAGTCACAGACACGGTCCAGCAAGCGGTGAGGTGGGGGCCGGGGGCCCAGCGAGACCCCCCAGGTGCCCGGGCCTGGGGTGGTGCGGAGACACCAGGACAGGTTTACAGCAGGGCCTCTGTCCTGATGGCGGACAGTCACCCGAGGCTCCACGAAGGAAGGAGCACAGAGACGTCCCGACGGTTTTAAGCAGCTTCAGCGGTGTAATATACATTCGTCTGGGTTTTCTTCTGTCTTGTTTGGACTTTGGTTTCAAAATAAATCTAGAACTTACAAGTTTACGGAGATTATTAAAGCTAGTTCCAGTTTTGGGTTTTGTTTTTTGACGTGCTGCACTTGTGGTCTTTCCTCAGAATTTCTCAAAACAGAAAAATACTTGTCGATCCTATGCTTTTGGGGGGTGATGAATTTAAATTTTAGAAACCTGGCTAGTGACCATATTTATGAAAAGCTGTAGCCCTTATTTACCCAGAAATTCTTGAGAGCTCTGTACCTGTTGACCTTTAAATGAACAGTATAGGAAAATCTCAAAATCCTTTTGAATTTAGCGCCTCCCCCCCATCAATAACCAGGGGTTAAAAAACTGCCTCTCTTCTTTCCTTGTGCATTCTCAAACTCATTCCTGAGATAGAACAGTTTTTCTGTATTTCATTTTGGGGGCAATATGTAAGTTTTAAGTGGTGCTTTTAAAAGAACCTTCAAAAGTTAAAATTACTGTTATTTTCGTGCTATGTCTTATTTAGCTAAAGACCTACGATGCCATTCCTAGGTGTTGTACAGTTGTTTCAGAAATCTGAATTTTAAATAAAAGTGTGTTTACAATGCTTTTTTTCCCGTTTTTCAATATCAGTGTGGCTCTGTTTCTAACATACAATTATCATTTTCATATCTGTATTCTTCCTTTCATACTCAGAAAAATGTCACCAAGCATGTTCTTCCCCCAGCCACGAAAGGAAGAAGAATCTCTGTCCACACCACCCGCCACCTCCCAAAGCATCCGAGCTTATGCCTGGCTGCTCCCAGATAATCACTTGACACAGCCCTGCTCCCTGCTTCCCAGCAGCAGAGAAAAACCCTTTCTAAATGCTAGAAAGGAGACCATCCTCAAAGTCAGCTTCGGGGTGTTGAACGGACCCACGCTGCCCCCGCTGCCGCCGAGCCGCCTGCCACACCGGGTGAGCCTGCTCTGAGCCCAAAGCCTGGAGCTCAGACCCAAAGCTTCTGCACAGCCTTATTCCCCTAGAACCCAGCCCTCACCCCCATAACTTTGTACAAACACCCTTTCCTTTCAAACACTAAAAAGGCACCATTTGGTTCACATGACTTTATCCAAATGCAGTTACACATTATCATTTGTGCTGAATTTGAAATGTTTTGTATTTAAATATCTATTGGAGACAGCACAGAGTTGTGGTTTTTCAACACTTCTAATTAAGTAAAAGTTGAACTCTATCACTTGTCTGTGTGCCCTGAATTCAGAACAGGCTGGCGAGCTCATTACTCTCAAAAAGGTGATGGTCATGATAAGCATGTTCTTCCCCTCGACAGCAAAGGAAGTGCTTTAGCCTCATCACACTTACCCTTCTCAGACAACTGTGTTAAAGGACACACATTCCTCAAAACCATCTTCCCCTTAAAAACCTCCACCCCACTTCTGAAATTTTTATTTCAGTCTTTAAAACTTTCATCAGGGCTTCCCAGGTGGCTCAGTGGGTAAAGAATCCGCCTGCAATGCAGGAGACGCAGGTTTGATCCCTGGGTTGGGAAGATCCCTTGGAGAAGGGCACAGCAACCCACTGCAGTGTTCTTGCCTGGAGAATCCCATGCGCAGAGGAGCCTAGAGGGCTGCAGTCCATGGGGTCGAAAAAGAGTCAGACACAACTGAGTGACTAACACTTTCACTTTCCTCTGTCTGAAAAACCTATACACCTATGCTTTGACCTCTAGTGGGCAAAATAGATCTCAGAGCTGAGAGGTTGTTCCTGAATTTGGCTTGAATAAAATTTTTCATTTCTTTTTTAGATTGACTGATTTTTTTAATTTATTTTTAATTGGAGGATAGTGCTTTACAATACTGTGTTGGCTTCTGCCATATAACAACATTAATCAGCCACAAGTATATACGTATGTCCCTTCCCTCTTGAACCTCCCTGTCAGCCCCACACTGTCCCAGATTGTTGACAGTAGGCATACAATCCAATTCAATCCCAATTTTAAAACTTAGCAAGTTTTAACAAGTTTCCTCTAAAATTTAGATGGGACTGCAAAGGACCTAGAGTAACCAAAACAATTTTGAATAAAATGCTGGAGGACTTGCTCTCACTTGGAGGCTTATTATAAATTTATAGTAATTTGGAGAAAGTGGCATTGGCATCAAGATGGACAAACAGATCACTGGAACAAACGGACAGTCCAGAAACCAACTGTCCGTGTATGTTACAATGACTTTTGACAAAAGCGAAAAAGCAAGTTGGTGGGGGGTAGACTGACAGGATGAGGACTTCTGCAGAGGGGCTCCCAGTGAAAACTATCTAAGAAACAAAGTCTCCAGAAATGATACTAAGGGCACTGCAGCACATACATATTTTTTTGTAAGTCAACTAAGATATAGTAACAGTGATAGTCTGGTTTTTTAATCACACCCGCTCCCTCCCTCCGAGCTCAGTGGCACAGAAACCCTACTCCAGACTTGTGTGGCCCCGAACACAAATCTTGCTCTGCACCCAGCATGTAGGCTGTTCTCCCAGAAGGGCGGAATGCCATCGTGTTCCCAGACACCCGTTGCTGAAACTAAGTTCTGAGCAAGTGTGGCCAGGAGGTGAGGCTGCCTCCTCCCATCTGTTTCCCACTGAGACACAGGCTCTACCTTGGTCACAAAGCCACTGGGAGCTCTGAGTCCCCGAACACCCTCACCCTGGATCATGAGACAGTGGTTCCACATCAAGAAGACCTGATGCCACTGCACCCACCTCCACCTCCTGCTCAGTTCCTAAGGTGGGGGTGTAACTCAGAAAGAAGCACATCACACTCCATATACCACTTCCCAGTTCCAGAGCCCTGACTCAGATTTTTCTAGAGGAGGAAGCAGGCTATAAAACAGATAGCTCCTAGCTCTTCCCAAAGAAACTGAGTTTGTTTGCAAAAGAACATGAAGAAGTTCGCGTGTAATGGTGCATTCAAAAACAGTGGAGATTGTGGTGAAAAATAAGAGGATATTGGTAGATTTGTTGAAGACAGAGGCTAAACTGAAGACTGTTAGTTTGCAGTAGAGAACTTGGGGTGGGCGCAGGGCCCTGGGAGTAGCTCTCCTACGATAATAACAAATATCAAACACTGATCTCAGGAACTATTCCTTCAAAGAAGCTAGAATTTGATTGGTTTAGTCTCTGGAACAACTGATGCCCCAGAGCATTGTTGAAAACAATAGAGCAATTATCGTACAAGTTGTAGAGCTTAACAGCTAGGTGTGATCAGGGGAAAAGACAGCCAAAAAGAAGCCCTGCCAATGCACTGTCATCCAGGGCACAGTGAAGGCTGCACACCACTGGTTGAAAAGCAACCTCAAAGGTTTAACACACCATGTGTTGGTGTAAAATAGACCTCACTGAAATAAAAGTCAGTAAACAAGCAATCAAGTAAAGGGAAGGGGGGACCAGAACCCAGAATTTCTACCTACCCTAAACTATCTAAAATGTCCAATTTCCAACAAAATGTATGAGACATACAAAGAAACAGAAAAACGCGATTTACACACTGGGGGGTGGAGAGGGTGGGGGCTGGGGGAAGCGGGAACACAAATTGCCTGTGAGAGTGACCAAAGAGATGTTGGATTCAACAGTTAACGGAGACTTCAAGTAGTTATAAATACAGTGTGTTAGAATAACTAGTGGAAACCATGGTTTACAAAGTAAAGGAAGGTATGCTGACAATGTTACATCAAATAGCTAGTATCAATAAAGAGATAACAAACTTTTAAAGAACCAAATAAAAATTCTGGACTTAAAAAGTACAACTGAAATGAAAAATTAACTGGAGAAGCCCAACTTCTTGCAGAACAACTTACAAGCCTGAAGTTGACAGAGACTTTGCAAGCCAAAGAACAAAGAGGAAAAAAAGAATGAAGAAAAATGAACAGCCTCAAGAAATGTGGAATGCCATTAAGTACATCAAGATACATGCAAGAGAAATATCAGAAAAGGAGGAGAAAGTAAAAATATGTCAAGATATAATGGCTAAAATCATTCTTAATTTATTGAAAACACTAATCTACACATCCAGGAAGCTCCACAAATTCCACAAAGAAATCCACAAATAGGTATGTGACAGTTTGGGGGGGGTGGGGAGAGGCTGAGAGGCAAATACAAGGTGAAAATGTTGAAAGTGGCCAGAGAAAAAAGACTTGCCATTTGTAAGAAATTCAGTAAAGATTAGCAATTTACTTCTCATCAGCAACAGTGGAGGGCAAAAAGCAGTGGGATAACATAATCCAAATACAAAGAAAAAAAACTGTCAATCAAGACTGATATAGCAAAGCTATCTTTAAAAAAAAAAAAAGACAAAACAAAGACATTACCCAATAAACAAAAACTTAGGATGGTCAGAGTATATAAATCTTGGCCAGAATAAAAATTTTCAAGTAACTCAAAGAAAAAAAAATTGAGTTTGTTTTTGCACACACACCTTAATTTTTTCACCAAAAGCAGTGACCCCAGAGGGTAATTTGAATTCACATAAACAAACAAGAGCACTGGTAATGTCACATAAACCAAGGAGAGAGTGCTTCATCTATTTTGACTAAAAAGTCTCAGTAAAAATGAAGGTAGTGCATCTCAAATGAAAAAAGTTAAGAAACTAATACATGACACATGAAAAAATGTGCTATTTTTATAAATCCAACCTTAAAACTTTTGTTGGGCTGGGGAGAGGTTATTTCAAGTAACTGGGAATTAGATGCATACTTTGTAATAGAGTGCTTTCCTATTCTGAGAATTGTTATGTTTTTAAATGGTTTGAAAAAATAAGACAACTAAGAGTATGCAAGAGAGACCATGTGTGGCCTAGAGTCTAAAACATTATATAGCTCTTTACAGAAACATTTGCCAACCTCCATTTAAACATTTTAACTTAAAATATGTATATACACATTTATTCACTAATAGATATATAAGGGGACTTCTCAGGTGGCTCAGTGGTAAAGCATCTGCCTTCAGTACAGGAGACATGGGTTTGATTTGTGGATTGGGAAGACTCCCTGGAGAAGGAAATGGCAACCCACTTCAGTATTCTTGCCTGGGAAATCCCATGGACAGAGGAGCATGGCAGGCTACAGTCCATGGGGTCACAAAAAAGACATGACTTTATGTAATTGTAAAATATAGTAAAAATACATCTTTATTCTCCTTTCTTCTCTTAAATTATTTGAAAAGCAATTGTATAAAACAATATGTATTTTTGATCCTGTAACATATAGAAGTGTAATAGTTTTGCCAGTAACAACACAGAGAGGCGAGGACAAAGCTAGATTGACCTGAAACAACTCCATACACGTTGTTCTTGAATTCATAAGAACGAATCAAGAGAATCTGAAATGATCAATGGGAAGGTTGATATAACAAAAGTTATAAATATACTTTTAGCCAGCACCAGTGCCACTTGCTCAGTTCTGAGCACCAGACCAGGCAAACTTGATCCCAAGAGCTGTAAAGTGATGTGGCATCAAGGGAGGCCTGAGAGTGGGCATTTGTAGCCACTTGAAGGTAAAGTGGACCAGCACACACTCACCCATTCATTCCTGCAGGTCCCTGAATGTCCTCTATCCCTCCTGGGAAGAGACATCTTACTTAAACTGGGGGCTCTTCTCCACAACGGGAGACAAGCTGGAGTCTGGGGTCCCCATAGACAAGGGGCACAACATAATGACATTGATGGCTGAGGACAAGCCTCCCCAGACAGAGTGAACCCACCTCCCTGAAATGAAGCTCAAGGTCTGGGACCAGTGATAGATGGGATGGGCTATCAGAGCAAGTTCGGTAATAGTCCATCTAAAACCCAGACACACATGGCCCAAGAGAAAACAGTACCCTCACCATCAGGGGGCCTTGTTGGGCACTGCCCCTGTGATACAAGACCTGATTGGCTAGGGCCTTATTTGACCATCCAATCGGCCTATAATACCACCACTCTTCCCATAAAGAAACCCAGTGGGGAATGCAGGATGGTACAGTTTGTTTTGTCATTGTTTAGTCACTCAGTCATGCCCAACTCTGCGCCCCTATGGACTGTAGTCCACCAGGCTCCTCTGTCCATGAGATTTCTCAGGCAAGAATACTAGAATGGGTTGCCATCTCCTTCTTTGGGGGATCT
The DNA here is from genome assembly GCA_007570785.1 of Antilocapra americana. NCBI lineage: Eukaryota > Metazoa > Chordata > Mammalia > Artiodactyla > Antilocapridae > Antilocapra > Antilocapra americana. The sequence continues at coordinate 33,298,477 of ML663566.1, forward strand.
TCCTGACCCAGGGATCGAACCTGAGTTTCCTAGATCTGCATCCGCAGGTGGATTCTTGATCACTGCATCTCCAGGAAAGCCCCACAGGACCTCAGGGCAGTAATGAAGCCCCTGAAGATACACATCCAACGGTCCCTAATCCCTACACCCCATTGGCCACTCTCCACCCACCAGGACCTGGTATTCTGTGTTAAGATTTATAAGATGCCTTCTGGGGCTTCCCTGGCAGTCCAGTGGTTAAAACTTTGCCTTCAGATGCAGGGGTTGCAAGTTTGATCCCTGGCTGGGTAGCTAAGATCCCCAAATGCCTCTCAAACAAAAAAGAAAAAAAACTGGAATAGAAAACAGATGCAATACTGTAACAAATTCAATAAAGACTTTAAAGATGATCCACATTCCCCCCAAGAAAAAGTCTTTTAAAAGATCACTTAAAAAAAGACACACCTCCTCACACGGAATTTTTGCTTTTGGGTGCAGGACCCAAAGACACAACAAAAACAATACTTCCAGACAGAACTGCTCTATGAATTCAAAAATTCCCCCATCATCTTTGGGGAAACAGCTAAAAGCCTAAAAGATCTACATTTGAAGGAAGGATCCCCTCCTCCAAAATGTAGACAACAGTCTGATCACCAGGCCTACTAAGGAGGCTTCTGATAAAAAATACTGTAACCACCCCCAAACCACCTAGCCAATAAAGTGTATGAAGTGTCCAAGAAAAGGGCTCAGATATCACAAACCAGGGTCACCTACCTGGCTGTATTCTCAACAGAAGGTCAGGGAAGCCCACCTTGGGAGACGGGAGATGCATATGCAGCCTTGCCCCTCCTAGAATTAGAAGACTTCTTGGGGGTCTCCTGGGGGTGGTGTCACCTGGATCCCCAGCCCTAATCTAGTAGCTAAGCCTCTACTTGAAATGTTGAAAGGAAAGGATGATGATCCTTCCAAATGGAAACCAGAATTCAAAGGAGCCTTTTGAGAATTGAAACAGCAGTTCCTTCAGGCCCCCGTCCTGGCCCTCCCAGACTGAGCTACTTCAACAGAGATCCAGGAGGCCAGCAGCGGCCAGTTAAGGACCACAGGCGATACTTCTTTCCCCAACTGCCGCTTGTCAAGCATAAGGGAGGCTCATCAAAGAACTCACTCCAGGAGGGAAGCCCTATATCATTCGTTAGCGGGGGTCATGGTAACTCCTGGTATGAAAGGTATAATCACTGGGATTGTCGAAACATGCCTGACTCTCCCTTCTCCACCAAAGCCCCCAGATAAGGACCATTCAGATCAGGGGGACATACCCTGGAGAAGACTGACATACTGATCTCATGCTGAGGGCAGCTGGCAATTTCAAGTATCTCTTGGTGCTAGTAAACATTTTTGAGTGGATAGAAGAATTCCCCGCTAGAATTGAAATGGCAGCTGAAGCGGCTAAGGCAGTAGTAAGAGAGAGAATCGCCAGGTTTGGGCTCCCAGGATCCATACAACAAATGATAGCCCAGGATTTGTATCTCAAGGGACAAAGGGAATGACTGGACCTTATTCTCAGCCCAGAGACTTCAATCAACAGAGAAAATAGTTCAAATCAGATCTGGAAACAGGTGTTAACCAAGCTATGTCAGGAAACTCTGACTGCCCTACTCCATATGCGGTCAGCCCCAGGTTAAGTGCCCTTGAACTCCTGTATGAACTCCCATTTCCACTGCTAGAGAGAAAGGATATCTCAGCCCCTTGAAAATGGAATAACTCGTGTGCCCTCCAGTTAGGAGAAACCAGTAAAGCTCTCACGGAATATGGGACCCAGTTGCTGCCTCCACTCACTGACCCAGCCCCAGCCTTCCAGCCAGGAGCCTAGACGCATCTGAAAACCTGGAAAACCAGCAGCCCGCAAGCCCTGCTCACCCCTAAGTGGAGCAGATGCCACCTGGTGACCCTCACCACCCTCTCCGCTCTGAAGTCGCAGGGCCCACTCCATGGGGACACTACATTCTTGTGAAGAGGCCCCCAAGCCCCAACCTGCGGAGAAACAACTTGGGGCCACTGACCCCTTGACCACTCGAGTGAACCATGCTCTGACCTGGAGCTTCTTTTCCGAAAAACCACCAAAATGGGGCCAGGAACACTCAGGTGCATCCAGCCCAAAGACCTGGAGTCCTGCCTTTTCAGGAGAATTTGACAGGTAACCACTGTTTTCTTGCTGATATCTGAGCGTGTATCTTAAACCATCTCCTTTGTCTCCAGGAGGTTAGACAAATGGGGACAAGAGGGATTTATCACCAGCAAAGCCCATGCACAATTCCAGGAGAATAAAAGCAGAATCTGGGTAATAAAATCAAGTCTGACCTTCTCTTCTTTTTCCCGGTGCTGAGTCTAGTGTCGCTGGCTCACAGGCAGCTGTGGACAGAGACCGCGAACCCGGCACTTCGGACCAGGGTTCCTGATGGGTAGCGGCTGTACTTACACCTGGGCTCAGAGCTGTGTGCAGAGAGCCTCGCCTCCTCCTTGCTGACCGGAACCCTACGAAGCAGCCCTGCCCACAGCCTACATGAGACCCTGTGCTCTGGACCAGGAGCTCCCACCTCTCTGTTCTCTGATCAGGGAATAGAGCTTTCCTTTGCTTCTGAATCTAACTCAGTCTCGTTCTGTTGACTCAAACAACACCAGGCAGGTGGCCCTCCTTGGGGCCGACTCCGAAGGGTCGATAACATATGGACTGCTCCTCCCACCTGGCAGCAGAGAGGAAGTGCCCTCCCTTCCACTTCTGAGGTGGTGTGAGATGAAGCCAGCTAAAACAGAAAATTTAAATAAGTACCAAAGTCTCATAATATAATACCACGAAGTTCCAGGTTGCAGTAATAAATTACTCATTATATCAAGAACCAGGAAGATCTCAAACTGAATGAAAAAGACAATCAATAGGGGACAAGATCAAGACACCACTGGTAATAGAAATCTCACAAAGACATGAAGCAAACATCATAAAAATGCCTCAATGATTATAAGCACGCTGATAGTGAATAAGAAAATAGAGCGGCTCAGCAGAGAAATAGAAGGTATAAGCAAGAACCAAATAGAAATTACAATAACTGAATTAAAAACTCAATAGCAGGGCTCTACAGCTGAGTGGAGAACCCAGATGAAAGAATCAGTGAACTGGTAGATAGAACAATTCAAATTATCCAAACATAACAACAGAGAGAAAATTCTGAGGTGAAGAAATGAATCACCAATGTATTGCTGGTGGGAATGAAGAATGATTTGGCATTTATATATAAATATATATTTATATATATATGTATTATATGCAACTGCCATATAACCCAGTGATTGCATTTCTAGGTATTTAGCCTAGAGAAACGAAAACTTGTGTTCTCACAAAAACCTGTACAAAGATATTTATAGCAGCTTTATTCATAATAGGGGCTTCCCTGGAGGCTCATATGGTAAAGAATTTGCCTGCAGTATGGGAGACCCAGTTTCGATCCCTGGGTTGGAAAGATACCCTGGAGAAGGGAATGGCAGTATTCTTGCTTGAAGAAGGACAGAGGACCCTGCAGGCTGAAATCTATAGGGTCACAAAGAGTCGGACACGACTGAACGACTTTCACTTCACTTATTCATAATAAGCAACAATAAGACCAGATGTCCTTCAATGAGTGAACGGTCAAACAAAAGGCAATACATCCACACCATGAAGCACTATCCAGCAATGAACAAGAGCAAGCTATAGACACATACAACAACCTGGTTGAATCTTCAATGAATTATGAATGGAAAATCCAATCCTAAAAGGTCACATATTATGCCACTTATGTGACATTCTTGAAATTACAAAATTATAGGAATGAAAAATAGGTTAGTGGTTGGCAGCAGTTTTAAGGAAAGAGCGAGAGTGAGAAGGATAAAAGAGTGATGAGACATCCTTGTCGTGGTCATGGAAATGCCCCGGGTCTTCACTGGATGGATCCCCATGTCCTAGTGGTGATACTGTCCTAGAGTTTTGCAAGATGTTACCATTGGGAGAAACTGGGTAAAGGGTAAAATGGAACCTCTCTGTATGAGATCTTACAACTGCATCTGAACTGAATAGGGGACAAGACCCTATTCATTACCCCAAAATGAAAAGTTTAAATGCATTTGTAAAAAAAAAAAAATAGGCAAATCACAGACTAGGAGAGGTTATTTGAAATACAAAACAATATTCTTGATATTTTCATTAGATATATAATTGGGGGTTGACATTCTTTTTCCTTCAGTATTTTAAAGATGTGTTTTCACTATTTCTGACCTCATTGGTTCTGGTTAAGTCTGCAGTCATTTGAATAATTTTCCTCAGTTGAGTTCAGTCCCTCAGTCGTGTCTGACTCTTTGCAACCCCATGGAATGCAGCACACCAGGCCTCCCTGTCCATCACCAGCTTGTGGAGTTTACTCAAACTCATGTCCATTGAGTCAGTGATGCCATCCAACCATCTCATCCTCTGTCACCCCCTTCTCCTCCCACCTTCAATCTTTTCCAGCATCAGGGTCTTTTCCAACGAGTCAGGGCTTTGCATCAGGCTTTGTATCAACATCAGTCCTTCCAATGAATATTCAGGACTGATTTCCTTTAGGATGGACTGGTTGGATCTCCTTGCAGTCCAAGGGACTCTCAAGAGTCTTCTTCAACACCACAGTTCAAAAGTATCAATTTTTCAGCGCTCAGCTTTCTTTATAGTCCAAATCTCACATCCATAATGACTGCTGGAAAGCCCATAGCTTTGACTAGATAGATCTTTTATGGTAAAATAACATTTCTGCTTTTTAATACATTGTCTGGGTTTGTCATAGCTTTTCTTCCAAGGAGCAAGTGTCTTTTAATTTCATGGCTGCAGTCACCATCTGCAGTGATTTTGGAGCCCAAGAAAATAAAGTCTGTCACTATTTCCACTGTTTCCCCATCTATTTACCATGAAGTGATGAGACCAGATGCCATGATCTTTGTGGGTTTTTGCATTTTATTTTCATTTATCTTTATTTTGTAATTATTTATTTTAATTGGAGGCTAATTACTTTACAATATTGTAGTGGTTTTTGCTATACATTGACATGAATCAGCCATGGGTGTACATGTATTCCCCATCCTGAACCCCCCTCCTACCACCCTCCCCATCCCATCCCTCAGGGTCATCCCACTGCACCAGGATCTTTGTTTTCTGAATATTGAGTTTTAAGCCAGGTTTTTTGTTGTTGTTTCACATTTTAACAAGATCTTTGTTGTTTGGGTTTTTTTTAATAATTTATTTATTTTAGTTGGAGGCTAATTATTTACAATATTGTAGTGGCTTTCACCATACATTGATATGAATCAGCCATGGGTTTACATGTGCTCCCCATCCTGAACCCCCCTCCCAGCTCTCTCCCCTAAGCCAGGTTTTTCACCCTCCTCTTTTGCTTTCATCAAGAGGCTCTTTAATTCCTCTTCACTTTCGGCCATAAGGGTGGTGTTATTTGCATACCTGAGGTTATTGATATTTACCCCAGCAACCTTGATTCCAGCTTGTGCTTCATCCAGACCAGCATTTCCCATGACATACTTTGCATGTAAGTTAAATAAGGAGGGTGACAATATAGAGCCTTGACCTACTCCTTTCCCAATTTGGAACCAGTCTGTTTTCCATGTCCACTTCTAACTGTTGCTCCTTGATCTGCATACAGATTTCTCAGGAGGCAGGTAAGGTGTTCTGGTAATTTTCCTGACTTTGAGTAAAGTGTTTTTCTATCTGTGTTTTTAAGACTTTCTCTTTGGTTTTCATAGATCTCACTGTAATGTGACTAGATGTGGCTTACTTTATAAATTCCTTGTTTGGGATATGCTAAATCTCTCATAATTATGAATTTATATATTTCCAAAGATTTGGAAAGTTTTTTCTCACTGTTTCTTCTAATATTTCTTGTGCTTTATTCTCTTTGTTTTCTCCTTTGTAGATTCCAAGTCTAAGTATGTCAAACTTTTTTGTATTGGTTCATAGTCTCTGAAACTCTGTTAATATTTCTTTTTCAGTTTCTTTTTTTTTTTTTTTTTTGAGGAGGGAGGGACTCCTTTTCAGATTGAATGATCTTTTGTTTGTTTGTTTTTGGTCACTCTTTGAAGCCTTTACATAGTTGGTATTTTTAGCTTTATCGAGATATCATTGATATATAACCTGCATATATGTTAAGGTATAATTTAATGTGCTTTGGGATATAGTTATACCAATGAAACATCTATCAAGAAGATAAGGAACCTACCTATCACAGTCAGAGTATTCTCATGCCTCTTCTAACCCATCATTCTACTCTCTTCCACACTCTCTGTCCACTGATACCCTTTCTATAACTATAGATTAATCTGCATTTTCTAGAATAATGTTCACCATAGCTTTCCAGGTGGTGCAGTGGTAAAAAAAAAAAATCCAATGCAGGAGCTGTAAGAGATGTGGGTTTGATCCCTGGGTCGGGAAGATCCCCTGAAGAAGGAAATTGCAGCCCTCTCCAATCTTCTTGCCTGGGAAATCCCATGGACAGAGGAGCCTGGCGGGATACAGTCTGTGAGATCGCAGAGTCGGACACAACTGAGCGACAGAGCATGTACACACACACACACACAAGAAGTTCCTAAAACTTGGGGCCTGCCTGATAATGCTATCACAGGAAGAATGTCATGATGATTTCCTCCACTGCTCTAACCTGGAGCTGCCTCTCCACAGCCCAGTATTAGGCACATTTCAGGGAAAGAGGAGAAAAAGCTCCCATGGGACTGGCAAGCTTGGAGGGAAATTGCAGGCGCAGTTTTGTGCAGGATCAACTTAGCTAAGCTGGAGCTGAGTTTCGCAGAATCCCCTTTCTGTATGGTTTCGTTAAGATTGGCTGCAGGGAAACTTGTACATAACTTGAATGGAGAAACCGAAGTAGCACCCTTGAAGCCCAAGATGGAGGGGCCTGCGCGTGGCTGCCAATGTGCAGGCCTCCTTCTCCACGGGGGTGGGGTGTCGGGGGCAGTGGAGCCTATGGCTCCCTCAGCTCCTCTGAGCTCCAGGCCAGGGCCAGATGCATCTCAGTAAGGAGAGGGCCAGCTTCTTCTGTGGGTTTCCCAGGCCACCTGGGTGAGGGACAGGCACAGGTCTAGGTTGTCTTTGTGGTCTAGTTGGTTCTTGCAGGTCTGGCTTGTCTCTCTCAGTCCTTTCACATCTGGGTTTTTCCCTGACCGCCAGCCCTGCTGGCCTACAGCAAGGTTATGCCCACCACCAGACAACAGAGTCAAGCTTCCCATGGACACTTCACCAGTTCCCACCCCTGTAAAACATCCAGCGCCCACAAAAGTCTTTTATTCCACATCACTCGTCATAGTTCAGCTTCCTGAAATGAACCCTGAGTGATATCTCCTGGCAGGCTGCAGTGACCCTGTCTGATTGCCAGGGGGGAAGGGCCTTTTTCATTACTTTGAAAAACAAAATTCCAAGTGATGAGCTTACTTAAAAAATTTACAGAGCTCTCAGTAAATAAGTGGGCAATTCCTTATTGTTAGAATTTTCTCCCAGGAAGCAACTCTTAAGGACCTCAAACTGAAATCTGACACATATTTCTTGATAAAATATAGTTACAGGACTTCCTTTTAATACTTCGCAAAAATTCTGGGCTTTTAAGAAAATAAAAGAAGTCAACCTCCAATCAAAGTATAACATTAACCTCAAATTATTTCTATTTAGCTATATCCTCCCCCAACCCTGCCTTTTACAAAGCCACTTGAGAAATTCCATTTGACAAAGGATATTATTACAGTTTGTAATGCCCAACATCAGGGCAAGACTTTTTTCCTCTTTTGTAAAATCAATTTGAGTTATTTACAATGAACTTAAAAACCATGAACTTTAATGAAAAAGCTTGACAGGTTTGATGTATGATAGACTAAAGTTTCAAAAAAAAAAAATTTTTTTTTTCTTTTTTGGCCATGGAATAAAAACATGGGTCTAGCCACTCGGTCTCTTCTCATAGAGCAGTGAAACAGAGTTGCCTGGTGATTATAAAATTTCTACAGAAAACTAGTTAACAAAAGAGATGTAAATGTTTTTCCATCAATGGAATAATGTAGCCAGAGGGGGCTTCGTTTCTCCCCAACAAATAGAATCGGGTTTTGTGTGTTTGTCTGCAAGCTAGTTACTGATTACATTACGTCGTTTATTCTGTCCAAGTAGCTCTCATAATTATTTTTTAGGAGAACCACAAATAGCTAGGTGCAGCATACCCTTGCCAAACACTGGATTCTGGCCACAGATGGCTTGACTTATGTGATGCTGTTCAACACATTCCTTCAGGCCTTCCGCTGCGGTTGCACCCCAGCTCCTTGTGTTGTTAATGACTTTGTAGTAATTGTAAGCAGTTTATCAAACATAATCTTCAGCCTAGTGTTTACTTTGACCACTGGCTGTTGATTTAGAAGGAACTCTTTTTCAAAGGAAATCCCTCCACTTTTCCTGTGCCTACAGGCAAAGCAGAATAATTGTCATGGCACCCAGCCCCGCGCCTTTAGAGCTTTGAAATGATCACAAAATTACTTTTCCCCTTTCATTTATTTTCCTCTTAAATCCTGTTTTACAGTAATCATTCAAATGACTTCACTACATGGTTAGCCAAATAATGGCTTTAGGAGGCTGGCTATTTTAAATAGTGGGGACTAAATAGCCACTTCTCAGTATAAACCTTTTAAAACATATTTGTTTAATGAACAAGAAATGTCTAGGATATGAATGAAAATGCATCAGAAATTCAATTACACTTTTTCTAAAAACCTTTTATGGGAAAAAAAAAATGTAGATTTTATTCCTTACCTGTAACTTCCTTAAAGGTTGTATTTGTAAATGTCTCCACATGAAATACAAAGGAAAAGAATAGGGCAAGATTAGAAAGGAAAATATCTTTTAAAATTGTTAGAGATATTTACCTAGTGACTTACTAATTAATATTAAATCATTGACTTCGCAATATAAATACTGAATTAGTTACTTAGCTGGGAAAATCTCTACACCCTGTGTACTATCCCTTTCATACATTCTTTAACTCTGTTAAGTTTCTTTATGATGATGTCATTCATTGTCTGAAATTAATATTTAAACTACAGAAAGAATAAAACTTGGCTCACACTAAATTTGCTAGATTTTTCTTTAAACTTGGTAGTTTCTGATCAACAGTCCTTCCCTCCCCAAACTATGACAACCTGCTGTGCTGTGCTAAGTTGCTTCAGCCATGTCCTACTCTTTGTGACCTATGGACCGTGGCCCACCAGGCTCCTCTGTCTAGAGCATTCTCCAGGCAAGAATGCTGGAGTGGGTTGCCATGCCTTCTCCAGGAGATCTTCCTGACCCAGGGATGGTACCCTCATCTCTTTCATCTCCTGCATTGGCAGGCAGGTTCTTTACCACTAGCGCCACCTGGGAAGCATGACAACAATTAGTTCAGTTCAGCTACTCAGTCGTATCTGACTCTTTGTGACCCCATGGACTGCAGCATGCCAGGCTTCTCTGTCCGTCACCAACTCCCGGAGCTTGCTCAAACTCATGTCCATTGAGTTGGTGATGCCATCCAACCATCTCATCCTCTGTCACCCCCTTCTCCTGCCTTCAACCTTTTCCAGCATCAGAACCTTTTCCAATGAGTCATTCTTCACATCAGGTGGCCAAAGATAGATAGATGCTGGGTGAGAACATGCTTCCTGGCTGGGCTTGGGTAAAGATGGGCTCAGGGAGCCCTTTAATTGCTGAATTGACTCACAAGTGGTATGATGCCCAAGAGGCTGGTAAAGCTAGAAATATTCAGATATAGTCAGAAGGAATTTAAATAATTGATTAACTTTGTCATTTTAAAATTGTATTAAAAATTTGAGGGGTCTAAGATGAATTTGTGAAACGTTTCATATATTTTACGTGTGTACATACAGTGGGTTCAGACTGTTGTACAGCAGAAGTTAACACAACACTATAAAGCTACTTCAATTAAAACATAAATTTAAAATTTGGGGAAGGGGATAACTGTTTTGTTTGGAAAATGTCCAGATATAGGAAGAATGCTAGAACTAGAAAATCACCATTTGGCAGTAATTGTTTCAGTCAAGAATCATCAACAACTGCTAAAATTCATGGATGAAAACAACATGAGAAAAAAAGCTATCTGCATGGTTTCAACATATCTTTGCCCATGTTGTTATTGTTCAGTTGCTAAGTCATGTCCGATTCTTTGGGACCCCATGGACTGCATGCAGCACACCAGGCTCCCCTGTCCTTCACTATCTCCCAGAGTGTGTGCAAATTCATGTCCACTGAGTCGGTGATGCCATCCAACCATCAACCGTCTCATCCTTTGTCTACCCCTTCTCCTCCTGCCCTCAATCTTTCCCAGCAAAAGGGTCTTTTCCAATGAGTAGGCCCATCGCATCAGGTGGCCAAAGTATTGGAGCTTCAGCAACAGTCCTTCCAATGAATATTTAAGGTTGATTTCCCTCAAGATTGACTGGTTTGATCTCTTTGTTGTCCAAGGGACTCTCAAGAATCTTCTCCAGCACCACAAATCGAAAGCATCAATTCTTCAGCACTCAGCCTTCTTTATGGTCCAACTCTCACAGCTGTACATGACTACTGGAAAAACTATAGCCCCATAGGCTACTTATTAATTACAAACGAGGAAAAGATTTAAATTCCAGTGGAGAAGCCCGGCCTCACTGAAGGCAGTTCTTTTGCCTCTTTCCTGTTTGCCCATTTCCATTCCCCTCTAACCTTGAAAGACCCTAATTAATCTGTTGACTCTTTCCTACCTAAAAGGAAGAATCAAGCAGTTAAAGAGTGGCTCTCTACCATCATGAGCACCCTTAGCAATCCTGTGGACAGATCCTGCGGGCGAGATCATTTGGGAAGAGAGTCAACCACTGTGCTCGCAGTGGACAAGGGTGTAGAACCCCACCTCCTGCCTCCGTAACCACTAAGATTCTTTGCCCTTTAAAACCTGTCATGGTTGGGACTTCCCTCATGGTCCAGTGGTTAGAATCTTCCTTGCGATGCAGGGGAGATAGGTTCCATCCCTGGTCAGGGCAGTAAGATCCCATATGCCACAGAAGCCCGCCAGACAAAACTAGATAGTCTGCACATTGCAACTGGGACCCCAAGTGGCAAAATAAATAAATGTCAAAACAAAAACTGCATGGCTGAACAGAAACCTTGGAGATGGTCTCAGGACATGAGTTCACCTTCTCACTAGACTGATGACTTTTCTGATTAAAGCACCTTTCCTTTCTGTTGACAGCTGCCTCTCCAATTACTGGATTTTGAGCGGTGAGCAGCTGAACCTGAGTTCTGTAACGTCACCACTTGAGCGAGAGGTCCAGGTTAACTTTGTGGATCAGGGAACAAAGCAACACATGTGCTTCCAAGGACACACAGAAGTGTTCTGGCAGCCCTACCACAAGTGTGCAACCGAAGCTGATCACGGAGAAACATCAGAAACATGCAGATTGGGGGATGTTCTACGAAACAGCTGGCTGGTATTCATTAGAAGAGTCACAGAAGACAAAGACTGGCCGGAGGGTATTAAAGATGACCAAAGAGACAAGGCGACTAAACGCAATTCACTGTGGAAATGACCATCTGAGTCTGACAGAAGGGGACACAAAGTCCAGAGCTTCAGAAGCTGGCCTGCAACATCAGTTTATGATGTGACCCATCTATGGGATCCAAACAGAGGCACACGGATCAAAAAGGACAGAAGAAAAATGATTTTTGTTGGAGGCAGTTTTGTATAGTGAAAACCTATGAATTTTAATAGAACAAAAAAGTCATGGGTTACTGAATACTGTATTTGGCAACAAATAGGCTGAGTAGGGAAGTAGAAAGAAAAGATGCACACAGGTGAGGACACCAGAGGAGTTGTCCCTGTCACCTCCTCCGGTCTCATGAATGCCATGCAGTTGATCCTGGCATAGAGAGAGGTTACCACACTGTGTAAAGGTCAGTGTTTGTCTGAAACAGCATTGCGATTCACCACAGCCGAGACAGGGAAGCAACCTAAATGTCCACAAATAGGTGAATGGATAACGAAGATGGTGTATACAAGGGAATACTACTCAGTCAAATGATAAAAAATGAAATGAGGCCATTTGCAGCAACACAGATGCACCTAAAGGTTATCATACTAAGTGAAGTAAATCAAAAAGAGAAAGACAAATACTGTATGATATCGCTTATACGTGGAATCTAAAATATGACACAAATGAACTTTACTATGAGAAACATACTGACAGACATAAAAAACAGACTTGTGGTTGCCAAGGAGAAGGGGCAAAGGGGAGGGGTAGGTTGGGAATTTGGGATTAGCAGATACCAACTATCACATATAGGATGGAGACACAACAAGGTCCTAGAGTAGAGCAGAGCAAACTACAGTCAACATCCTGTGATAAATCATAATGGTAAAGAACATGAAAAAGAATGCAAATACAACTGAATCCCTTTGCCATACCGCAGAAATTAACACAACACTGTAAATCAAATACTCTTGAATAAAATTTTTTTAAAGCATTTCTCTTTCCCACAAATGCCCGCAATGAGGATGAAAGCTTCACACATTCATTTTGCAAAGTTTGGAAGTTGTTTTTTGACGTCAGGAAAACAGGAATGTTGGGACTTGAATACTTTCTTGCTTTGGGACAACCATTTTAGTCCATTTAATTCTGATTACACTTGGCTTCAATATGAGATGTAAGTGAATTTAGAGTACTTAGCAGTCTCTCTGTTTTTCTATGGCCTCGGTCCCAGACACTTACAAAACGTCAGCTGTGCATTTTTGAGAGACAGTCGCACACACAGAGGTCCAGGTCTTGGCAGACCTGCTGGGAAACCAAGACAGAAATAGAGGACTCTGATCTGTGGCCACATTTTGCTACAGTATCTGAAACCAAAACTGCTTCAAGCCAGAGCATTAGACAGTGAGTGTTAAACAAAGTTTCCAGAGCCAAAATATCTACCGAGTGGGGACGCAGTGATTCCTGGTTTTGCATCTAAGGCAGGACAGGGAAAGACTGTTGGCCGTATGCTGATTCGGTTCCCTTTTAGCCATTTCCTTCATCGGTGCCTAATTAGTACAAACTTCCCCAAAGGAGCTAAGGTTCACTAAAGCTTTTCATTTGCAGGGGAGAGAGAAACTGATGAAGGGGAGCCTGACAGTGAATTGTTCAAACTATATCTCTGTTCAGTGTGTCCAATACATTCTTGAGGCAGGTGCTCGAATTCACAGGCTCTTTAGAGAGAATTTAGCAGCCCCAGGAATATACTGGTTAAGAAGAAGAAAGGAGGGGCCGAGGGTGGGGGGGAGACCCACAGCATGAGCTGCTAGGAGGGAAAAAGCTAATCGCAGGAACTTGTCTGCCTGCCGGGGAGAGGTGCAGCTGTCAGAGCACTAAGGTAATGAGTCTCAGACCAAAGTGGATTTTGCAGCAGAACTGTGCTCTCTGATAAATAGCAGAGCTTGAACTCCAGCACCACCCGGCTATTCCGTGGTAATGCCCCCATTTTGGCACTGACTGGGTGGTCTTAAGCCCACTGCCACCCTGGTTACACCGGCCACACCAATCAAGGCCCCGCAGCTGAGACCCTGCCTGACCTGACTCAGGAGCCTCTTTCAAACTCCGATTCGCTCGTCTGTGTGGGATGCTTTTTTCGCTACTTTTATTTATGGGATTACATAAATGAGCCATTAAAAATGTAAATCTTCAGGACAGTGGAATAATACAGATTTAAACAATCAGCTTGGGGGCGGTACAGTACAGAAACAGCCCTGCACCCACCCTATCGGCACATCGTGACTATGGCAACAATAGGGGATGAGGGCAAGGACCAAGGGGAGAGGGACAAAACATCCCGCATGGTGGCCGTCACTGGCACCAGAGAAAGATTAGGGTGTGTTTTTTTTTTTTTCTAAAAGGAGTATTAGAACAATGATGAAGATGTGCCATTATGATCAACAAAGGACGGGGCATCCCTCAGACGCTTGCAGTCAGGCACAGCACAGAGTTGAGAAGTTTATCCCCCCTTCGTGGCAAAGTATTTAACCCTTTTGTGGCTTTTTTGCAGAAGCTAAGAAGAAGAAAAAAAGGGAAGTGGATGAGTTGGGACAGAATCACTCTCATCTCCTTGTCCAGCTATGATACTTTTAAGTTAATGTTTTTAACTCTGTTTCTACAAGTGAATTCTAGAGGAGCCTCCCCTCCACATAGTCTGACCAGAACCAACGTTGCCATCTTTTTGCACTGAAGGGCAGCAGGGTGATGTGGGGTGGTGGGTGACCTGCTGACCTGGAGGTCCCCCAAACTGCAGTGGGTCCTGAGGCCCTTCTGCAAAACTGAAAGCCTCTATCCTCTGCTAAGGTCCCCACCCCCGCCCCTACCATGACCATCCTGTGGCTCCAGCACTGAAAGGGGCAGAATATTGGCGAGGGTGCCATGGGGAGCACGCAGCACGGTGGTCGAGAGGCCGGGGCAGAGCGGGTGCCCCAGGGAGAGGAGACTTGCTGTGAGCCCAGGTGAGAGTCTCCCTCATGTCACACCCCTGTGGGTGGGTAGGGACAAGGACCCCTTCAGAAACTGTCCTCTTAAAGTGTCCTCACTAGCACCCACAGTCTAGAAGTTCAGGTCAGGCGGATGATGATTACTACTGCCTCTGTCCCATGGAGATCAGACAGATCCGAGCTCTGTGTCCTGGTCTCCTGGACAGCCTTTCTCTTGGGGCTGCCTCATTGCCTCTCTGGCTGTATCCCCCGCCCCTCAAATTCACCCTTTGGACCCACCTTCCTCATTGGCTTCTTCTCCTATTGTGCCCTTGGAAACATCCAGCCACTACCCAGAGAGGTGGCTCGCAGCTTTGTAAGATACAGTCATCTGCTTCCCAAAGCCCAACCAGACTGGGGAGAACGAGGCCAGTTTGTGGCTCTCTGGGGAGGCTGTGGAAGGTGGACAACGCGTGCCAAATGACCGCTCCCACCCCCGCTCACTGAGGGCTCCTGATCACAGAACTCTTAGACCTCTGAACTCGGAGGTTGTGATGACCCTTCAGTGAAGGGGTTCTCAACCTCCACCACACGCTGGGACCATCTGCAGGACATGAAGAAATCCTAAGTCCTGGGTTCAGCGCCAGACATTCTGACTTGGTCAGCTGGTGTGGACCCTCAGGATCAGGCGGAGAACCACTGGTCTGGAGATAAAACGGTTGTGTGAGAACTGTCTAAATGGACACAGTGCTTTCATTCTGAGTATCATAGCGACTGCATTGTCACAGTTTAGGACAGTTGGGCGCAGAGTGGCAGAGGGGTGTGGACAGCACGTGGACAGAGCCCTGCAGAGTCAGACTGACTAGCTGGGTTAACCCAAGTGAATGTGAGCTAACAAAAACCATCACTAAGCAACACAAGTTGGGAATAATATCGCTGATGCTAAATCCACGTGCACCACAGAGGCTCTGCAAGAGAAATGATGAGGTTGTGTGTGTGTGTGTGTGTGTGTGTGCACACGTGCATGTGTGTGTGGTGTGCATGCATGTTTGTGTGTGCACATGTGTGTGCATGCGCATGCTTGTGTGTGTCTGTGTGTGTGTATGCTGGGGAGGATCTGGGAGGACAGGATGGATGAGGTGGGCAGACGGAGAGGGAAGCACTCACTGGAGGGGAAGGCTGGATTCCCTGCCCCCACTCTGTGGCTCTTTCCCCTCCGGGGCCTTGGCTTTGGCACTGCTGCATCCCACCTCCCACCATGGAGTGATGCTTCCCCATCAGCTGCAGTCACGTGGTCCTGCCCAAAGCTCTTCCTCAAAGCCCCATCTGAAAGATGCTCCTCTATTCACAGAGGACACACACAACACAAAGGGCTCACAAGGACACGACACATTTTCAAGGTGCCCATAGATAGTAAAAGAGGTTAGGGGTGACCATAGTTAACCCTCAATCATTTACATAAGGACAGGCAAGTCAGGCTACAGAAAATCCAGAGGTATTTTCTATTAAGTTCTGGAATGCAATTTTTTCTTTATCATACCTATCACGGCAGATTGGGAGTCTTTTGCTGGCAGAGACTATACTTAATTCTTTTATTCTGGTAAGAAAGGAACTTGCTTGTAATAGGAATGGTGCATTAATCTTTGCTGCACAGTAATTATTGGGGAAATCAAAACTACAATAAGGTACCATCTCATACCAATCAGAATGGCCATTATTAAAAAGTCTACAAATAATAAATGCTGGCGAGGGTGTGGAGGAAAGGAAACCCTCCTACACTGTTGGAATGTAAACTGGTGTAGCCACTATGGAAAACAGAATGGAGGGACCTCACAAAATGAAAAACAGAATTGCCATATGATCCAGCAATCCCACTCCCCAGAATATATCTGGAAAAAAACTAAAACTGAAAAAGATCCACACACCTCTGTGTTCATAGCAGCACTATTCATAATAGCCAAGATATGGAAACAACTTAAATGTCCATCAGCAGATAAATGGATAAAGGATATGCATAAAGAACATATATACATAATGGATTACTACTCAGCCATTAAAAATAATGAAATAATGCCATTTGCAGCAACATGGATAGACCTAGAGATTATCATACTAAGTGAATAAGTCAGAAAGAGGAAGACAAATACCATATTCCACATATCACTTATATGTGAAATCTAAAATACCACACAAATGAACATATCTTCAAATAGAAAAAGACTCACAGACATAGAGAACAGACTTGTGGCTACCAAGGGGAGGAGGCATGGGGGCAATGGATTGAGAACAAGGTCCTACTGTACAGGACAGACAACTATATTCAATATCCTATGATTAGTCACAATATTCTTTTTGATTATTGTTTATTCACTGTACATTTAATAATATCCAGTAACTCTAAATTCCCAATCCATTGCCCACCCCCCAATCTCCTCCTCTTGGCAACTACAAGTCTGTTCTCTATGTGGCTCTCTCTAAGGGCTTCTTTTGTGGTTCAGGTGGTAAAGAATCTGCCTGCAATGCGGAAGAGCTGGGTTCAATCCCTGGGTTGGGAAGATCTGCTGGAGAAGGGATAGGCTACCCACTCCAGTATTCTTGGGCTTCCCTTGTGGCTCAGCTGTAAAGAATCCTCCTGTAATATGGGAGACCTGAGTTCAATCCCTGGTTGGGACGATCCCCTGGAGAAGGGAAGGCTACCCACTCCGGTATTCTTACCTGGAGAATCCCATGGACAGAGGAGCCTGGTGGTCACAAAGAGTCGAACATGACTGAGTAACTTTCACTCACGTCACTTACTCATCCATATGTATAACTGAATCATTTTGCTGTACAACAGAAATTAACACAACTTGTAAATCAACTATCCGTTAATAAAATTAAAAAAAATACCTTTGCTGCATAAATTAAATAAGTGATCTACTCACTCAAAAGTTTGGCGGGGGGAACTAAAGAAGACTGCAACTATCCTGAATTCCTTATTTCCAGAAAGCCTTCTATTCTCTTGGACCTCCACACCTTTGCACACTTGGTTGCATCTATTTGGAATTCTCTGTCATGTCCTGTCCTCTCTCCCTCCTCCACGATCCAAATTCCAAACTGCAATCAGCCTCCAGTTTCAGCCAAGTGAGTCTCTCCCTACCGTCAGACCCTCCCTCTGCCCTTGAACTCACTCCATCCCTTGGGGCATCTGTTGTGAAGCATCTTCCTGCTTCTCTGTCTCCCATTGCAGTACATGCTCAGTGAGCCTCCAGGCCGCTTTTATCTATTGGCCTCAGTGCCTGGCACTGTAGTACATTTAATCTATAAAGTTTCTGTATAAATAAATAAGTGAACACAGAAATACCTATTTGTTAAGGTGTACATAGTTAAATATTGATTTAAGAACCCTGGGTCCTTAAGTACAGAAGTTATTGGGCACGTTAACATTTTGCAAGTGTTGCCTTTCCCATTTTGGTTTCAAGTGGATTTTAAATAAATGCATAGATCAAATTACTGGGATAATAAAAATAGCCAGCACATTATAGTGCCTGCCACATGTCAAACTCATCTTTAAGCACTTTGCATACAGAATACTTCCTACTCCAGACTTTATGTTTGGCTTATTTAGTCTGGATATCCCACACCTTCTGATGTGAAACCGTGATTATTTATTGTTGCTTAAATATATTAATGTCAATTTTGTACAAAAATCAAAACCATCATGTGAGCTGGAGAAGAGAGGTTTTTTTTGCTCAATTTAGAGCTTGTACAAATATATGACTTTTCTATGAAACAACGTCAAAAGATAGAGCAGGGCTTCCCTGGTAGTTCAGTGGTAAAGAATCTGCCTACCAATGCAGGAGACATGGGTTCAGTCCCTGACCTGGGAAGATCCCACATGCCATGGAGCAACTAAGCCCATGTGCCACAACTACTGAGCCTGCGTCCTGGAGCCCATGTGCTGCAACTGTTAAAGCTGGTACACCCTAGAGCCCCTGCTCCACGCCAGGAGAAGCCACTGCAACGAGAAGCCGGCACACCACAATTAGGGAGTAGCCCCTACTTGCTGCGACTAGAGAAAAGTCCTCGCAGCAACAAAAATCTAGCACAGCCAAAAATAAATGAATAAATAAAATTATTTTTTAAGAAGATCTGGGAAACAAAAAACTGTGAGTCTTGAAGAAAGATACTTTCTGTTGAAATTTCTCCTATAAAAGCTTCTTTTCAATCTTATTTTCTATATGGAGCTACAAAGCAGGGAACAGGATGGCTCATCCAAAACTTTGTGACTAAAACCAATCGTTTTCATTTTGTAAATGTCTTTCCAGGTTGAGAGAAATGAAAACTTCCTCATTATGAAAACCATCCTCTTGGATTCTTCTTCTTTTCAGGTTAGGGAGCATCGTTAAGTGATGTGGAGTTCATGGGGTCAAGTATTGTGAGCTGAATGGTTTACAGAGTGAGGATTAGGCTCAAATTGATTTCTTTTTGCTTCTCCTATCCTCAGGTTGGGAGAGAAGCCTTTTGGTGATAGGATATAAAAAGTGGTGCCTTCTGCCAGGGCTGGGTTAATCTGATAGTAAGGGTGATGGTGATGATGGTGAGAATGGTGAGGATGATGGTGAAGACAGCGATGATCATGGTGAGAATAGTGAGGACGCTGGTGGTAAAGAAGGAGAGAAAGAAGGAGAAAGAGAAAGAAGAGAAGGATGAAGAGCAGAAGAGCTACCCATCCAGCTGTTGTTCATCCCCATTATGCTGCATTTATTGGTGAACCTGATGGCAATGCTGATTATTTTTCTTAATATTAGTAATATTATGCAACTACAGAAGATTCTGGAAGAACTTCTATTTGGTCTTTTGTGATAAGTCAGGAATGGTCACCTGGTAATGCTCTATTGTTTTGTTTTGTCCATTTTCTCAGCCCTGAGCACTTGGCAGGCAAGACCAGAGCTGGGAGCTGTGGTTTTGTAATGACTCCGGAGGGAGGGTTCTGTCCATGATTTCTCTGCCCTCTTTTCACCGAGAAACTTGGATTGATGTGTTTAGTTGTTTATCCAAACACGAACAAACAAAGCCTAGTGACTACATTGCCTCTTCTTTCTTTATCGCTTACTATTTCAAAGCAATCAACATTTTAAAGTTACCATCAATTCACCTTCTATATTTTGCCTTCTTAAAGGAAAAAAAAAAAAAAGCTGAAGCCCACTAACTAGTTTAAAAGAGATGATACAAACAAAGCAGGCTTTTTCCTCCCCATGAACTGTGTATATAATTACTTGAATCACGTTGAATTTCACCCATATGCTGGGGAAGGAAAAAAAAAAAACCCAGCAAAAATAACTACTGTGAATTCAAACTGCAAGTGAATGGAACCAGCCTCATTCATAAATGTCATATGAAGCTTTGGTTAAAAAGGCAAGTCTGTCATTCCAGGGACAGCAGCTGTTGTTATGTTGAACAAAATGGATACAAATGGGTATTATTTTAAAGTGAAATGCTTAATTTCAGGCCTAACAAGCACAGTGTCCTCTGTGTAGCCCTGTGTCACACGAGCCGGGGTCTCCGGTAGAGGGCTTGATTGCACAGGACATCAACCTTGCGGGCTGTGGCCGCCAGACCAGCAGACACACTGGCGATGTCTGAGTTACTATGGCAATTGCAAAATGGAGAGGCCTTTTCTTCTTTTCCCCATCTCTGCGTGCAGCCACAGCCTGCTCCTGAATAGGCCACATCTGCAAAAAGTTTTAACACGGTACTCAGATAAAGAAAGGATCCCAAAAATGAGCACTGACCCGTCTCAAAAAAATGTTGCAAATTTTACACACAAGAATTGGGGAGCCAGGCCACTATGCACAGGTTATGTCATAATGCAAACACAAAGGGATAAAAGCACATGAAGGCTTTGGCTGTCAGATACTGAGAGGAGGGAACAGCAGAAGTAAATGACAGCTTAAATGCAGATGTAAGGAGAAAAGTCAAAGATGGGTGACAGAAAGTTACTGGTCAATGAATAAGGCAGAAATTTCAAACACACACACACAAAAAAACAGACAAAAGGGTAAAATACAATAAAATCTATCTATAGAGATTTACTGAGAAAACCCCCCAAAGCATATTCAGCAAATCTTAGAACTATGAAACCCTGTGAAACCAACACATGGCTCTTCAGACGGCGTCTTTGTAGACATCCGGCATCCCACCACTGTTTCCATGCAACCCATTGCCAGACGGGGGTGTTTTCAGACAACGATAGAGCCCCCGGGGGAACTGGTGGTTTAGACACAGCTTGGAAAAGGGGATGTTTGCTGATAAATACTACATAAAAGTAGGTATAGACGACCTTTGGAAGCAAGCCTTTCTTGGAATGGAGGGACCGGCTTATACTAATTCCTGAGTTGTTTTAGGTGGAAAAGACCCTCACCCCACAACCTCCACCTCCCTACACACTTCAAAATTTGACACTTAGGTTTTACTTGAGTCTCCTCATCTCTCCCCAGTTTCACAGTGATGACCAGTTTTCGAGAATGCACATTCCTGCCCATATCCTTGGCGTGAGAGTTACCATCTTTAGGCTGCAGAAGAACACAGCTCATCCCCCATGTTCCCCCCTCCCCTGCTCCAACTCCACCCCATCAGCACCGGGTCAGGGATGAACCTTCCCTCTCAAAAAAATCCAAGTTTCTAGAACCCAAAATACTGAAATTAATCTTCACTTCTTTTAACTTAAAGAGCTATTCAGGGCGTGAAAGCAGTTGGAAAAGACTTGGGTGGGTAGCGGACTGAAAAGTCACCATTGGCAAGGGCTGAGACTCCAAGGGAAGAATACTCTTAAATAGCATGAACTCCCCACAAAAAGTCCACAGTGCTGAAAGGCGTCCGGAGTCCAGTAAAACTGACACAACATTTCACATTCATTGACTCTTGTCCTTTTGGGGGAGTCTTCGTATGAAGACAGAGAGACAATGGCAGACAATAGTACTACCTTATCAAAGTTCAGTCATGCAGCTATTTCAAATACTTTTAACTGCTTGTCAATAGGTCTTGCAAGTCTCTGAGATTCTAAACGTTCTGTCACATTTGTGTACTAACCACTTAAAGTTCTGCTAAAGCTTTGTGACCTGGACTGCCTCCTCTTTATGTGGGTCAAAATGCAAGGCAAAGCCATTGTGTCAAACGGCCTTCATTAAATTCATTGATTTGACCTGTATTTCAAAGACCAAAAGTCAAATGGAATGGGAAGTTAAAGTTCCCATACAAAAATCTTCTCCTGGGCACTTTTCGGTTTCCTTGAATTCTCTGGTGTGCAGGCAAAGGACATTTGCAAGGTTGTTTGAAGTCTGGCTTGCAGCTACACAAGTTTTTTGGTGAAAAGTTGGAGCTTGTGTTGTATTTTATGCAAGAACAAAACAAATGCTAAGGTTGAAGGAAGCTACTGTCTTGAACTTGATTTTCTTCCCAAAGAGGTATTGCTAGTTTGTCTGCCTTATACAGCATCCTTGAGAGGATCTGCTCTGTGTTGCTCTGCATGAGGGTCTCTGTTCCTGCTCAGAACGCTCCGAGTGAATTGTCATTCTTTTCATCAATATGCACTTTTTGGACTTAAAATGAGCTTAAATGTTCTTTTGGACGTTTTGAGGCATGTCAGCATTCAAAGCCCTATCTTTTTCTTGTGTGTGTTTTTATGGCTAAAATGGCCACAAACAGTGCTTGTTGAAAACAGGGGGTGGGGTCCTGGTGGAGGGGATGGGAGACAAGGGAAGAGGAATTTTCAATAAAAAAACAGAAAAAGTGCCCTTCATCTACGAGTCTACACTAGCCCACTATTTCTTCTCTCCCTCTCATTTTTAGCCTTCATTATTCTCCTTTACTTTCCAATTTAAAATAATAGAAAAACTGGACTTCTCTGGTGGTCCAGTGGCTAAGAATCTGCCTGCCAATGCAGGGGACACAGGTTCTATCCCTACCCTGGGAAGATCCTACATGCTGCAGGGTAACTAGGCCACTGCACCACAGCTACTGAGCCCGAGCTCTAGGGACCTCGAGCCTCAACTGCTGAGCCCATGAGCTGCAATTACGGAAGCTCACACATCCTAGAGCCCGTGTCCCACAAGAGAAGCCCCCACAATGAGAAGCCCAAGCACCACAACTAGAGAAAGCCCGAGCATCAGTGAAGGCCTGGCACAACCAAAAATAAATAAATAATAAAATTTTTAAAGAAGAGTAGAAAAACCATCCACCCATTTCTTTGTAGAAACACAACACAAATCCAACTGTTGGTACCATCTACTAACTACTGCACGTAATTGTGGAGATATTTTTTCCCAACAAATTCAATAAACACAGTAGGGCCAGGAGAGAAGATGGCAGACACACCATTGACATGTGAACCTCAAGGAAGGTTCAAGACTCAAGGAGTCTGAACCTCAAGGAGGTGGAGTGCCTAAGACAGCAGAACAAAGTGGACAGTGAGGCTCCATGTCAAGCCAAGAAGGAGCCAAGAAGCCCAGGGGGTAAATGAATTGCTTGTGAAAAATCACAAACCTTCTAGGACAGAGGTCTTGAAAGTCACAGAGACATTATCTCTGTGCCCATAGAGCTTTCTTCTAACTGTTGCCATGGGCAATGGTGACCCGGTACGATGACACAGCATCGCTATTGAACGAGATATCCTCATCCTCACTCGATAAAAGGGGAAACTGAGACTCAAAGGTCAAGTAACTTTTCAAGGTCACCTACCGAGGAATAGAACTCCAATGTGTGTGACCACAGAGCCCACACTCAGAGGGAAATCTGTGTAAAAATCTTCCAATTGCCAGTTGCTATGAACCTGTGAGTTGCCTGAGAGCTAGGAAAGACTACCTTACATTAAATACTGGTAAGCACCAATCGGGGGTCACTGCCATGAGATAAGAGATATTTTCCAGAGGCTACTTTTTAAAATAGAATAAAAATACATTTCTTGTGCTGTGCTGTGCTTAGTCACTCAGTCGTGTCCAATTCTTTGCAAACCCATGGACTGTAGCCCATCAGGCTCCTCTGTCCATGGGATTCTCCAGGCAAGAATACTGGAGTGGGTTGCCATGTTCTCCTCCAAGGGATCTTCCCAACCCAGGGATCAAACCCAGGTCTATGGCATTGCAGGTGGATTCTTTACCATGTCTTGTGACAGCTGTAAATAGAAGTCAGGAAGGTAGGCTCAGAAAGTGAAGTGTTTGCTCTGTCTGCATGCGTGTGTGCTAAGTCGCTTCAGTCGTGTCTGACTCTTTGTGGGCTACCCATGGACAGTAGCCCACCAGGTTCCTCTGTCCATGAGATTCTTCAGACAAGAATACTGGAATTGCAATTTCCTTCTCTAGGGGATCTTCCTGACCCAGAGATCAAACCCACATTTCTTATGTCTCCTGCATTGCCAGGCAGATTCTTTGCCATAAGCACCACCTGGGTAGCCCTTACTCTGCTTACCCTCACAGAAATAGCAAAAGTATACCCATGTATGAATCCCCAGAGTATGGTCCTTGTGATGGGGACAGAGAGTGGTCAGATGAGCCCCGAGGGGCATGGGCATGGCCATCGTCCCCTGTCCCTCCTCAGGCTATGTCGCTCTGCTCACCCAAGGACTGTGGTCACTCCACCTCCTCTAGGATAAAGCCGGGGTTGATTTAACATCTCTGTCTCGCTTGGTATTTTTCTACAGATCATATTTTCTCCTGTAACACAGTTCTGAGTTCAACATTCATCTTTTGGAGACGAGGACACTTGGGTCTTGGTTTGTTGCTTCCAGGGCAGGTATATGGCCTGTGTTAAAACAGGTAA
Source organism: Antilocapra americana (assembly GCA_007570785.1). Taxonomy (NCBI): domain Eukaryota; kingdom Metazoa; phylum Chordata; class Mammalia; order Artiodactyla; family Antilocapridae; genus Antilocapra; species Antilocapra americana. Next base: position 33,322,806 of record ML663566.1, read on the forward strand.
TTTTTTCCTTTCCTGCAACTGCATCTTTGGATATGTTGCCACTGCTTCTGTTCATTACTAATTTAAGAAACCCAGAGCCAGGACCGTCTCTTCCTTAGTTTCAGAAGGGTCAGGCTACTGCCCTGGTGGGCCCCAAAGCAAGATCAGCCCTGGAGGCCTAGAGGAGAGAGTGCAGCACCAAAGAAGATAATTCTTGAGCCTTAAAATCCGATGGATTCCATGGCGGTTTCATGTCACTGTATGGCAAAACCAACACAATAAAGTAAAGAAAATTAAAAAAAAAAAATCTGATGGATTTTGCCCTGCTTGGTTTTGGACTCACTTGGGACCCGTGACCCCTTTCTTCTTCCTGATTTTTCCCTTTAGGAACAGGAATATCTGTCCAGTGCCTGTTCCACTATAGTATTTTAAAAGCACACAATCCCTGTCCAGTTTCACAGCTGGTGGGAAATTTCATCTCCAAAGGAATCAAACCTGAGTCTTACCCATACCTGATTCAGACCATCTTTAGATGAGATTTTGGACTTTGAGCTGATGCTAGCACAGGCTGATCTGGGGGCTATGGGGATGGGGGGATGCATTTGCATGCAAAGAAGACATGAATTGGGGGAAACCAAAGAGCAGAGAGTTACAGGCTGAATTGTGTTCCCTCTCAATTCATATGTTTGAGTCATAACCTCCAGTATCTCAGAATGTACCTATATTTTGGAGATTTTGTCCTTTTTGCTGTTCAATTGCTAAATTGTGTCTGACTCTTTGTGACCCCATGGACTACAGCATGCCACGCTCCCCTCTCCTTCATTATCTTCTGGAGCTTGCTCAAATTCATGTCCATTGAGTCAGTGATGCCATCTAACCATCTTATCCTCTGCCACCCTCTTCTCCTGCCTTCAATCTTTCCCAGCATTGGGATCTTTTCCAATGAATCGGCCTTTCCCATCAGGTGACCAGAGAACTGGAGCTTCAGCTTAAACACCAATCCTTCCAATGCATATTCAGGGTTGATTTCCTTTAGGATTAACTGGTTTGATCTTGCAGTCCAAGGGACTCTCAAGAGTCCTCTCCAGCACCACAGTTCAAAAGCATTTTGGAGATAAGGTCTTTTAAAAGACAATTTAGATAACATGAGGTCACTAGGATGAGCTCTAATCCAACCACATGGGTGTCCTGATGAGACAGGGGAAATCTGAACCCAGACATGCACAGAGGGAAAACCACGTGAAGGCGCAGGGAGAAGATGACCGTCTGTAAGTCAAGGAGCGACACCTCAGAGGACAGCCGACCTGCCATCAGCCTCATGGTTCAGCCTCCAGAACCATGAGAAGATAAATTTCGGTTGTTGAAGGCATCCACTTTGTGGGACTTCGTTATGGAGGCCTTAGCAAACAACTGGACTTGATTCCAATGTCGCAGGCCAACGCTACTTTTTTAAAAACATTCTGACCCGTTTCTAGTTTTTGTTGTTGTTTGTTTTGTTTGCTTTAATGTATTTGGCTGCATCAGGTCTTAGTGATAGCATGCAAACTCTTAGTTTTGGCCTGCTATAATCCCATAAGACTGAGAGAACACTGTTAAAATTCACTGTATTTAAAGGCTGCCATCTATCTGCCTAATAAAACTGGAGTCATCCCATATCTTGCATTTGTACAGTGTGATTTTCACTCAGCATTATATTATGGTGTTTTCCCACACGTTAAACTTTCACCAGAGACATTTTAATGATAGCACAATTTTCCACCCTGTGTATGTACCATTTTATATATATATATATATATATATATATAAAATAATTCCCCTCTGGACATTCATTTATTCAAATATATTTGTTAAACATTCTCTATATATTTGGTACTAGCAATACAGTCATAAACGTAACAGATCAAGTCTTTGTCCTCCAAGAGTTACCATTCTAGTGCATGAAATATTGTAAATGAGTAGTTAAATATGTAATATGGTGCCAAGTTATTACAGTTATATGAAAAAAGATGAAGCAAGGAGTTCTAGGCTAATATAATGGATTAAACACATGCATTCAACTTAACCCCTCTGGAAACACCACTAAAACCATATAAAGTGATTTTTTTTTGAGACATAATCCTGTAGGAGGAATTCCCAGGTGGTCCTTGTGGTAAAGAACCTGCTTGTCAATGCGGGAGATGAAAGAGATGTTGGTTTAAGATTCTCTAGAGGAGGGCATGGCAACCAACTCCAGTATTCTCGCTTGGAGACTCTCCAGGGACAGAGAAGCCTGATGGGCTACAGTCCCTGAGGTCTCAAAGAGTTAGACATGACTGAAGTGACTGAACACGTAGCAGCAACCCTGTAGAAGAATCCAGGAGAGCAGGAGACAAACAAAAGTGAAATTTAGACGTCCTAAACTGGAGAGACAAACAGCACCGAATGTTGGGATACTAAGCAAGCTGAATCCCTCCGTCTACCCCATTTGTATCACAGATCTCTCAAAAGGCACAGGGACTAGAAGCACCAGGTAACTCTGGAACTGGGGGTGAAGGACAGAAATTGAAACAAAGAGGAGAAACCATTTAAGAAGCAGCTCTACCCCAGGGCCCCCACACCCAGCCTGCCCCACCTGGCGTCGGCCCTCTCCTGTCATAGAAGATGAGATGTTTGCTGTGGGAAGAGGAACTCTGGGGACCTCCTAATGGTCCAGTGACTAAAACTCCACGCTCCCCATGCAGGGGGCCCAGGTTCCATCCCTGGTCAGAAAACGAGATCCCACACGCCGCCGCTAGAAGACCCTGCATGCTACTACCAGGACCCAGTGCAGCCAGATAAATAAACAAATAAAAGTGGAGGGGCACATGTATGCCTAGGGCCGATTCGAGCTGAGGCATGGCAGAAACCAGCACAACATTGTAAAGCAATTGTCCTCCAATTAAAAATAAAGAAATTAATTTAAAACAAATACAAATAAATATATAAAAAAAAGAATAACTCTGGACAAGAGGACTGGAGACAGTGTGATTCTAAAAACAGGAGGATTAGGTCCTCTCATGCTTAAGGAATGCCAAATGCTAAAGTTCCAGCATTCCCTCTCCACCCTGCTCTGCTTCCCCCACTCCCTTACCAGTTATATTCTCCCACCTGGCTCCCAGAACATGCATGGCCAAACTCTGACCTGCCAGACAGGAGACCGGGAACACTTTTAGTCCAAGAGTTGAAAATAAAGATACTGACATGGGCAGTTCCTCAGCAGTAGGTTCAATGAGACCACTGTAAAGTGAACCTCAGAGTCAGTGGGTCCACTCACAGCCAGAACTTCCAAACAGCATTACAGACTCAACTGTAAATCACTAGCAAATGTCAAGGACTAACTGACACCCAACAATGCCCCAAAATAGGAAAGTCGTTTGGAATGAAACAGACACCAAAAAGAGAGGAATTATACAAGTTTATCTGAGGATAAAACAGTAAACAAAACTGACAAAACCCTTGCCCTCATGAGGGTAAAGCTTTGAAATAACCCAGGAGGATTTCCTGGCAGGTTGGAGAGGATGAGGCAGGAAACAGTGAGAGGAGGTCAGTTCAGTTCAGTCGCTCAGTTGTGTCTGACTCTTTGCAACCCCATGGACTGTAGCATGCCAGGCCTCCCTGTCCATCACCAGCTCCAAGAGCTTACTCAAACTCATGTCCTTTGAGTCAGTGATGCCATCCAGCCATCTCATCCTCTGTCACCCCCTTCTCCTCCTGCCTTTAATCTTGCCCAGCATCAGGGTCTTTTCAAATGAATCAGTTCTTCACATCAGGTGGCCAAAGTTTTGGAGTTTCAGCTTCAGCATCAGTCCTTCCAATGAATATTCAGGACCGATTTCCTTTAGGATGGACTGGCTGAATCTCCTTGCTGCCCAGGGGACTCTCAAGAGTCTTCTTCAACACCAAGTTCAAAAGCATCAATTCTTCAGTGCTCAGCTTCCCTAATCGTCCAACTCTCGCATCCATACATGACTACAGGAAAACCATAGCTTTGTCTATATGGACCTTTGTTGGTAAAGTAACGTCTCTGTTTTTTTAATATGCTGTCTAAGTTGGTCATAGCTTTTCTTCCAAGGAGCAAGCATCTTTTCATTTCATGGCTGCAGTCACCATCTGCAGTGATTTTGGAGCCCCCCAAAATAAAGTCTCTCACTGTTTCCATTGTTTCCCCATCTATTTGCTATGAAGCAATGGGACTGAATGCCACAATCTTAGTTATTTGAATGTTGAGTTTTAAGCAGGCTTTTTTGGCTGAGAGGAGGTCAGATTCTGCTATAATCTTGGGGTAGGAGTCATAGGATCTGCTAATAAGTTTAATGCAGAATATGAAAGAGGAGAATTAATGGTGACTTACAGATGATGCCAAAAGAAGAAAGAATGGAGACTGGAACATGGTTTGGGATCTATAGAATCTGACTTGCCTATTATACATTCAGGCAAAAATGTCATTAGGTAGAAGGATACAAGTCTAGAGTATAAGGAGGAAGTCCAAACTAGAGACAAAAACTTGGGAGGTCATCATTCTCCCTTCTATGCCTCTCCATGCCCTGCTCTCTGGATCAGCTGAGGACAACCATTCCATCAGATGAAAGTACTCTGCTGTGATCTGGAGAGAGCTCCTACAACTCAAAGAGAAAAAGACAAACGACCTGATTAAGATCTGGGCAAAGGATATAAACAGACAGCTCTCCAAAAAGGATATACAAATGGCCAAGAAGCACGTGACAAGTGTTCAACATTGGTGGTCATCAGGAAAATGCAAATAAAAACCACTTCACACCCGCTAAATGAAGTGAAGCCACTCAGTTGTGTCTGACTCTCTGCAACCCCATGGACTGTACACTCCTTGAAATTCTCAGGCGAGAATACCGGAGCAGTGGCCTTTCCCTTCTTCAGGGGATCTTCCCAACCCAGGGATCGAGCCCAGATTTCCTGCACTGCAGACGGATTCTTTACCAACTGAGCCACAGGGGAAGCCCTCACACCCACTAGGATGGCTACAATTAAAAAAAAAGAATAAGTGTTGACAGGAATGTGAAGAAATTGGAACTACTGTACATTGCTAGTGAGAATGTAAAATGGTTCTGCTGCTATGGAAAAGTTTGGTGGTTTCTTTAAAAGTTAAATATATAATTGCCATATGACCCAGCACTTTTATTTCTAGGTTTTATACCCCTAGATAATTGAAAACAGATACTCAAGCAAGCACCTATATACACACATTCATAGCAGTACTATTCACTGTAGCCCACAGGGATAAACAGTTCAACTGTCCATCAACAGGTAATGAATAAACAAACTCTGGTACATACAAACAATGGAGTGTGATTCAGCCATAAAAAAGAAAGAAGTGGGCTTCCCTGGTGGTCTAGTGGTTAAGAATCTGCCTGCCCGATGTGGAAACGTCTCACATGCTGAGAAGCACTGCTGTGGGGGCTTTGGAACTCAGAGGACTGAGGACTCTGGGACTTCATGGAAGCAGAGGTGTGTTTCAGCCACACTCTGCTACCCCTCTCTGGGCGCTGGCCTTGCCGCTCTCATTTAGATTCCTTGGGGCTTCCACTGCGGGCTTCCACCAAGTACTTGGCCCTTGGCCGCCTCCTTCCAAAGGCCATTTCCAGAGCATCAGGAGTTGGGCTCCGGCTGCCAGCAAATGCAATCAGCTTGAAGAGAGACCCTCTCCTCTTTCTTTCTTTTTTTTTTTGAAGCAGATCCTATTTCATAAACAATTACATTTCCATTTTAATATCATTCTTCAGTTTTTAAAAATTAATTTTTAATTGGAGGATAATCACTTTACAATGTTGTGTTGGTTCCTGCCAAGTTAACATGAATCAGCCACTTCCCTTAGAGCTTGTCTGTATGCCCTGGACTTTGCGTCTGAAGCAGCCAGGACTGAAAAATGGGTTCTGCCAGGGGTTTTAAAAGAACTCCAGACTTTCCAGATGATCCATTGGTTGACAATGCACCTGCCAAAGCAGGGGACACCGGTTCAGTCCCTGATCCGAGAAGATCTCATGTGTCACAGAGCACCTAAGCCCGAGCACCACACTACCGAGGGAGGCCCTCTCAGCCTAGAGCCTGTGCTCCCCAACAAGAGAAGCCCCTGCAATGAGCAGCCCCTGCACGCAGCTAGAGAGTAGCCCCCCTTGGCTCACCACAACTAGGGAGAGCCCAGGCAGCAACGAAGACCCAGCACAGGTGAAAAACAAATAAATAAAAAGCAAAGCAGCTCTAGCACACTTGTGCACCTCAGCTGGATCGCCAGCAGCCGGGCCAGCAGGTGACCTGACTCTCCTTAAGGCACCATCCAGGGGACCTGCTGGCGAGTATGGGACTAACCTGAGGGGGCTCCAGGAAAGGAAACTCCAGGTTTCCAGGGAAAAGAGACGCTCAGAGGAGACTGTAAAGTGCTACCAACAGTCTCTTCTCATGCCCGGATGAACAGTTGGGTGCCCTCACACGGATGCTTGCACTGACCAGCCCTGAGGCCCAACCCAACTGTGGCCCTTTGGTCCTTTGGGGCAGTAACTGAGTCCTCTCACCAGTCTTTCATTTTGATCCCTGGATCAGGAAGATCCCCTGGAAAAGGAAATGACAACCACTCCAGGATTCTTGCCTGGAGAATCTCGTGGACAGAGGAGCCTGATGGGCTACAGTCCATGGGGTCACAAAGAGTCAGACACAACTGAAGTGACATTGGCAGGCAAGGAAAAGAATGGGCTTCCCAGGTGGCTCGGCAGTAAAGAGCGCGCCTGTCAATGCAGGAGAAGGGGATTCAATCCTTGGGTTGGGAAGATCCCTTGGAGGAGGAAATGGCAATCCACTCCAGGATTCTTGCCTGGAGAATCTGGTGGACAGAGGAGCCTGGTGGGCTATAGTCCATGGGGTCGCAAAGAGTCAGACACGACTGAGCAACTAAACAACAACAAAGGAAAAGCACATGTCTCAAACACCTCTTCCTGAAACTCTAGTTGGCCCTGTGCTGTTCTCAGTCCCTGCTGCCTCCCACCCACCGCTTCCTGGAGGGAGACCCTGGCCCCTACCAGTGGAGGCAAGAGTCCCCCTGGGTCGACCTCTCTACTGGTCATCACGTCATCCAAGCTTCACCACAGCCTCAAGAGGCAGTGAAACTATGACTCCTGTTTCATAAAGGAGAAAACTGATGCTCAGGTTCAGTAATTATCCAAGCTCACCAACTGTTGACTGAGGAAAGTGAGAAACAAGCCCTGAGTAACTGCCTGCAAATAAGCCAGGATGCTGTGGGCCCGCCCCTCTGCTTTCAGAAGTCACTCCCCCACACACTTGCCTGGTTCAACCAAGGCGAGCTCCATGGTCTTTGTCAGCATCCTTTGCCAGCACTGAGGGTCAGCCTCACCCACAACCAGGATCCGATCTCCTCCAGGGCAAGAGAGACCTTTCCTCGCACCAGGGCTTCTCAGCCTCAGCCCTGCTGACACGTGGGGATACATAATCCCTCGCTGATAGGGGGCGGTGGGGGGGGGGCTCTGGCCCAGACACTGGAGGACATATGACAGCACCCTGGCCTCTCCCCATCCCCACTGGATCATAAAGCATCCCCCATTCCAGCTGGCAAACAAAAATATCCCCCAAATGTTCCTGGGGAAATTAGGGCAAAACGCCTTCCTGGTTGAGACCCTCCCGCCCTCGTGTACTCATGCTGCTGGCTCTCTCTCTTTCTGTATGCTTTTGCACTAGAGCTCCTGAGAAGTTAAGATCTCTGAGACAAAGCCTGTCTCCACAACGGCATTGCCCAAGCTTCCTGTCACCATTCCAGTGTGCTCCGTGATGTAGGTTCCCTCTTAGGGAGTTCTGATGGCCCCAGGGGACTCAGCCTAATCATCCATCAGGCTCCCTTTTAAGAGCATGTGCATCGTAACTCCCCACTCCTTCCCTCGCCCAGCTTCCCAGGAGAGAAGTCCCCCTATCCCTCCCCAAATAGACACAGAGCCCCCTGTTCTCACCCTACCCTGCTGGACTAAGATGTGGGGTTCCTGGTGGAACACATACCCCCAGGAGGCAGGAAAGAGGAATGTGGGGTCTTTTCCTGCTTTTTCTCTTCACCTCTGACCGTCAGTGGAAAGCAATTCCTGGCACCAGTGCCCCCAGCCCGTATGTGCAAAGCAAAGGTGCTTCACAAATATGAATCCATTCACTCTGGCAGCCACTGGACCCACCTTTCCCCTAGAGGATGAGTCGCTCAGGAGCCCCTCCCCTTAGATGTGGAATTAAAATCAGGAGATTCAATGTCTCTCTGCACATCATAACATGGCCATCAGGGGCCACGTTTCCCATTGCATGACCAAAAACAGCAGAGGAAGCCAGTGTGCTGAAAGCAAGAGGAGGAAGACCCAGACGGCAGAGATGAGTTCAAGCCCCGGCTCCTAGCACATTTTTCAAGGTTCGGATGGATTCTTGTCTCTGGGACTTCTGACCCACTCCTGGATCTTCACAACAGACTTGCGTTTTGCATCGGACAGTTTAAGTTGGTTTTCATCTGAAAGAAAATGGGAGACTGTCGGTTACTGAAAACCAAAGCACAACCATTCTAGGGAACAGAGGCACGGATTGGCCCTCTCATGGCATCCACGTTTCCCATCAAGACTCTGAAAAGACTCTAAGATGAAGATTTAGGTGAAGTCAGGATGCAGCTCGTGAGAGCGGAGGCCTGGTGCTCTCTCTCTCCCTTTCAGGAGGGAGCTCTCAGAAGGAGCAGCTGGATGTCAAAGTCTGATGAGGATGCAAAGGAACCTGGCTCCTCTCCTAGGGGAGGCTTCGCTCCAGGCCCTGGGGGTTTGGGGGACGTGAGGCAGCACGTGAGCAGGTGAGTCGGAAAAGGCAAAATCACAGGGAAGGTGGTGAACACCAAGGTGGGGGAGTACTTGGTTCTCAGTGCCCGGGGTCAGCGCCTAGCTCAGGCAAGGAGTCCAAAGCACACAGTCAGAGAAGCAGGGCCAGCCCAGCCATCAGAAACTCTCCTCCAGCTCCTGCAGTCACCATCCTCAAAGACATGACTGTTCACGTAGGTATTCTCTTCCTGCCTGCTTTCAGGTCAGAATATCGGGCCATGGACTGGATCCATTCACTCCAATGCCTGGAGGCAGCAGTTGGCAGAAGTGTGCGCCTGTCCTCCAGGTGGAGTGCAGATCTGGCTGGATCAGGGAGACACCTGAGCTCGTCAGTAGATACTGAGCACCTGGCTCCCAGGCACAAAGCCTTGGTTCACTCCCTGTGTCTGCTGTCCAGCCCAAAGCACCTGCTCATGCATTTATCTGACCAACATTTGTTGGAAGTCCTCTATGTTGTAGATATCTGTCAGCACTAGAATAGATGGGAGGAGGGCACCAATTATTTTTATACCAACCCATTTTTCATTGATCCCAGAGGATTTTTTTACTTAAAAACTGAAAGAGAATAACAATAGATGACATATATTTGGGCTTCCCAGGTGGTGTAAGTGGTAAAGAACTCGCCTACCAATACAGGAAACGTAAGGGCCACCAGTTCGATCCCTGGGTAGAGAAGATGCCCTGGAGGAGGGCATGGCATGGGATCAAGAAGATGCCCAAGCTTGTTGGTGGAGTCTGAGGACCTGGCTAGGGGAAACTGACCCTTGTTCCATCCCTGCGCCTGCTGTCCAACCCGAAGCGTGATAAGGTGTGAGTATCACTTGGTGGCCTGGTGGAGACAAGCCCCAGCCTCCCGCAGAGACCCCAACCTTCAACAGTCAGGCAAATGCCCACGGAAATGCCCAGTGGTCACCTCCACGGCCAATCGTCTGGGCTCTCTTTGAAGAAGATGGAGTGCATGGGCAATCCATCACCGGCTGCCGGAGCCGCCGGCCACTGGCTTTCCTCGCCTGCACTTATCTCCATAACATCATCCAGTTTTCTAGACTTTTCCTAATTAAGAAAGGTTCCCACCAGCAACAGCAAAAGAAATCCTCACCACCTCTTTCATTATCTCAGCTTTTCTTCCCCTTAATTACTATTGAGCTCCTGGCTGATTAAACTAGTTTGTTGAGGTCCTTTCTGAAATCTTGGGGAAATTATCTAAAAAATCATGAAATCAATTCCCTTACGCTGTTTTAATCTTTTATGCCCTGGGCTCAAAGAAGGATGGGCAGACAAGTGCAGGCCCTCTGAGAAGTGTGCAGCCCTACACTGCTGGCCAGGCTTCCAGGGCCTTTGTGGACCATCTGGGTCAATTTCCTTCCAAGTAAATGAAATGCAAATAAAAATTCCAGCAGTTTTTCAGCTGCCGGCTGCCCAGCTGATTAGCATGACAGAGGCTGGGAGATGAGGCCTGACCCTCTGCACTTCCCCTCATCTCATTAAGTTGTAACTCCGCCGCCGCTGCATTCATGGTGTTTATTGACGCTGAAAGGCGTCTTTATCCAAAACTAGCTAAATTCACATTCAGAGTTTTTACTTGGAAGTCTTGCCTGCTTCAGCCTCCACATGAAAGTGAACCTATTGTGGCAGGCCCATGTGTCCTGCTGATTCTGAAACAATCTGGAGGTTTTCCCAAAAAAAAAAAAAAAAAGGTCTATTTCACCGGCTTGTATCCCGCCATCCTCCTCGCCCAGCCTCCAAAGGCGCAGGGGCACCCAGGGCAGGAAGAGGTAGGGGTGCGCGTGGGAGGAATCCTAGAGTCAAGTTCTAGGATGCTGGGGGGCGGGCCCTCGAGAAGGCTCTCTGTCAGGATGACTCCCTCGGCTGTAGGTGCCTGGGTGGAGGCTCTAAGACTTCTCACATGGCGCTGGCTCCGCAGAGACCTCTAGCTGGGCGTGCGGTTCCCTCACCACACCCATCTCCTGTGTCTCCCTTTTGCACGAAGCATTTGAAAGGCCATGTCCCTCTCTCTCGGGCTTCCCTGGTGGCTCTGCATCCACTGTGTGTGCTTAGTCTCTCAGTCACGTCCAACTCTTGGTGACCCCATGGACTGTAGGTAGCCCACCAGGCTCCTCTGTCCATGGGATTCTCCAGGCAAGAATACTGGAGTGAGTTGCCATTTCCTCCTCCAAGGGATCTTCCCAACCCACCGATCAAACCTGTGTGTCTGGTATTGTCAGCTGTGTTCTTCACCACTGAGCCACCAGGAAAGGCCCCGGCATGCATTACCCACCTAGGACAACATATGAAGACAGTAGCCTCGATTTCTTACCGGGGCTGGGATCCTCACTGATTTCTGGCTGAACAGTTTGCAGGCCTTAGAATGAGTCACTCAGGGTCAGGGCCTCCCCCGGTTTTCATTTAAACCCATTCCTACAGAGGACTTCTGTATACCCCCAGGAGTGCATCCACTGGAGAGGAGGTGGAATTCAAGAAGGGAGGCAGTGATTATTACTGATAATTATCTGGTAGCTTATGGTCAACGCTCTTCTCTCTGCTGCTGTTGGGTTTGTAGGCGGGAGAGAGCTTTGGGATCGTGTCTAGTGAATAATGTGTGATGAGTGGCTTTTTGATGTGAACGCAGAGCCTGAAGACTCTTGTGGAGTTTTCTGTGGGTGAAGGAGTGGGTGTCCTCCGGTGCCTGCCCAAGACCACCGGCCGCCTAGAAGGCACTTTTAAAATCAGTGCACAGCGCCGGCCACCATGGTGCTTTCCAGTCTGCAAATCCATCCAGACCTCCACCTCCCAGGGTCTGTGCCAGGTGTTGTAATAGTTAACAGTTCTCTTTAAAATCTTCTCCTACACTGTATTTTCTTTCAAGGCTGCTTTAGTAACTCAGCGGGCTTCCCCGGGGGCTCAGCTGATAAAGAACCCGCCTGCCAATGCAGGAGACACAAGAGACGTGGGTTTGATCCCTGGATTGGGAAGATCCCCTGGAGAGGGGAATGGCAGCCCCCTCCAGTATTCTTGCCTGGAGAATCCCATGGACAGAGGAGCCTGGTGGGCTACAGTCCACGCATTTACAAAGAGTTGGACATGACGAAGCACACACGCCTTAGTAACCCAGGAGGTGGGTCACTTTACAGGTTGGCCCTGAGTTCCCTGGCTAACTGATGGCAACCTTTGGTTTCCCCTTCAGCAGGTCAGCGGGAGGGCGTGGGGAGAGCCCAGTCTGAGAGGGAGTGACCAGCAAGGACTGTGGGAAGTGCTTGCTGTCAAATGAGTGTGGCTTGCTTGGCGCGGGATGTCCTGCCAATCCCATGAGGCTTACACCTGGACAGGACCAAAGGAAGGTGCCAGGGAGTGGCCTGGGCAGACAACAGAGCTATCCTGGGCCAGGACCCCTGACCATGGGCTTCAAAGCAGGATGGTCAGGTTTGAGAGTCGAGACCACGTCTGGAGGGTGACTGCAGGAACGATGATGGGCGTGGATAATCCAAGTGAGCCTGCCTGAGTTGCTGAGTGGATGCTGCTTTCCAGAAACCTGCAGAACCCACCAATAAAGGCACCATCTGAATAACCACCATAAAAACATCTATAAATAACAGATGCTGGAGAAAAGGGAACCCTCCAACCCGGCTGGTGGGAATGTAAGTGAGTGCAATCATGATGATAAACAGTACGGAAGTTCCTCAAAAAACTAAGAGTTGCCATATGATCCAACAATCCCATTCCTGGGCATATTATACCCAGACAAAACTATAATTAGAATAGACACATGCAGCCCTGTGTTCACTGCAACTGTGTTCACAGTAGCCAAGACATGGGAACAACCTAAATGTCCGTCGACAGGTGAATAGATAAAGAAGATGCGGCATGCATACACACATATACACACACAATGGAATATTACTTGGCTATCAAAAAGAATGAAATAATGCCATTTGCAGCAACACGAATGGACCTAGATATAATCACCTAAGTGAAGTAAGTCAGACAAACACAAATATCATATGATATCATTTATATGTGGGATCTAAGATATGACACAGATGAACTTATCTACAAAACAGAAACTGACTCATAGTCATAGAGAACAGCCTGCTGGTTGCCAAGGGGGAGAGGAGTGGGGATGGATGCAATGGGAGTTTGAGATGAGCAGATGCCAACTATTAGGTATAGACTGGATAAGCAACAGGGCCACACTGTACAGCACAGGGGACCACATTCAGTATCCTATGATAAACCATAATGGAAAAGACCATGAAAAAGAATGTATATATATGAGGTTGATTCTGCTGTACAGCAGAAACTAACAGAACATTGTAAATCAACTAAAACTTCAATAAAAATTTTTAAAAGGTGCCATCTGACAGGGCATCAGCTCCTTCGCTCCTCACGACAACCCCTCATGTCACAGATCAGAAAACTGAGATGAGGGACTCACTGTCACAGAGGCGAGGTCGGAAGTCACCCACAGTGACCCCAGAGTCCGATATTCTTCCCAATGCACTTTCCCTTCTCTTCCACCCCACGCATTTCCCACTCAAATGTGAGGCAATTATTGTCCCTCAAAGAAATAAAAATGCCAGCCAGAGGAGCTGGACACAGGGCGTTCAGCAACCCTGCAGGCACATGTCCTTGCTTCTCCCTGCTACGGGCACCTGTGCTGCCTGACACCATTTCTGCCTGGCCCGGAAAGCAGAAAGCACCATCACCAGAAGACAGGATAAAAGCTCCTCCTGCCTTCCTCCATTTCCACAGAGCACTGCTGCAGACCACTGGGGCACGGGGCTTGGGCCGAGGCCCCAGTGCCCACCTCGGGGCCGTGGCTCTTCTGATCTGCTCTGTGAGCCAGGCTCCACCGCGGATCCAACAGGTTAGGCCCAGCTCTGTTACATCCCGCCCCCGGGCCCTCCCTCACCTGATCACCCCTCACTGTCTATCGTACAGGAGACAAGATGACCACCGCGTACCACAGGCTGCCTCTCAAGGGACAGGTCTCCCTACAGTGGATCACAGGGAGCCATTACTTACCAAGCCCTTGAAGGGAAAATTCAGTTTTGACCCAGTCATGGGCTTCCCTGATGGTCCAGGGGCTAAGACTCCATGCTCAAAATGTAGGGGGCCCAGGTTCAATCCCTGGTTAGGGAACTAGATCCCATGTACAGCAACTAAAAAAAATCAGAGAGACTCATGTGTTGCAACTAAGACCTGGTGCAGCCAAGCCAATAAATAAATATTACCAAAAACTTTGGCCCCAGTTTGGATTACAGGCAATAATAATGCATCCAGTGTACCCTACACAGCTAATACAGCAGCAACAGTGACAGGCTGACTATATGCCAGGCGCTGAATTAAATACTTTACAGCTGTCTTGTGTGTTGAATGAGAAGAGGACATCGTTACTGGATCCAGCACCAACTGGGCTGAGGTCTCCCTCACTCTTCAAAGTGTAGCCCACAAATCACTGGCATCAGATCATCTAGAAGCGTGTTACAGAAGAACCTTGGCCCCCGCCCCAGTCCTCCTGCCCGAAACCTGCATTCTAGCAAGAAATGATTCTCATGCATTTCAAGTTAGAGAAGCAGTGACGCAGGACTCTTTTTAAATCTAGGATAAGGAAAGGGTATGATTTTTCCCCCTCAGGGTTTTTAACTCAAGTGAGGCTGTACATAGAGGACTTCTGAGCAAACTTGGAGCTTCTCAAATTTATGTTTCCTTTATACTTGGTAAGAGGTTTTCCAAGGCTTCTTATAAAGCTTATTATCCCTCTCAAGCTTTTAAAAAAATATATTTATTTCTTTGGCTGCGCCGGGTCTTAGTTGCGACACGAGGGATCTTCATCACAATATGCAGTGTCCTTAGTGGAGGCATGTAGGATCTTCATTCCTGGACCAGGGATTGAACCTGTGTCCCCTGCATAGGAACCACGGAGTCTTAACCAGCCAGGCAAGTCCCAAGACAGTAAGTACTTTTGATGATTCTTGGAAAGAACATGGATTCTGGCTAGAATCACTAATTCTTCAGAGAGTTTCTCACCTTCTCACTTCCATGGCCAGTGTAGAGATTTCCTTTAAAGCTGGATAGGAGAATTGTGCAGGAATTTTGTTTTGTATCAAAATAAATAACCATCCCAAATGAATGCATGAATGCACTGTAATGAAATAGCTAAACTCCAAAGAGGTTTTCCTTTAGGGTGATTCACGGGAAAGGATAGTTACTTCATGCAGATACTATTACAATTCTAAGAAGTATACTATTTCCAACTAACATTAAAATATAATTCAATAGAGAGATGAGAAAAAGTTTGTTGACTCCTGACATTTTCCAAGTCACATGAAAAGAATTTTCAAGGGATTTTCCTGGTGGTCCAGTGGCTAAGACTCCATGCTCCCAAGGCAGGGGGCCTGGTTTCCATCCCTGGTCAGGGAACTAGATCCCATAACTAAGACCCAGTGCAGCCACAACGCACACCTGGCACAGCCAAATAAATAATTTTTTTCAAGAATTTTTAGAGCAGCGGCTAATGTGGACATGGATCCAAGGGGATGACAATTTATTCTTTCGTAAAACTCTTAAAGGCCCTGACTTAAGTTCCAGGTCAGAACTTTCCCATCTGTCTCCATGTTCCCTTTCACCGTGCCAGCCTCCCTTCGAGGGTCCCTATACCACAGGGTGCTTCCTAGTCACTGGAGGGTCCCTAACCCAGAAAACTTTCACTCTTCCTTCCATGAAGTACCTCAGAGCGCAAAATACACTCTCTCTTTCTCCTCACCTCATCTGAACTCCTGTCTAGCAGTAACGTCAATCCCAGTTAAGAAATGTTGAGGAAAAATTAGGCTCACTAAACTAATCCTCTCTAAGGTGTGAATGACTGATAGTCCCATAAACATCCCATAACTATTTACACTTTAAAAGATCTTATGAACCCTATTGGGGTTTCCCAAGTGGCTCTAGTAGTAAAGAAACCGCCTGCTAATGCAGGAGACACATGAGATGTGGGTTCAATCCCTGGGTTGGGAAGATCCCCCTGGAGGGCATAGCAGCCCGCTCCAGTATTCTTGCCTGGAGAATCCCATGGACAGACGAGCTTGGCGGGCTACAGTCCATGAGGTCACAGAGAGTCGGACATGGCTGAAGGGACAGCATGCATGCAAGAACCCTAGGAAATCTCTATTTGTTTGTGTTTCAAGTGAGGGATACTTTGGCCACCTGCAAAGAGCCAACTCATTGGGAAAAATTTGATTCTGGGAAAGATTGAGGGCAAGAGAAGGGGTGACAGCGGATGAGATGGTTGGATGGCATCACTGGCTCAATGGACATGAGTTTGAGCAAGCTCCAAGAGATAGTGAAGGACAGGGAAGCCTGGTGTGCTGCAATTCACGGGGTCCCAAAGAATCAGACATGACTGAGGGACTGAACAACAACAAGCTAGGGAAGCACAGATTTAAAAAAAAAAACACACACACAAACAATTTTGGAATTTGTCCAATAAAAGATCAGTCCTTATCCCTTAGAATCACTCAATTGGCTCAGTTAAAACCACTGGAGTTTTATTATTATTTATTACATTATTTTCTTGGTCACATGCCTAAAGCATTCCTGGGTCCTGCCATGGCAAAGCAACATGATGAGATAAACTAGGTCCCTGCATGCAATCCCTGCAAAACCAGACCTGGACTAACTGGGTTCTGAGTTTATCGAGCCTCTCTACACCCTTGCAGGACCAGCAGAAGTACCCCAGATAGACAGCTTGGCTGTGTGTGAGCCGCATCTTTGGTGGCATTAGCAAGACAAGGATGGAGACAAACTCTGACATGTATAACAGCCCTGCTGCTCCCTGCCCTCCACCTGCTCACAGACTCTGCCACAGCCCCCTAATCTTCTGAGCTGGGGGTCCAGTCCCACTTCCAGAATGCTGGCTTCTGGGTACAGAAGGGAATAGAAGGAACCCCAGATGGGTTACACTCTCAAGAATAGCCCTTGATGGGAGCTTTCATCACTGCTGCCATTCCGTTTACTGAGCATTTACTAAGTGACAAGCACTGTGTGAAGTATTTCATCTCTACACCAGACCTATAGGTAAATCTCCCTCTCCTCATTTTACAGATGATGAAAATGACACTCAGAAGGTAAGCCATTTACCCAAAGTACCACAGCTAAGAGAGGACAGAGCCACAATTCAAATCTAGATCTGATTAACGCCCAAGCCCCAGCTCTTACCTGCCACCTTACAGTAGATACAGTCAAAGTAATAGCATCATCTCAGAGTCATTTTGTGAGCTGGGCCTGTTTCTCTAATAGGAAGAGTGGGCCCGGTGCCTACAGCTTCTGATACCTTCAGGGTCCATGACAAAGTTTTCATCACTTTTAAAATCAGAAGAAAAATTTAACCTTTAGGTTGAAAAAACATATATTTTAACATATATTTATAGATTCCCAAATATATGTTTTAACATATTCATAGATTCACCTTTCTACCAAGTCATAAACTTACCACTGACATTTTTTTAATGGAGGAAGAGGCTTGCAAAGGCAAAAGTTCCAGGGTTCCACAAGACCCTAACACAGCCCTGCTCAGAGCTAGCCTCCCCAAAAGTTTATGCCACTGTGCCACTTGTATCACTGAGAACTTTAGGATCAGCCTCAGAAGATGGTTGCTTTTGTTTAGTCATTAAGTCATGTCTGACTCTTTGCAACCTTATGGACCACCAGGCTTCTCTGTCCACAGGATTCTCCAGGCAAGAATCCTGGAGTGGGTTGCCATTTCCTCCTCCAGGGGATCTTCCCACCCCAGAGATCGAATCCCAATCTCCTGCGTCTCCTGCATTAGTGTGTGTGCTCAGTCGTGTCCGACTCTTTGTGGCTCCATGGACTGTAGCCCACCAGGCTCCTCTGTCCACAGGGTTCTCCAGGCAATAATATGGCTGAGCCACCTGGGAAGCCCATAGAGGGACAGCATTATAATCTCTGGTGTCAGGAACGGCCAGCTGAGCAGACAAGCTAAGTACTTCTCTCCAAATCTGGGGTTCAGAGGAGGCAGGCTGACCCCCACCTGGCAGGTCACTGGAGCAAGCTTCTCAAGGGTGTGTGGGTTGGCCTGTACATTGCACCTCCAAGGAGGAGGTTTGAAGAAGACCCACGGGTTTATACACCACCCCGCCCCCCAGGCCAATCATCACCCAGACCAGGCCTCCCTGCAGGAGGCATCAATTCAGATGACAGACAGGGTAGGCGGCTCTTTGCCAGCAGACCTGAGCCATGGGCAGGTCTGCTGTTTAACATGCTGGTCCAGGTGAGGACTGTCATCCAAGCCAGAGGCCCCTCTGCTCGTCTCCGGGAGCCCAACCAGAGAGGGGCCCTGAAGGACTCCATGTGCTTCAGCTTCCTTCAGGGAACAACTCCTCAGATGGCATCAGCAGCCTGGCAGTGGCCTTTGCAAATTCTTTGCCAACATGAGGGGATTTTCATGAAGACAATACACTCTGGCCTGGAAAAAGCCAGCTTGAGTGCAAAACACTATATTCCTCTCTCGTCTTCTTTAACTACAAGGATACTGCACAAAGCTAAAATGGCAGTTTTCAGTCTTTGTATAATAAGAGATGCTGGAATAAGGGTGATGTGGCTATGTGTTAATAAGCACTGATTCAATATCAATAGTCATGTAGAATGTTTATGCAAGTACATCCCACTTTAAGTGAGCCTTACTTTAGATATGGGGCTTTCCAGGTGGTGCTGGTGGTAAAGAACTTGCCTGCCAAAGCAGGAGACACAGATTCTATCCCTGGGTTGGGAAGAGCCCCTGGAGGAGGGCATAGCGACCCATTCCAGTAATCTTGCCTGGAGAATCCCATGGATAGAGGAGCCTGGCGGGCTACAGTTCATGGGATCGCTCAGATTCGGAGAGAACTGAAGTGACTTAGCACACAAACATGGACTTTAGATATCCCTGGATGACTGTAAGTCAGATTTTGCAAATTGAATAATATGTTCTATGTGTCAATGGATTGGCTTTTTATCAGAATTCAGAGACGAGTGTTTTTGCAAGTTCACCACATTTTAAAGGGCTCCTAACATTGCATGTGTTTATGTATCTTATAAACTCAAATTTTAGTATATCAAATTTTTCTAAATTAAACCCAAGCTATTTATGAATTTCATGAGTTCAATTCTGGATTCTAACCCATAACAGGAATACAAAGTATTAGAATAGGGGCCATGGAAAGTTTTTTTAAAATTGTCTCAAGGATAAGAACCAAAATCTTTGAGGAAAGGTAATGTACATGTATTAAGTTAAAAAGAAAAGCTGAGGCTGGCATCCTGTACTTAGGCCAGAGGGCCTCTCCGACACGGGGATGTGGTCGTGCCTCTCCATGACCCAAAGTTCCTCATGGGCCTCCACAGTCTGAGAGTCAAGTCCAATTCCCTCAGGCTGGACTCTCAGGCCCCTTGGTTCTCTGAGCCCATCAGTACGTGTGGGGGTCCTGAACCCCCAGGGCTGCCTCTAAGCAATGTTCTTTTCTTCTCTGGAAGGTAAGTTGCTTTTGAGTTGTTTTCCCATACACGACACAGATCCAGCCTGGGATCATTCCCTGTTTTTGAAACAACATCACATTTCTGCAGGCTTTGAGAGCAGCCTGTGCTATGTTGATCCAAACACTGTCACATGAAGAATATAATCGCCCAACAGACCGCCTGAGTTCATCCATTCATTCAGCAAATTGTTAGGCAGCCTGCAATGTGGGAGACCCAAGTTTGATCCCTGGGTCAGGAAGATTCCCTAGAGAAGGAAATGGCAACCCACTCCAGTATTCTTGTCTGGAGAATCCCATGGACAGAGGAGCCTGGACAGCTACAGTCCATGGAGTCAGAAAGTCAGACACGACTAACTAACTAACACTGAGTGACTAACAATACAAGCAGGCAGACTAGTCCCCACTCCTGTGCAGATTATTATATTCTAGATGGGGACAGAGTGGATATAAATAAGCTGGCCATTAAGAGAGTACCTTACAGGGACTTCCCTGCTGGTCCAGTGGTTAAGACTCTGTGCTCTCAATGCAGGGGAGCTGGGTTTGACCCCTGGTCAGAAAACTAGAGCCTGCACGCTACGACTAGAAAAAGGAAAAGATTTTGCATGCTGCAACTAAGACTTGGCACAGCCAAATAAATTATTTTAAAAAGACAGTGCTTCATATACTGGGGCTTCATTAGCCCATTAACTAGAGAATGATATAAAAATTCATTCTCAGGCTTCGTGGTGGTTTGGTGGTTAAGGGTCCATCTTGCAGTGCCGGGGACACTGGCTGGATTCCTGGCCTGTGAGGATCCCACATGCCTCAGGGCAACTGGGCCAGTGAATCATAACTACTGAAGCCTTCGCTCCCTGGAGCCTGTGCTCCTTAACAGGTGAAGCCACCGCAATGAGAAGCCCGAGCACCACAGTTTGAGTTGCCCTGACTCTCCACAGCTGGAGAGGGCCCGCGTGACATGACCCAGTCAGCCAGTAGTAAATAAATAATTGTTAAAATAAGGTTAGATTGAAGGCAGGAGGAGAAGGGGACAACAGAGGATGAGATGGTTGGATGGCATCACTGACTCAATGGACATGAGGCTGAACAAGCTCTGGGAGATGGTGAAGGACAGGAAAGCCTGCGTGCTGCAGTCCATGGGATCGCAAAGAATCGGACATGACTGAGCAACTGAACAACAACAACATAAAGACATTTTTTAAAAATCCATTCTCAAAAGCTTTGAGCTGGTGAGAAAGGTGACAGACATGGCCCTAGCTGGAAATGGAGAAACAGACCCTGTTCTCTACTTTGTCACTGTTGCTGTTCTCTACTTTGTCATTGTTTCTTCCTGTCTCACAGTACATGAGTTAATATCATTAACAACCTTTTGAAGCTGCTGTCATCTGCATTTTATAGAAAACTAAACTGAGACTTGATGATGTTCAGTTTCATGATAAAATAACCCATAGCTAGTAAGTTGTGAAGGCAAGATTTAAACTCAGGTATGAATGACCTTAAAGGTTTGATTTTCTTTCAATCTTTTTTCCCTACTACTTTTGAAATGTCTTATTTTTATGAAAGCTATATATAGACATAATTTAGTGAATCTACATATTTCTCACTCAAGTCCCTCCTCCCCATTTCCTCTTCCTCAAAAAGTAGCCATTTTTAGTTCTTTTAGTTGGTTTATTTATATTCATATCTTCAAGTAACATGTTCTTATTGCTACTTCTTGATTTTTTTTTTCACTTCTAGGCATTGCCAAGTTGCCTCCTTTGCATACTTGGGAATATAAAGATTTCACTCTTTCCTCCTATCCTGCCAATGTAGTGTTTTTAAACACTTTGTTTATAAAGTTCAGGATGCACATAGTTATAACAAAGCATAAGGACAGAGTGAGAAATTTGGCAAAAGCTCTTCTCAAAAACTAACGCCAAGGGAGGGACACATTTACACCTATGGCTAATTCATGTTGATATATGGCAGAAATGAAACCAATATTGTAAAGCAATTATCCTTCAATTAAAAATAAGTTAAAAAATTTTTTTAAAAATTTAAGAGCTAATGACAAAACTAGGCAAAATCAACCATTTCAGGATGCAATCAAAGGCATATAAAACTCGCAAAATATTTTTTCAAGAAAGACCCCTGAACTTTGGGAAAAAACACCGGGACTCTGGCCTTTTAGCCTGGAGCTGATCCCACGATCACCTCCTCGCCTCCCCTCCACCCCAGCTCTGGTTTGGTGGTCTGACCAGGGCAGAGTGGGCCATGACAGCTGGCACCTTCTCCAGCACACAGGCCTGACTTGACTGTGGGCAGAATGCAGAAAAAGCCCATGCCAGGGGCACTGTCAGAAATGGTAGCAATTCCAGTTTCAAACAAATGGGAAGGGTTAACATCACAGAGAGCCTGAGGTCGAGGCGAATAACACACTGTCAGACTGGCCAGAAATGTAACAGAAAGTTCCACCAAAGAAGACAGCCACAATGGACCCGATGGCCCTGGCGGTCTAGAAAGTGGCACACGTTTGCAGTTCCGAACATGGACAAGGGAGGCCGGAGAGGGCCCTCGCTATCACACATCCCTGGCTGAACACCAGTTCTTGGGTAAACACAGAGGAGAGACACAGGGACCAGATGAAGAGCAAAATCAGGGAAGATTTGTAAGTGATCTAAGTTTTCAGTATGTTCCCCAACCTCCATAATGATCTATTAGCAAAAGATGGAATTCTTACAGCCTTAAGGTGTTCAAACACAACCTCTGATCAATCATTGGTAGACCACTAAGCTATACTGATGTGGAGATGACTCCTAGGAAGCCAGAATCAAAAATAAAAACAATACTTTAAGTAAAACTGACAAAAAAAACATCAGCAGGTGCACATGGCAAGGCAAATAGACTCTCTGAAATTAGTCAAGTCACCAAGCAAGTGAACAAACAAACAAACCCCAGTAATAGCAACATCTGAAAGGGGCAATGGGTGGAAATTGGATCCAGAGTTGCTATAATCTATTATCTGAAATGGGCTTCCCCGGTAGCTCGGTGGTAAAGAATCCACCTGCAATGCAAGAGGCACAGGAGACTTGGGTTTGCTCCCTGGGTCGGGAAGATCCCCTGAAGATGGGAATGGCAACCCACTTCTGTATTCTTGCCTAAAGAATCCCATGGACAGGGGAGCCTGGCGGGCAACAGTCTACAGAGTCGAAAAAAGTAGCACACAACTGGAATGACTGAGCACATGCACACACAATCTGAAATATCTAGTTTTCAACAGAAAGTTACTTAATACAAAATACACAAACAGGAAAGGGAGATCAATACTTTGAGGCAGGGAGGTGGGGAGTAGTTATTAGAAACTGTCTCTGAGGAATTTCAGATGTTAAACTTCACAAACACTTCAAAGTAATTATTATAAGGGGTAAGAATCCGTCTGCAATGCAGGAGACCCCAGGTCAATTCTTGAGTCGGGAAGATCCACTGGAGAAGGGATAGGCTACCTAGAATTCTTGGGCTTCCCTTATGGCTCAGCTGGTAAAGAATTAAACTAAGGGAAATCATGTTTAAGGAGTCAAAGGAAAATATAGCGGCGATGACTCACCAAAGAGAAATACCAATATAGAGCCAGAATTTACAAAAGAAAGAGGCAGCTACTCTTGGTTGCGGTGTGCGGTCTTCTCATTGCGGTGGCTTCTCTTGTCGTGGGACAAGTGTGCACGCAGCCTTCGGGAGTTGCAGTTCTCGGACTCAGTAGCTGTGGCTCACGGGCTTAGCCGTCTCATGGCATGTGGGATCTTCCCGGACCAGGGACCAGACCCGTGTCCCCTGCATTGCCAGGCAGATTCTTAACCGCTGGACCTCCAGGGAAACCCCTGCTTTTAAGTTCTGTTAGACAGAACCACACTTGGGTTTAGTCTGGAGGTAATTATTACCTACTACTAAGAAAGACCCTTTAGAATAATCCACCCAATCAATGCCAGTTGATATCAAATGTGAGTTATCTGAAATGTGTAGTCTGAAACATTCTAGGCAGGTGGCTTTCCAACGTAGAATCGTCTCCCAAATTCTCCTCACTGCAACAACACCAAGGGGTTGAAGCCAGCGAGTTCTGAACTGAACAAGGAACTTATAGCACAACAGGGACAGAGGAGCCTTCGGAGGCCAGCTTGGTCTAGACCACGGCCACTGCCCTGACCTGGTTGCCTCCTCCAGAGGAAGGCTGACCAGGCAGCGGAGGTTGGCAAGACAGACGGCTAGGATGGCCCTGCCAACCCCCAAACTGCATCTGTCTCCAGCCAAAGGCCATCTGAGGGTGGGATGGGGACTTGGGTCACTTGGAGGTGAAACAGAGACCCCAGGCTGGAGGTGGGAGGTCCTCGGGCAACTGACAGCCTTCCGTTTCATCCCCGGAGCTGTGTGGGGGCTCCAGACACGTCAGTTCCAAAAGAGGAAGCCTCCCCAGGATACGAAGCGATTGTTCGACAGAACATCTGAGGCTGTCTATGCAACAGTGAGGGAAGAAAATGGGCTTCTATCCTTTTAGCTACGGGAGAAAACAACTTGGCTTTGTTGTTGCAGTGGAGCCCAAGACTCGCAACGGCCAGGAAGCACAAAGGCCAGCAGAAAAGGTATGGAGAGCAGATGCTGGCCTTTCTTGCTGCCTCTGTGAGGGAGCAGATGCAGATGCTGGGGGGCTGCCAAGCTTCAAGAGATAAAGGATTCAAGACTGCGTGCCCTCCCATGGATTCTCATGCACAGGCAGAGGGTGGGAGGAGGGGAAGAGCAAGCTGACTCTTGGTGGGTGTGGGTTCCCGGCCAGGTGCACTTCAAACAAGTCATCAGACTTGAAAATTATCTCCCGATTATCTGGACTAAAGCTCTATACTGTGGCCACATGGCTGGATTGGGCAGCCCAGGTAGCTTGAGTGGTAAAGAACCCTGCCAATGCAGGAGGCATAAGAAATTCGGGTTTGATCCCTGGGTCAGGAAGATCCCCTGGAGAAGGAAATGGCAAACCCACTCTAGTATTCCTGCCTGGAGAATCCCATGGACAGAGGAGTCTGGCGGGCTACAGTCCATGGGGTGGCAAAGGGTTGAACATGACTTAACAACTGACCACCCATGTGACCAGGGACTAAGGATGGAGCACTCTGCCCCCAGTGGCTGTGCGTATGGGCTCAGGTGGCCTACCTGCCTTGAGTTCTGCAGTCCTAGAGGCGATAATGTTAATGCCAGTTATCAGCCCTGGACATTTATCATTTACTACACATCACTCACTGCCTGAGAAATCTTAGGAGCATCATCTCATTTTGCCAATCAACAAATAACGTGTTCATACTCGACTCTGGCACTGACTCCAAACCACGAACCAATGAGGAACCCATTTTATCAGTGATGAAACTGAGGAGGCTAGAGTTTAATTGACTTGCCTGGTCCCACAACCAGCAGGTGGCAGAGCTGGAATTCAAGCGTCTGGTTGTTGAGCCAATGCGTTCAACCACTTACCCTATCTGAGAATCTCTGCCTTGATGCTGAGGGATGTTCATGGACCAAGGAAACATTTCTTAGGTCTGTTCCCAAAGCAAATTGCTGGCGGTAAGCCAAGCGCAGGGAAAAGATTGCAAGGCAGGCCCTGACTGCCCTGTGACCTGGCAAAGAGCTTTCCAGAAAACACCAGTGTTCAGGTTTAGCCCACAATGTTAGCACTGGTTCTCCCCACATCTGCCAATATCTCCTGCTCTCCTGCCTTTTTTCTGTTGGCCTTGGTGCCTCCTGGCCCTTGCGGGTTTTGGGCTCTACCACGTGCAGGGTCCATCACTCCCAGTTCACGAAGCAACTCAAACCCGTCCCCAACAGCAGGTGGCATCTGTGGCAACTGGTGCTGGTTTTGCAGCTTCCTCTGTAACTGGTGAGCCCTGGGCCAGGAGGGAGGAACCAAGGCCCTGTGGTCGGCATTTCTGCTCTCCCTCCTTGCCCTCCTAGGCCTGCTCACTCTTAAGCACACAGTTCCTGCCTCACCGAAAGTAGAACTGCATCCCAGGCAGAAAGGCTCTTTGAAAACAGAGCCACATGTGTGTGAGGGTGTGAGAGAGGGGAGGAGGGGAGTGCGCTCACCCTTCTAAGGAAGTGCACTTCACAGGAGGACTAGAAACCAAAGTGTCCCGTGAGAAACACGGATGGTCTGACCACGCTGTGTGTCTTTTTGGTTTTGGAGGCAAACCACCCTCCACAGCTGGGCGGCAAGTCGTCTCCCTTCCAGAGCCCAGCGATCTCTCTAGGTGCAGCTTCTTCACGCCACTGTTACTTTTCTGGAGAAGAAGAGAAGCCCCATGGTGGGACAGGGCTGAGAGCAGGCCTGGAGTGCCATCAGCACCAGGCCATCAGCTTGGAATCCAACCGGGTGCACGGCGGGGCTGGGCCCTGCCACCCTGAGCCGACAGGGCAGCCTGAGTGGGTCGGGGCTGAGCTCTTGCAGCTGCTGGTGAGGGCATCTGAGGAGGGAGCCGGTGTGGGCAGGTGGGGGACTGGCAGTGCACCCCCACCTCCCCCCGGAGCCAGAGAAAGAGCCCAGAACCTCACAGGACAGGGACAGCTGTGTTTTCCCAGCCACTCACATGGGACCCTGGACACTATCTCTGAGCCTTGGTATCCTCATCTCCAGAGCAGAGCCCACAGCTTAGCTGGTGGGGCTGTTTGGAGGCACATAGATGATGATGCAGGATGGCGGCCAGGCACAGAGCCCTGCCCACAATGACACGAGCACATGCCCTCTTCCCACCACCTCGGGGTTGTCTGGGCTCATTGAGTCACAGGCCCCATGGTGCAGCCACTGGCTCAGCTGCATCCTGCCCCCCTCGTGCCCCTTCTCCTTTTAGTGCAAGCAAGGTGGCAGCGAGGGTACAGAGGGGCCTGTGGGCATGTGCACAGGCTGCCAAGCACTCTTCCTGTCCCCTTCCCAGCCTGATTCTCTGCCCTTCCTCCTCATCTCCAGGACCAGACCTCTGTCCCTGCCCCTCAGTCCCCTCTGCAAGGACACCCGGGGCTGGCACAGTCTTGCCTCATGGGGCTGGAGATGTCAGGGGCTGGGGGGTTTAGAAGCCATCAAGGAAGCTGGAGGAACAGACAAAGGGATCGGCCGCAGCAAGCCCGGCGGGTCCATCACTTGTGCATTTCTGCACCTTCGCTGTTCAGGTAGATGAGAAGCTGCTTTGCTGTGCGTGTGGCCTCCTCCTTTGTTCCCCTCTTGGGTCGGTGGAATCAGCCATCATTACTGTGCTTGTTGGAAGCATTGTTATCATCAGGTCTTGGGGCCACACGGGTGCCCTAGACACTTAAGGTAAGTGAGAGCCCAAGGAAGCCCTTCCGGAATACGAAATTCTGTCCTAAGGAAGTCTTGGAGATGCTCTGTTTACAGGAGTGCCTGAGCCCTGGGCAGAGCTGCGTCCTTGCAGCATCCTCTGGGGCCGGAACGCATCTGCTGTCTGTCCGCCCAAGCATCTTTGGGAGAAGCACCTGCCTCGTTAAGGCCCCTTGGGCTGAAGGGCATCTCCCTGCAGGCTGCCCCAGAGGACCTCAGTGCTTTAGCCTAAAGAGGGGCTTTATAACCACCTCCTCCCCTCCCCCAGGGTAGCCTCCCCCTTCTAACCTCGAGTTGCCCCTTTTGAGGGGCTCTCCGGAAGCTGGGGGTACATGGGAGGACACAGCAGTGGTAGCGTTTCCAGCTGCCCCAGAGGAGTCTCTGGCTGACTCAGGGGGACCCCCACAGCAGGGAGGCGGTTCTGTGTCCCCTCTACGCAGGAGGGTTACCAAACCCCGGATGGCCTACTTCCTCTGACTGTCCAGCCCCCACTGGTCCAGTCTCACCTGACAGGCTGTCCTGCCCATCACAGAAACAGTGCAGGGCTTTCCAGCAAGCTGTAAAGCGACTGCTGAGAAAGGTCAGCCCCGGGCAAGCGCAGCAGGCCTGCCTCATTCATGGCAGCTCAGACCTTCAGACTGGACCTCCATCCATCATTGCCTCCTGCCCTGGGAGAGCCCAGAACCTGAGCTCCAGGCCTGGCTGTTCCTGGAGTCACATGGACTGCGACCAGCAGATCCCTTTGTCCTCTGGCCTTTGCAGGAAATGGGCCTCATTCTCACATTCATTCCCAAAGGGGTGTCCAGACCAGGGGGAAAACCTCCAAATCTCTATTGATTGTTCCTAATGGGGGGAGGTTCATTTGTAGTCTCTGCCCTTAGCTGTTACTAAAGAAAATAGAAATCATTTTCATATTTCTGATCAGTGGCAGGTGGATAACAAACCTTCTGCTTTATTTCTCTTTTCATGAAATGTGACTATTGGGCCTTTAGAAAGGACTGATATCAAAGGCTATTGGAAAAGGAGAGACTAGTTAGAGCTCATGGATGTATTGAGTCCACAATCAAACATGTTAGCCTCACAGAGTCCATAAGAAAAGGAAAAACTATCTCAAGGTGAAAAGGGGAGACTCTGCTCTGAAAAGGCATTGAGAATCAGATTACAGATGGAAAAAGATAAATCACCCTTCAGACAATGTTCTTGAAAAATATGGACTCACCATTCTGAGAAAGATTTTGTCCTAAATACTGTTTTATTCCTTAGCCCTGAAGCTGATTAAAGTAAATGCCAGTTAAGTGAAAAAAATGAAAGGTGTGCATGGAAAAGAAAACACCACAGCACAAAGAGCCCCGTACTAAGGAGGGAGAAGGGAGGAGGAAAGACAGAGCAGAGCCTGCAGGGACATTCTGCAGAGAAGAAAGGGGGGCTTCAGTGGGAGCAGGCTGCAGGGACCCCTGGAAGGCTTGGGAGGGCACTGGACTTCCCGGGATGGGGTAAGAGTCAAGCTAGTTCAACCAAACATTAAAAGAAAATGTGTGCCTGGTAGGTTACAGGGTTTCTGAACCCTCAGGTGGCAAATCTTGGGTCAACCTCACTTAAAAGCCCAGCTTACAGAACATGCTACATGCTGTAGCACACAGGGAGCTCAGCTCAGGGCTCTGTGGGGACCTGGGCGGGTGGGATGGAGAGGGAAGTGGGAGGGAGACCCAAGAGGAAGGGGATATGTGTATACGTACAGCTGATTCACCTTGTTGTACAGCAGAAACTAACACAGTGTTGTAAAGCACTTATACTCCAATAACAAAACCCCTCTCTACAATTCTCACCACCCCTGCTATGGGTTGAGTGTTTCTGTCCCCCCAAAATTCACACACTGAAACCCTAACCTCTAATGCGATGGTATTAGGAGGTAGGGCTTCTGGGCCATTGTTAGGTCATGAGAATGAAGACGTCACAGTTGGATTAACACCGTTATAAGAAGCGACAGGGCTTCCCTGGTGGCTCAGCTGGTAAAGAATCTGCCTGCAATGCGGGAGACCTAGGTTCGATCCCTGAGTTGGGAAGATCCCCTGGGGGAGGGCATGGCAACCCATTCCAGGATTCTGGCCTGGAGGATTCCCAAAGAGCCAGACACGAATGAGCAACAGGAGAGAATCTGCTTTCTCTCTCCTTCTGTTTGACACCATCTGAGGACACAATGAGAAGACAGTTGTCTACAAACCAGAAAGAGGACACTCACCAAGAACCCAACCCTGCTGGCACCCCAACCTCGGACTTCCAGCCTCCAGGATGTGAGAAAATAAATGCACGCTGTCTAAGTCCATGCAGACTGTGACACCAGAACACAGTCTCTGAATCAGAGGCACCCGCTCCTTCTGCCTCGTGCAGTCTCAGTACTCGACCCTGCTCCTGTTCCCCACTCCCTCCAGGAAGGATGGCATGTCACGGAAACCCAGATGGAGCTCCCAGGAAGCTTTGGTTCCTGATGAGAAGCCCATGACCACTCTGTCTGTCTCCTTCTCCCCACTGCCTGGAACGTGATGAGATGCAGAGTGCAGCCTTCTGCCTGCCAAGAGGGGAAAATGTGAACATGAAAGACAGCAGACCACAAATGCTGGGGAGGAAAGGTAAGAAAAGCCTAGATCCCCTAGGCTTAGAGCGTAATTGCATAGCTTCTCCACACGTTGTTTTCATGAAAAAAAAAAAAACTTATGTGTTTAAATCATTGTTTGTCAGATTTTTTTTTGTCCTTTGTATCCGGGAGAATTCCTAAGGGGCCCAGGGCGCCTCAGGACCCTGGAGAGCATTCCTTAAGTTATCCAGGTCCTTTGACTCTTGGAAAAGTGAAGTGTTAGTTAGAGTCGGGTCAGACTCTTTGTGACCCCATAGACTGTAGCCCACCAGGCTCCTCTGTCCATGGGATTCTCCAGGCAAGAATACTGGAGTGGGCTGCCATTCCCTTTTCCAGGGAATCCCAACCCAGGGATAGAATCCAGATCTCCTGCACTGCAGGCAGATTCTTTACCATCTGGGCCACTCAGAGATGGAGGCCTAAGGAAGACTGTCTTGCACATGACAGTTTGTTCAATCCCAATCGGGACTGAGCAGGACAGACAGGGGCCTTGAATTCTCCTTCTGCACCCTGGTAGACATTCTCCGAAACAGAATCTTTGGACTCTAAGAGCACCTCCTGTATTTTACACGAAGATTCATGAGGTGATTCATGGCATCTGTGTCTGGGAACGGTATTGTTTGGATAAAGAAAACTACCCTACATAGAGCCCCCAAACTAGACTTTTCTTGTCTTAAAGAGTCTGGAGAGTGATGGAGACATACTCTGTCTCCCAGGGAATCTTGTACCTGGCAGTACCTTTTGCAACATCACACCTCAAACAAACAAGACCCCCATGGCTGGGCCACAACACACAGTCCTCTGGGAGTCTGCCTGAGCAGACACAGAATTGTAGGAGGAATGCCAGGAGCCTGCTGGCCTGGGCTTTGCACCCAAGGGGACAGTGGTGCCAGTGTTGCAAATTCAACCTAGCAAACCTAAACCTGCCTTGTTATCTGGGGAGGGCAGATGGGGGCCTGAATGAATGCGCTTCCTGCCTCTGGGGACCACATTCATCATTCGTCCATGACCACATCCATGCCTCCTCCAGTGCAAAATTCAGATCTGGTGCAAATCTTAGTAAGTCCAAATGTAAACCTGTTCTTTGAGATCTCTTCCCTAATAGATAATTTTTAAACTGTTTCAGACAAGAAAGAAAAATGCTAGTGTTTGGTTCATAGCCTCAAACATTATTTACAGACTCTTAGATACATTTTTGTGTCCATCTCTCCCACTTCACACTTAAAAACTACGCAGCCCTCCCCACCCCCAGCATCTCACAAACCTTGGTTAACTCCAGCACATGTCCATCTATGCACGGATGTCTACAAGGAATACATTTTCTTCCACGTCGACACAGTTACATCTCTAGCCCTTATTTTTAACCCAGCCCCATTTCAGAATCAATTTCTATGGAGAGAGAGTACCTGGACATTTAAATCCATCAAAAAGGAGTAAATGAGCATTTCAGACGCATCTATCAAGAGGCAATGCCCCTTCTCTCCATCATTGTGGGGCTTTGTCAGTCGCCCGTCAGATGAATGTCCGGGTAAGTGTTTATTAATCATGCCTGCACGCTGATGGGCCTGAATGCTCAGCAGTTCCACGTCTCTGACACGTACAAAGTATGCGGTTGGGTTTCTTCTATCTGTCTCGATCACAGTTGCTTACTTTGTTAAAGTTAATTTCCACTCATTTCTGGCTTTGATGGGAAGATTCCTTTATCAATTCAATTCATGTGTGTTGTCTGCAATCAAAGCAATATTGTCTGCTAATGTGAGTCCAGCCCGTGCTCTTGCTCTTCATTTTATGCTAACGCCTGTCTTCCGCTGGTCCTACACCGGACAACGCTGGGAAGACACTCTCTCCTTGCCCTTCCGAGGCAGGCAGCAGCAAGGACTGGACCAGCAGCCATCTCCTCCTTCCTGGCTTAGGGAAACGATCAGCTACTCCTCTCCCCAGGAATTATCCAGGTTGCAAACCAAGTCAGAGTAGGGGAGTTCCCCGGTGGCCCACTGGTAACACTCCGAGTTTCCAATGCAGGGGACCTGGGTTCCATCCCTGGTCAGGGAACTAGATCCCAGAGGCCGCAACTAAGACTCAACACAGCCAAATAAATTTAAGAAAAGCAAAGAAAAACAAATCAGTGGGAACAAGAAGGTAATGAGAGACACGGCATGACAATTTGGTATTCCTACCACCAACCACAAGACCAGTCTTACTCTGAAGCCCAACACTCTTTACACACCAGGCCCCTCAACAAGCTCTCCCTCAACTGTCCCTCGAGCCTCATAAATTCATTATGTCCCCAACATATACTCTTGTGCATCTTCTCATACTGTCCTTTTCAGCTCCTCTCTCTTCCCCATCTCATCCATCCATTTGCAGCCTATGAGTCTAAGTCTTGACAGCTTCCCTTGTGGCTCAGATGGTAAAGAACCTGCCTGCCATGCAGGAGATCTGCATTCGATCCCTGGGTTGGGAAGATCTCCTGGAGGAGGGCATGGCAACCCACTCCAGTGTTCTTGCCTGGGAAATCCTATGGACAGAGGAGCCCTGTGGGCTATATATAGTCCATGGGGTCACAAAGAGTCAGACACTTTTACTTTTAGTCTAAGTCCTGTCCTTCCTGAAGGAAAGAGTCAAGCCTCCCTTAGAGATACGCTTCTTCCTGGCCCCAGGCCGCAAGAACTCTTCTCTGAATGCTTCCAGAAGTAAAGCTCCCCGGGACTACACTGCACACACCACCCAGTGCTGTGTGAGGCTGGCACACAGAGGGGTGAATGGGACCAGGCGGTGGGGTCAGGCAGACTCAAGCCTGAATCTGCTGCAAGCGAGACCCGACAAATAAATATTTTTTTAAGAAAGAAGAATTGGTATCTTCTTGCTATCCCAGAAGAGAACCAGCTAACCTTAGTTCTAAGGCTCTTGCTGGTAGTAACTGCCCCATGATATTGGCCTCCACTTAATAGCTAGAGAAGGAAAAGAAAGTGACTCTTTTTAGGGTTTCAGTTTGTTCACAAACTCTACATTGTTAGCTAGAAACAGGACTTCTCTCTGAGGTCCAGGGCCCACCTAGAGGAAATCCACAAATCAACAATGCTCCATGGAGTCTAACTTTAATTTTCTTCCTTTTTTAAACAAGGGCTTGCTGTACTGGAGGCATTAGCCTGGTGCTCCAAAATGACACAGAGATCTGTAAAGTTACAATTGCTCAAGTAGCAATGACAGATGCAATGTTCTCTGTGGGAATTAAGAGCCAGAGTTCTGGAAATTCCCTGGGGGCCCAGCGGCTAAGACTCTACTCCCAGTGCAGGGGACCCAGGTTAGGGGATCAAGCCACAGGCCAAGATGAAGACTAAAGCTCCAGTGTGCCGCAACCAAGACCCAGTGAAGCCAAATAAGTGAATTTAATTTTTTAAAAAAAGACCTCATCTTCCCATGACCATTTCTTTCAGCAGACCCCTGTCTCTCCCTACATCCACTGCCTTTCTTCTATTCCTAAACACAATGCCTCCACTTGTACAGAATTCCACTCCATCTCACCTTTTTAGAGTCTGAGCTCTTGAGGTTCCCTCTTTCTCTCTTACAACATCAATTTCTAAATATCATATATATATATAAAGAATTAAGATCCTGCAGGATGAGGAACACCAGCCAAATGGTGAGCACCATATCCTTTGGAATTGTATGTGACTGCAAGACCACAGGGCTTCAGAACCCACTGGTGGACTTGGGTAGAAATACCCAGCTCCCTGCCAGGAGTGAGGACATTGGTATGAGAAGTCCAGAGCAACTCCTGCAAGACCCAAGGTCTCCAGGCACCCCTGCCGTCCTCCAGCCCCTTCCTCTCTTCCAAAATGTAATGAATGCATAGTCAGCATCCATTACCTGTTCACTGTGCCTCTGAGAAATCGCAGGCCAAGTACTTTACTGAACAAAACAAGAGCTTGGCAGTGTTAGTCGGGAGTGGGGTTTGGGGTGACGGTCACAGAAGCCCCCAGACCTTCTCAGTTCATCTACTCTGCATGATACACCACAGAATGTCACACCAGCTACAAACAAGTCCTTGGCTCTTTCCCTTCCAGTGGCTTCTCTTTGCTATCCTGCTGTTTCTGAGCCAAAGGCTTTCAGAGGCTTGGGGGAAGAGATGTGTCCTGGGTTTGCTCTGGTGAAAACGGGGGAAGAGGAGAGTGGAGACACCTGAGTAGTCAAAGGAGGGATCCACCGTCGCTGGGTTTATTGCTTTATGCTGCCACCTGGCTGATCATTGAGCCAGGAGCTCCCGTTGGCAGAGAAAGGAAGACAGACAGGACAGGAGACACACTGCAAGGTCTCAAACACAAGTACCCTGCTGGAAATCTCACTTCAGGCCACAGACCAGTCCAGCCTCGTGACTCAAGAGTCACTGTCATCCATAGGGGGAAACGGGGGTTCATTCTAAAGGCCGTGCTTAAAGGTAAGCAGTTCACTCATCCATGGAAAACTACTTGAGGTGAGACTGGTTCTGCTTGTTGCAAATCCTCCAAGTTTTCTTTAAATCTACAAACATTTCCTGTTGAAGTCCTCAGTAAGAGGTGCCACATTCACCCTCCAGGTCCCTGAGTAGAATACCCTTGTTCCACAGAAATCACCTTTGTTTCCATCGATGTCAAGGTGGAAGAGAAAAGGAAAAGGTTTAGGGTGAGTTACTCAGACAACAATCCATGCCAAGAGAAGGCCTCGCTGAACACTCCTGCGGCCTGTCGCTCTGGAAAGAAAACAGCACATGGTGGGCATAAGGGTAGGTGCCAGCTAACAGACTGTCCTGGGGGCACTGGTAAGGCAACCCCTGAAGGCCATCCAGAAAAATGATATGGGAGAGGGAGGCCAGAGGCCCCACATGATTCAAATAGAACTGCTGATACTTTTTTTTAAAACACAGGATTGCATTATTTGTTAAATAATTTTATTTATTTATCTTTTGGCTGTGCAGGCTCTTCGTTGCTTCATGGGCTTTTCTCTGGTTGCGGTAAGCAGGGGCTACTCTAGTTGTTCCACAGCATGTGGGATCTTCCTGGGCCAGGGATTGAACCCGTGTCGCCTGCATTGGTAGGTGTATTCTTCACCACTGAGCCACCAGGGAAGCTGAGAAGCTCTGATTCTTGGTATGAACTGCCTTCACCTGCACCCACTGGCTGCAAAACCTGATAGCATTCAGGATACACATGCATCATCTTTACAAGGAAGGTGAAGGATTGTTCTCATTTTATTATAAGAACGCTAAAGCTCCAAAAGCTTCCAAAACCTTGCAATGCTCATCAAGATGCAGCTGGGGTGTGCGTGTGCTCAGTTGCTCAGTCGTGTCTGACTCTTTGTGACCCCCTGGACCATAGCCCGCCAGGCTCCTCTGTCTGCCAGGATTCTCCAGGCAAGAATACTGGAGTGGATTGTCATGCTCTCCTCCAAGGGATCTCTTCGACTCGGACCCTATCTCTTGCATCTCCTGCATTGGCAGGTGGGTTCTTTACCATTAGCACTACCTGTGGTGCATTGAATAGGTGCAAAGGAAGGGCAGCCCCTTTATTGCCATTAGCACCCACGTTAAACATTTACTCAACATATCTAACATGCCAAGTACTTTGACAAAGGTTGGTGATACTTATATAAATAAGTCTTTATCCCTGCCCTGACAGCTTTCTAATCTAGTTGGGAAAAAAACAAAAAACCAGGAGGACATCACAGCTGCTTTGACATGATTCCCATTGATTCCTTATTTGGGCTTGATTCTTATTATCTGGCTGGATCAGGGCTTAGGGACCATATTGTGCTGTGCTTAGTCACTCAGTCGTGTCTGACTCTTTGCAACCCCAGGGACTGTAGCCCGCCAGGCTCCTCTGTCCATGGGATTTCCCAGGCAAGAATACTGGAGTGGGTTGCCATGCCCTCCTGCACAGGATCCTCCCAATCCATGGATCCAGGTCTCCTGCAGCTCCTGCATTGCAGGCAGATCCTTTACTGTCTGAGCCACCAGGGCGGCCCAGGGACCATATTAGTTATGATTAAATATAGCCATGTGTAATAAAAATTTCAAGTAATAGTTTAAAAGATAAATATCTTCCACTTACAAATGAAAAAGTAGGTAAAGCAGCTCCTGGATCCTCAGAGACTGGTTCTTGCCATCCTTCTGCTCCATTATTCCCAGCATAAAGCTTCTATCTTCAGGATTATTTTCTGGTTTAAAATGGATGCAAAACCTCCCTGACTTTGAAAGAGCCTTTCTCCTCTTGTCTCTTTAAATATGGGTGTTTGTAGGAATATATCTACAATCCTGTTTCTTCTCTGTACCTTCCCACCCACAAGCTCATCCATCCTAACACCGAAGCTACCATTTTTGTCTACATTGGTCCCAAATCTCTCTTTCCATCTCTGATCTCTCTGCTCAGCTGTAGACTCACATTTTCACCATGGGACATCAGCAGAAGACTCTGAGGTTACGGATGAAAATGCAACACGTCCAAATATGACATCACGTTGCAGCTTCAAGAGCGAAAACGGGCCCTGCTCTGATGGGCCCTGTCTCTGCCTGTGGCATCACCACCCTCCCATCCCCTCAGACCAAGCGGTGTGTGTGACTCCCTCTCTCATGCCTTCCCCTCCAACACACACACACACACACACACACACACACACACACACACCCCTAACTGATCTTATCCATTCTCGTCT
The DNA here is from genome assembly GCA_007570785.1 of Antilocapra americana. Classification (NCBI taxonomy): domain Eukaryota; kingdom Metazoa; phylum Chordata; class Mammalia; order Artiodactyla; family Antilocapridae; genus Antilocapra; species Antilocapra americana. Next base: position 33,358,848 of record ML663566.1, read on the forward strand.
CTCAAATGTTTTCCCTTTCTGACCCTCCTGTCTCCACCCCTGCCAGGTGGTCATTATACATCACTTGAACTGATATAATTTTTCTCCTTGTGTGTCTTCCCTCCCTCTGTTCATTCAATAGTTCAATAAACATTCATTTGCAAGCTGACTCTATTAGATCCCACTCTGGCTTTTCTCTGTCTCCATCAACAGGACCTACTGCTGTTGCCAGTTAGGTTTCAAGTTCAGATCTGACTGTTACTACCCTTGCTTAACGCTCTCATGTAGGATCAAGTACAGAGCTATTACGGTGATGCTTTGTGGCCTGGCCTCCGCTTCCCTACCACACCCAGGTCCAGGCACCTCTCCTTACCCCTGCAGTGGATGAACACCCTCCACTCCTGCCTCCCAGGTGCACTCATCACTCCCTGGGCAGTCTGGCACCCTCCGTCCTCTTGGCTCCACTGAGCAGGCTGCTCTCTCGGAGTGGTCTGAGTCACCACCAGCCTAGTCAAGGGAGCAGCCTCTCCCGTAACAATGAGAATCCCCCCTTCCACAGAAAGCACAGACCTGGTCGCTGGTAATTCCAGAGCATACACTGCATCGCTCTTCTCTCCGATATATCACAGAAGGACCTAGATGACAACCCTAGCCTTGAGCTACCAAAGGTTCATCCAGCTTCTCAGAGCAGGACAACAGAGCTGCCTGGAAGGGAATCACCCTGCCTCTCTGAAGGCCATCTTGCCTACAGACCTGCCTTTCGCTCAACAAGCACATGGAGTTCCTGTCCTGTTTGAGCGCTGGGGAGGATGTGGTGGCTGGGAGAGGGTCAGCGGTCCCTGCAGGTCAGTCACCCCGGCCACATTTCTAAGTGTCCAGGGTACTAAGCAGACAAAACCAGCATATCTTCTTCCCCACGCCACCTCCAAGTCAGGCCACTTTCTTTCCTTTTTCTATGTAGGAAAATACATGCTGAACACCTATGTGCCTGAAACAACTGTTCTGAGTTGGGATATAGTACAGCCATGCACAAGAGAGACGAACAGCCAGTCCTCAGTGGAGCAGACATGTGGTAGGGGAGCAGGGGCAGGGAGCAGAAAATCTATGCCTCAAGGACACAGTGACAAGGTGTTTATAGAGCAGGCAACACTGTGGGGAGCGCTGGAGAGGAGGGGAGGCATTTTTAAGCAGGGTCATTGGCCTTCCCAAGAAGGAAAATGACATTGGAAGAAATCTGTGAATGAGATAAGGTAACAAGGGCCTGCCCCCCTCCACCCCACTCCACCTGCCCTCGCAATCTGTGCGGTTTTTGCTGCATATATCTTAGAACTACATTTCCAGGAGAAGAGGGTGTATTCTCTATACCGACAGGAAAGGAGGCCATCTGAAAGTAAAAGACCGGCATGGCAGAGCAATCTGAAAGTAAAAGATCGGTATGGCAGAAATGATTCCATGTTGAACTGTCTCTGATGGACACTTGAAAACCCGCTCAGGGGCTGAGTAGGGCCCACAGGCGAGAGGCTCCCCAGGGCCCCTCTCCCAGGCTGTCAGGCTAATCCCACCACCTCCTCCCACCCTGCTGAAAGCAGCTCAGGGAAGCGCCTGGAAGGAGAAAGCCGCCCACCTGCACCCAGGGAGCAGGGACCCTGGACCGCCTCCGGGCTCTAAGGGCAGCAACCGGAAGCCAGGCAATGACACGACACAGGCCTCCGGGCCCAAAGGGCGCTGGGCACCCTTGCTGGGCTGCACTCAGCTCCCTGAGGCCGGTATCCCTCTGTTCTTGCCCGGTCCACGGGGCTGGCCTTCCTGGGGGGCACAGAAATTTTTTTCCTGACATTACCCAACTCCTGGGGTGCAGCCAGTGGCCCAGGACCACAAAGCAGGGAGTCCCCTTTCCAGCCCACAGCCTGCCCAGTTTAGGGATGGGGGATTAAGTGTGTGCTCTTTCCAGGCTTCCCGAAAACACTTCTCAAGGATGCTATTCTGCTTGGGCCCGGCTCTCTCCCGCGCCGAGTTGCACAACAAACCATTTAAACATTTCAGCACAAAACCCGATCCATTGTGGGCTGCACATTAAAAAGTGTTATTCGCTTTGAAGTTTTTGTCTAATGGCTCTAAACTGAAAGAAAATGTTTTCCTATTACTTAATTCAATCATAGCGGAGAGACTTGGTAAAAAGCCCACGGATTCTGTCCCAAAGTGTGACAGAGTTCTCTTTGTGTTTGCTTATCCTCTGCTGTCACACACTTTAATTCGCCTCTCTTTATCTGGCATTCAAAACTTTCTTCAATGACATTCAATAAGGTCCAGAGGCTGGAGGGGAAAAAAAACAAAACTGGTTATTCCCCCCACACACCCCCAGATATTCTTTCCCAGTAGCTTTGGCCTTGCTCACATTCAGGGGCTCTTAACCCCTTCTTCTCCAGGCATGGGCTGCAGTCCCTGGAGAGAGCTCCTCAGTGACCCTTTGCAGGCTCCCAGCTGCCCCTTTCAGGCTTCCGGATCCTGCCTGCATCCTGCACCTCTCCCACCCACCTCTGCCAAGAAGGGAGGCCCTCTCCTGGCTCTAGTCCCCCTCCGGCCCGGGCTTCGAGGTCCTGGCCAGCCCAAATTTTCCAGGGAGCTATTAGAACTGGCATTAAGCTGCACTGATGCACCCTGGCTCATCCGACAACCTCCCCCCGCCCCGCCCCACATAGCAGGAGCCTTGGGGAAGAGACCTTGGAGTTGAGGGACCCCACTGGGCCCCCAGGCCGATAGACCCATCAAAGAAGCTCCAAGTCCTTACTCTTCCTGCTAGGGGACAGGCCCTCCAGGCGAGTTATTTCCCCACTGCCCCTCTCTCTTCTATGGAATCTGCTATTTCTCCTCAAATAAACTCTCTGGTTTTTGATCAGCTACCATCTCTTTCTGTCGCTACTGCAGAGATGTCCCGGATGATGAAAAGCCGTGCCAAGGCTTCGATTCGGCCGTCTTATTTCCGTACACTGATTCCCCGTCCGGAAAGCTTCCCTCTCCATCTCTCGCAATTCCTTTCAGGGCTCGGCGGAGCAGGTGACTGCAGCAACTTGGTTCCAATAAAATCGAAAGTAAACGTCTTCCTCGAAAAGTCTCAGGCTGTACATTCAAAAAATGTATGCTAATATCCCATTGTATGGGAAAAGCCTGAAGTAGCTTGGAGCCCAGAGGATGATTTTAGAAGCTGAGGCTGTGTACACAACGCCAGGCGTTTGAAGTTGTTTAACCATTGTGTGGCCAGAAAGAAGAGATTGACGAGAGCGAAGGGAGCAGGTCTTGAGGGGAGAGGAAGTCTGGTAGAGCGTGGCCAGAGTCAGCAGAAGCTGGGCACAGAGCTGCCCCTGGGGCTGCTGCTCCTCCAGGGCTAACTTCGGGGAAGACAACGATTTCCAAGCGCACCCGCGGGTCTGTTGGGGCGTGGGCCAGCAGAAAGAGTACCCACACTCTCCATTTCTGGTGCTGTGTAAGATCTAGGTCTTTGCCAGCCAGGCTTTCCTCCTATTCCCTGTCTCTGTCCGCGATTCTCCGTGGCTGATTTCCTCTTTACAGCCATGATCGTCTCCCGAACAAAGACTAAGGCGTTACAGGCAGCATCAAAGTTAAGAGTATTTGAGAAACTTAGAGAAAACAGGGACAGCGATGCGGCTAGTGCTGGATAGCAAATACCGAGCCCTTCTCTCTGCCCAGCGACGCCACCCCTGCAGGAGCCCTGCTCCTTCGGCTTCCCCGTACCGGAGAGGGGAAGGAATTCCACAGGTGGAAATAGTGGCCGGCCGTGGGGACGCTAGCGGGGTGCACAACCGGGCTGATTAAACCCAATGGAGGCAGCCTGATCTTGGGGAAGGAAGGGAAAGAGGGAGAAAGGATAGCAGAGCGGGGACCGGACAGAGTCCCGCAGAGAACATGGGGGTGTGCGCCCATGGGGAGATCTGTGGAAGCGAGGGTGCAAAATCAGTAAGATAAACGGGCCGATCGCCGATGCAAAGCCAAAGGGGAGTAAGGAATAAAGAGAAAGAAAAGAATATTAAATCGCAGGAGAATGAGAAAATAAACCCGCAAAAGGGAGAGGAGGGGGCAAGGGCGCCTGTTACGGCGTGGGTGGGGTTGACAAGAATAGAGTACATTATGCAGTTCATTTAGTTAACAAGTGAAATAATGAGGAAGCGTGCAGAGTGAATGCCAAGAGAAAAGGCACAAAAACCCTATTGAGAGGCCCCGGCCGCTCCTGGCGTAGCCCATCACATGGCAATAGTCCTATTTAAGCGGCGCCGCCGGCGCCTTTCAGCACCACTAGTGCTGGCCAGCACCCCGCGCTCTCTGGGCGGCGCCTCCAGCCGCGGCCTCCCCGGAAAGGGCAGCTGCGCGCGGCCGCGGCCCGGGAGAGCGCGCGGGGAGCCCCGGGGTCTGCGGGGCGCCGGGAGCCGGCCGGCTGCGGGGCGGCCGCGCGCCGGGGCCATGCCGCGCTCCTTTCTTGTGGACTCGCTGGTGCTGCGCGAGGCTGGTGAGAAGAAGGCGCCGGAGGGCAGCCCGCCGCCGCTCTTCCCCTACGCGGTGCCGCCGCCGCACGCCCTGCACGGCCTCTCCCCGGGGGCCTGCCACGCGCGCAAGGCTGGGCTGCTGTGCGTGTGCCCGCTCTGCGTCACCGCCTCCCAGCTGCACGGGCCCCCCGGGCCGCCCGCGCTGCCCCTGCTCAAGGCGTCCTTCCCGCCCTTCGGCTCGCAATACTGCCACGCGCCCCTGGGCCGCCAGCACTCGGCAGTGTCGCCCGGGGTCGCTCATGGCCCCGCCGCCGCTGCCGCCGCCGCCGCGCTCTACCAGACCTCGTACTCGCTCCCCGACCCCAGGCAGTTCCACTGCATCTCCGTGGGTAAGCCGCGTGGGGGGGGCAGGGAGGGGACAGACCAAAGTTAGTCAGGCGGAGATGGGGGATGAGGACCCTGGGCTCCTGGGAGCGATCATGTCGGGCCTCTGAGGGGGACACCCTGGGTAGCGTGTCGCTGGAGAGCTGGGACTGGACCCCGGCAGGGAGGGAGAGGCAGGAAGTCCCGATCCTGGTGGGGACTTCCAGGAGGGAGCGAAGGCTGGGGCGCAAGGCGCTCCGTGAAGGAGTGCGGGGCCCCGTGACTCCTGAAGTACCAGGGTCCCTAGGCTTGGCGAGGACGCCGACCGCGATTAGCAGCGGTGCATTGTGTTGGGGCGAAGGGGTGGGTGAGAGACCAGAATCCCGGGATTCTGACGGCCGCCCACGGGAGGATGGGGCCCAAGGCGCCGAGGTCTGATGGCTTGCGTCTCTGCGCCCCACCCCCTCCAGACAGCAGCTCGAACCCGCTGCCCAGCAGCAAGAGGATGCGTACGGCGTTCACCAGCACGCAGCTGCTAGAGCTGGAGCGCGAGTTCGCCGCCAACATGTACCTGTCCCGCCTGCGCCGCATCGAGATTGCGACCTACCTGAACCTGTCGGAGAAGCAGGTGAAGATCTGGTTCCAGAATCGTCGGGTGAAGCACAAGAAGGAGGGCAAGGGCAGCAACCAGCGCGGCGGCGGCGGCGGCGGCGGCGGCGGGGGCGCGGGTGCGGGCGAGGGCGCACCGCAGGGCTGCAAGTGCGCGTCGCTCTCCTCCGCTAAGTGTTCCGAGGACGACGACGAAGTGCCCATGTCTCCGTCCTCTTCGGGGAAGGATGACCGCGATCTCACGGTCACTCCCTAAGCGCACGCCTCCCCAAGGAGCCCACCCCAGACACTCCCCGCGCGTGGCTCCAAGACTGGTCCTCGGACACGGCACTGTTTCCCAGGCACCCACTGCCTAAGGCGGTCGCACACGGAGGTAGCGCGACTTTGCAGGGGTCTTCCGTCCTGGGAAGCGTCAAGAGCTTTGCTGATCTGACCTTGGTGTCCCCACCCCAGGGCCCGCGGCTATCCGAAGTGGACTCCCAGCTATGAACACACCGTAAGCGAGCGAATCTTTCTCGGCCGGGCGACACGCGGCCCGGCCCAGCCCAGCGCCTTGCCGGCGGCCGGCGCCTCCTTGCCCGCCAGCTCCAGACTGGCTCAGGCTTCCTCGCTTCCTCGGCTCTTCTCCACCCTGGGCCAAGCTCGGCCTTTCACCTCTAGGGTGCCCATTCGCTCCTCCCTCTTTTTTTTTTTTTTTTTCTGTCTTTCCCTCCCCACCTCTTTGCTGCAGTGATTAACCCACTTCCCCCAACCGCCACACACACTTAGGAACTCCTGGGTTTGGGTGTTTTTCTTTCCCTTTCTCCTCCCCTCCCCGAAGAGCCCCCTTGAAATTCATTGTTCGTCCGTCGACCCCCATCCGACCCTGCTGTGCCCAGGGCTCTTCTCCTACGAGAAAAACTGCCTGTCGGGGAAACCGGTTCACTTTGTCTTGGAGTCGCTATGCCTTTCCCCCAGAGTCCCACTGTCCGCCTCTAAGGATACTTGTCACCCTGCCCCGGCCTAGTCTGTCATTGTAAGGTCTCTGTAATGCCAGAAGATATTTATTTATTTATTTATGTACAAAATTTTAAATAAACTTTTGTTTTTCTTAGAAATCTACATAGCTCTGGATCCCAAGCCAGGTTGGGGCTTCCTGCTGGGGCCGGTCGGAGCTGAGTGATGGAATCCGGTTCCATCCCTCACCTTGCTGCTCACCAGCCCCTCTACACTCTCAGCACCCTCACCCCCGACTCCGTCTTCTGCGCCCACTGGCCGGGTGCGCTCTCAGGTCTCAGTCTGGTTCCGGCAAGGTGCACCCCCGCATTAAAGAATCCAGTCGGAAGAGAAGGACGGGCTCTGCCCGCCCTGTGCCTTTCGTCTTGACCCCTGCAACGCCCCCATCCAGCCTAGGGTTGGGCCCCACTTCCAAGGCCAGCCGGTCGGTTTGCCTGTCCCCACCGCCATCCCCAAGGTCAGGGAGTCGGTGAACTTGGTCCTCTACTGAGCTCGGGTTGATAACTTGTTAGCAATCTTTTTTAAAAAATCTGTCTTACTTGTTAGGGGCAAATTCCCAGCGAAATAGTGCGACCTCCTCTCGGAAAGGTCCTCATGCTTTGCAAATTTCCTTAGCGTGGGCCCTGCTCCCAAGCAGCGGCTTCGGAGGACCCAGAGGATTCTGCGCCCGGGTTTCCCGCGAGGGGTCCCGTGTAGCCGGTGCAGATGGCTCCAAGACCTTACGTTCTCATCTAGTCTTAACAACCCCACAGCCCGCGACGACTTAGAATCCACACTCCAGCCCTCCTGAGGAGATAAGCTGGGGTTTCACGCATTACGCGGAGGAAGAGACTCGGGAGGTTCGCGGGTTCGGCTGCGCGCAAGGCACGCTGCCACCGGAGCCGGGTATTTCTGTTCAGGAAATCGCGAACGGGAAACAGCGGATCCGGATTCTCATGAACCGCCCCCCACTCCAAGACCCCCACCCCACCCCGCCCCGTCCTGGAAGCCTGGGTCACTTCTTTTCCTGCCAGAAATCTCTCCACCACACCCCCCCACACACACGCGCAGCCTGGGGAGAGCCGGACCCCGCGTACTTAAGCAAACACACGCGTCTCTTTCTGAGAAGGGCGCTGGTGTGCTCAGCACACTTGCGGGTCCTTTCTAAAACCTTCGCGCTTTTCCTTTCAGATTAAGTACATGTGGGGCTCACTCTCCAGGTCTCCTAGAGCAGAGGCGGCTGCAATCTGGCTGCCCACAGAGAGGCCAGTCCAGGTTCCTCCTGCAGCTGACCCCCCTGGGTGGTGTCCCAGGCAGAGAAAAGTCTGTCCCATGCGCCTTCCGGCACCCCTGCCCCCCCGCCGTATCCCTATCTGTCTGAACCCCAGTCTCACTGAAGATCGGTTCTCCGCCCTCTCAGGAGGGTACATGGTGCCAGCACAAGCCGAACCCAGGATGCTTTATGGCAGACCGTAAACAGAATAGCAACTAATGTGTTACTATGGATGCTTCTGACGCTCTCCGAGTTTTGCGCGACTGACCGGCTGACCTAAGAGCCCTTGGATAGTGAAGTTTCGATCCCTTAGCTCCAGTGCAACCCACCTGTCTGTCTGCCTTGAAACTCTGGGACCCGGCAGCAGGAAGGTTCCCAGGCCACCGGTCCACCGTGGATCCGGAGGGATCGCTTTGGGCCAGCCCCTTCCCTGGATCATGGGGCAAGGGTGGGGGGAGGGTGCACCTGAGACGGGCTCTCCGGTGGCACACCCCTGGACCAGAACTGATTTAGGAGATAGGTGGGCCAGGGGCCTGGGGGATGGGGTTGGCAAGGGGAGGTGCGTTGCCGAGAGAGACGGAAATGGAGCTTGGAGAGCCGTCAAGAGGCTAAATCGCTCCACCGCGCCGGCACCCCCCCCCCGCCGCCCACCTCAAGCTACCCCCACTCCTTCAGTGTTGGATCCACGCAGGGGCTCCTCCTGTCCCAGTTGCTCTCAGAAGCCGCCCATCCAAGGCTGCGCGCCGGGTCCGCGCGGCTACAGTTCTCACGGGAGGGCTAGCGCGCCTTCCTTCCTCTCGGCTTTCTCTACCCAGGACTTCATTTCCCAGTCATGCTCCCAGAAAACAGGCTTTTTCGCTTGATGGGAATAAACGCAGCCTCCGTGCGGCGGTGCCAGCGGGGACTAAGGCGGCGACGGGGGCGCAGCACGGAAGAGCGAGGACAGGGCTGCGGCGGCGAGCAGGGGCGGCTACCGGCTTCTGAGTCCAACACTTTAGTGTCCAACCCTCCTCACCCTGCGGTCTCTGTCGGCCTCGATCCAGACCGACTCTGCTGCCTGGGTTGGGGAGCCAAAGCACCGTGCGCCTACGGACACGGAGCTTCTTACTTGGGAAGCCAGGATCCAGCCCATTAACCACATTCTATTTTGAGCTGTAATTTGGGATAGCAAGGCAAATTGTGAAATTAAAATCAAACTGAGTTATCAGGATGAAATTTCCTGGAAATTATCATTGAGTGTGAGTAATCCACATACAGACCCCTGGTTTATTTCCCGGACAGCACCTTCCTCATTTCTGTGGTTTAGTGACTAGGAGTCTGGACCCCAGAATCCAAGTGATAGACTTTGCAACTGGTCACTTGGGTGATCTTGGGCAAGCCACTGGTTCTTCCTAAGCCTCAGTTTCTTCACTGGTAAACAGGGATTTTCTTTGCAGGGTTATCATGCACTGTTACAGGACTGAATTCACCTAAAATACTAAGCACGAGGTCTGCCAAGTTTCAATAAATGTTGACTAATCTTGCTGTGGTTGTCACTTTTCCTGCCTATAGTTGTGCCTGGGGCATGCTGAGTTATTTACCGAATGCTGGAAAATGACCACTCTCACACAGGCTGCCATCCAAACCTACCTCTGAGAGGCTGGAGAACATACACAAATGCGAATGTTTCCAGGACTCCCTCAAGTCAGTCTGTCATTCAGAGAACCAGTAATGGCCAGGAACTGCCCAGGCGCTGAGACTCACCTAACTTCAGGGTGAGTCCCTAAGACAGGGACTCTCCACCTGCATTTACACCAGTTTCTCAATTTCCCACTACTGACATTTTGGGCTAAAATATTCTCCCTGTGGGGACTGTCCTGTGCACTGTGAGGTGTTTCACAGCATCTCGGCCTCCACCCACTAGATGCTAGAAGCACTCTTCCCCCTGTGGTGACAAACAAGAATGTCTCCAGACACTGTTCCCAGATGCCCCCTGGGGGGACATTTCTGTCTGAGACCCACTCTTCAGGTTGAGAAGCACTGATTTAGACTGTGTCTTTTCTGCTGACATTAGCCGGTCTGCAGCAGCCAGCACTTGGTAACCTAGCTCCGAGAACTTCTCTCCTTCCTTCATCCATCCCTCACAGAATAGTTGAACCTTCTCCATCGGGGGCTCTGGACTCTGTGCTCAGGAGGGGCTTGAGAGGACCAAGAGGAAAGAGAAGGTGGTGGGGCGTGGGGGGAGAGACCACAGAAGCCTGGGCGCAGGCTGGCCAGCCCTGGATGTCTGGCTTGAAAGGGTGGATCAGTCTGGAGGAGTATTGGGCGAGCGGAGTGGACAGGGCCACTAGGCCTTTCCAAGACCTGTGGACAGTTGGGCTCCCTCTTCAGTTATGTGCACGGGTACCCACAGGACCACACTTTGGGGGGAAGGTGTCAGGAACCCGGGTGGAATCCCCCTCTCTCAAGGACACACACTGACCACCACCACCACCACCAAGGTGGTTCTTCTAGATCACAAACCATAACTGTTTTGCCAGTGTCTGCAAGTCTGAAGCCAGAAAGCAATTCTCCTTGACCTAGACCTCCTGTACCTGGTTCAATACAAGGATCCCTGAGAGTAGTGTTTACTGAGCACAGCATTCACTTTTTCTGAGAAAAGGCCCTGGAAGGGCAAAAAGCAGTAAGTCCATGAGGACATCTAAGAGCAAAAAAAGAGGGTAGAGGTCAGGGGAATGGGTCCCAGAAGTCTCCCTGGCATGGTCAGGGTTGCCTGGGCCATGTGCCCCTGAGACTGCGCTCTGGGGGTGAGTGAGGTCCTGTTGGACAATTCAGAAGCAGACTCACCCATGAAGTGAGGAAGGAGCTGATTCCAGTGGGGCAGTAACCCCACCCACCCAGGGTCTCCCCAGTCTTGTATGTGGTGATCACAGGTGGACTTTTAGTTGTTGTTGTCGTCGCTAAGTTGTGACCAACTCTCTGTGACCCCATGGACTGCAGCATGCCAGGCCTCCCAGTCCCTCACTATCTCCTAGAGTTTGCCCAAGTTCATGTCCTTTGAGTCAGTGATGCCATCCAACCATCTCATCCTCTGCTGCCCTCTTCTCCTTTTCCTTTTTGCTTTTGATCTTACCCAGCATCATGTCTTTTCCAATACTGACATCCTAATAAAGTGTGTGTATGTGTGTGCTTTGGAGATGCTGAAATGAAAGGAAGGTAAAGAAATGTGGAGGAGAACCAGGTCACCCTGAAGTTGGACACCCAGCTTCACGGCATCCTGTCACGATGAACCCAAGCCCTAGTGCTGCTGTGGTAGAACTCTCCCTCGAAATGACCAAGACATTCCAGGCCTCGGTCTTGGCACCTCACAGCCTGGTGCCCAGCCTCTGTCTGTGAGTGAACTTTCCTTCCCAACTCTGGAAGAAGTGCCACCCAAGGCATCTGGTTCAGGCAAGAGTAGGTGAGGGGATAGAGAAGCTTTGGTATATATATACAAGGGACTACTACTCAGCCATGAAAAGGAATGCATTTGAGTCTGTTCTAATGAGGTGGATGGACCCAGAGCCTATCATGCAGAGTGAAGTAAGTCAGAAAGAGGAAAACAAATACTGTGAAGGGGAGAGAGTGAGATGAATGGAGAGAGCAGCACGGATGCATATACACTAATATATGTAAATAGACAGCCACTGAACATTTGCTGTATGACTCAGGGCTCTGTAACAACCTAGAGGGGTGGGAATGGGTAGGAGGTGGTTTTAAAATAGGGAGGTTTTAGAGGGAGGGGACATATGTACACCAATGCTAATTCATGTTGCTATATGGCAGAAATCAAACCAACATTATAAAGCAATTATCAATCAATTAAAAATAAATATAATTCTTTAAAAAAAAAAGAAAGAGTGGGTGAGAAAGGTGCTGTCACAGTCAGGGGACTGGACACGTGTGCTGGGCACAGCTCAGGGCCCTGCAGTGAGGAGCTTCCCCTGCTGGTCTCACTGGACCTCAAGCTTTTGCACCAGGAGAGGAAGGGGCCACTTCAAAAAGCTCCCTGTCCCCAGCGAGGGCCAGAAAGAAGCAGAGGTCTGCTGTCTTATCTCAGATTGGGGCCCCACCTTTACAAGCTCATCTAACCGTAATCACCTCTTCAAAGAGGCAGACATGAGCCACTGAGAATGACAAGCCTGTGAAGACATGTGTGTGTGCTAAGTCGCTTCCGTCGTGTCCGACCCTTTTACAACCCCATGGACTTTTACAACCCCTTTTCCAGGGGATCTTCCTGGCCCAGGGATCGAAACTGTGTCTCATGCAGCTCCTGCATTGGCAGGTGGATTCTTTATCACTGAGCCACTGGGAAACCCCGGTGGGAGGCAAACGGAGGAGAGAGGCCTTGGGAGAAACTGACCCTGCCAACACCTTGATCCAAGACCTCCAGCAGCCGTAATGGAGAGAAGATAAACTGTTGTGAAGCCACACAGTATGTGTGGGGCATTTTGGACGGCAACCCTAGGAGACTAAGACAAATTCTGATTCGGGTGAGGGCTCTCTAGACTCACCCCACCCCCGCTGCTAAAGCAAGGATATAAGAAGAGTGAGGTGCCAAGGGCACTGTGCTGTCAGGCCCCTTGGAGGCGGCTTCCCCCTTGGACACCTGAGGCCCACACCCAATTATGCCACCAACTTTGCACAAATCATGATCTTCCTGGATCTTGGCCTCCTCTTCTCTCAAGTCAGGGGGTACCAGTCACATCAGTGGGGTTTTCCCTTTTTCTGACCAGGACTGTTTCCGTTCTTTCTTTTTTTTATTCTAAATATTTACTTACTTATTTATTTAATTAATTTTGGCTACATTGTGTCTTGGTTGCAGCACATGGAATTTTCACTGTGATGCAGAGGTTTCTCTCTAGTTGCTATGTTGCCTCAGGGACCTTAGTGCCCTGAACAGGGATAGAACCCACATCCCCTGCATTGGAAGGTGGACTCTTAACCACTGGACCACCAGGGAAGTCCCCCTCCGGCACTTTCTAATAAACATCTGGATTTTGTCAAATGTACATTATGAGGGGGGGAGGCACCCACTGAGGCAGACATTCACATATTGAAGGACTTCCCCCACAGCCAGGTGCCCATATTCCACAATATGGAACCCAGCGGGGACCAGATATTTACTGCTGGGCGTAGGCCCTGGACCCAACATTTTCCCCAGAAGTCTGAATTTGGAGGGGAGTGACTCAGAGATGGATGTTTCAGTTAGAGATTATTTCCCATGACTGTGAAGCTAAGAGCCTCTGAGTGATGGCAGATGAACTATGACAGTGGTGGAGGAAACTGTCCAGTGAACCCCAGAAGCCACATCTAAGGAGACTTCCTGGTGGTGAGACCTTGGCTGTCTCTTCCCTCCCTTCCTGCCTGGTTTCCAGGCCGTTTCACGAGCTTTCCCACTGATTCTGTGAACTATAGGATGGCCTTTCACTCAACACCTTTCCCGCTTAGGTAGTGGGAACTTGTTTTTGTTGTCTGCAAATTCAAGAAGCCATGCCACGTCAGAGCTGTTTAGATCCTGCACAGGACCATGACCAGATCTGGGACAAGCGTGACTGCTCCGTCCCTGGGACAGTCTCAGCCTCTGACTGGGTGACCAGCACTGCTGCGTGTAGGAGTCCCTGAACCAGGGCTTTTAGGCTGGTGTCCATGCATCCCCCTTGAAGGCACTGGGGCAGTTAGACCTATGTGGATGGTTTCAGAATTCAATGTCCAGGTGTGAGGGCATGAGTCGCAGCTGGTGCATGAACTGGCCTCACCCTGGAGGAGTGCTGGGCTTCCTAGGGGGGCAGCAGGGGTGGCGGCGGCCCCTCCCACTTTCACTCGGGACATGACCTCTCCATCTGTCCTGCCTGGCCAGGCCCTCTGAGTTGGCTGTCCCCCTTGGGCACACTCTCATTAAACTGCTCAGTCTGTGGGATGCTTTGCTCCTACCAGGAGCAAATCGGGCAGCTCTCTAAGATGCTCTGTGCTAATTAAGAATGTCCTGGGACTTTTCTGGTGGTCCAGCAGTTAAGACTCCTTGCTCCCAATGCAGGGGACCCCGGGTTCAATCCTTGGTCTGGGAACTAGATCCCTCAAGCTGCAGCTAAGACCCAGCACAGCCAAATAAATAAAAGTACTTTTTTTTTTAATGTTGTAGAGGCACTCAATAACTCTACTCATCACAGTCCTTTTTATCATGTGTGTCAGAAACTGACTTCAAGTTACTTTAGGCTAAAAAGTATCTTGTTGGTTCACCAAACCAAGTAAGTTCCTAGAGAGTGCAGCTGTCCTCAGGGTCTCCAGAGACATGACAACCTTAGGAGACAGCTCACCCTCTCCCCTGTCCTTGGCTTTGCAACTCTCTGGCCACTAGGTTCCCTCCTTTCCTGCTGCGGAGGTTCTGTCCTTGCAGGTGGGAGTGTGGGGCTGGGAGCAGGCAAAATGGGGCAATGGCCACAGCCAGCTCCAGGCTCGCCTAATCCCAGCTAAATGGCACTTCTCCTGCCCAGAGTCCTATGATGACAGCCAGAGTGGCGGCAGGGGTTGTCCAAGGTGGCTCTGCTCGGACCATGTGTCAGTCCTGTGGCTGTGGGCAGGGATGGCGTCAGGTGGATCCTGTGACAGGGGTAGGGAAATGGGGCTCGTTAACATTGTCTGTTGAGGCAAACAGCCTGATTACCTATTCCACACAACTACGGGCTCTCAGACAACACGGCCTCCCTCGCCTACCAAGTCCAAGGGCCAAGCCTAGTGCCTGCAGAAGTGATTTCAAAAATAAAACAAGAGACCACTTTAAAAAGTTACCTTGGATACAAAATCTGACTTTTTCCTACACAATACATTCCTATCTGGCTTTCCTCAGGGACTCTTACATTGCTTTCCACCAGGGACAGGAAGGCAGAAGGGTCTCCTGTTCCACTCTCCAAGCCCAGCCCCACTCCTGAGAGCTTGCAGGATTACCAACTCCCATCGCTTTTGCTTTTTACTGTTACAGTCTCAACACTGAAAACTGCACGCACTTATGTGTGTTTCTGTCACCCATGCTGCGATGCCCAGTGCCCCGAGAGGAATGCAAAGGGATTCCGGCTGTGAGAAAGCCGACCAGTGTTAAACACTCTCTGAGCCTGGCTCCCTCTCTGCTGGACTCTCACAGCCTCTGATCTATCTCTGCCCTGCAATTTCTCTTCATAACCTTGGCCCAGCACACCAAACCTAATATTACACACACTGGGTAACTGCAACCCCCCTGGCCCACCAGCATCTTTTAATTAAAATGTTAATTAAATATCAACCCCACTTCAGCCCAGAAAGAAGGGTTTAAACTCTAAAAGGATTCTGAAATTCTTTCATCAACTTAAGGCATTTTGGGGATACGGTTTGTATGAAAGATGCTTCAGAAAATGAAGTTGTCATGTATTGTACGTATAAATAAACCTTTAAGCTCCCTGGCAGAACCCAAGCTCAGTGGGGCTGGAAAAGCATTCTGGGTATTGGCATGCAAATGAGCATGTCAACAGTGGTTACGGGGCACCTCGGAGCGGTAAACAAGCCGATTGTCATGGGAAATGTAGTCGGTGCTGCTCTGTTTGAAACTGTTTTGCAAATCCCTTGTTTGGTTAGATTTCTGAACGTCGAGTTTGTGAACTCAATAATACAGCTTAATACCAAATTCCCAGTCACACCGTCTTTAGACGCCTGACAGCACCACGCATACCATAAAGGGCCGCACAAGCCGGCGTGCCCAATCAGCCCTGGAATGCACACATGGAAGGCCGAAGGGAGATGTTGGCCGCCATCGGAACAGGACCAGCGTGAAGACGGGTGGGCGCAGGGACCCCTCGATCAGCGATTGGGGGCGGGGAGGACGGTGTGCCAACACTCCACCCCTGGCTGCACCATGCCTCGGCCCAGGCTCACTTTCTCTGGAGCTGTTCCTTCTCCGTTCCCCACTGGCCAACCCCTTCCTCAGCCTCCTCTGGGAAGCCTCCCAGGGCTTCCTGGGGGTGGGACCAGCCATCCGACTCAGGAAGGGTCCATCTCATTCCCTCAACGGTGTGTCAGGGCGTTTTCCCTGCTGGGCCTTGCTGGGCTCTGAGCTAGCGAACCGCTCTCAGTGTCTGCCCCCCACTGTGGCTCCCCACCTAAGCGGTGCTCCTCAAGGCAAGACACTGGGTCGCACCCCTCCGAGTCCCCCGTTCCGTGCCTCTGCTGCTGCAGCCTGGCCTCTGCACTTCCCCGCTGGCCCCCTGCTTGCCAGGAGAAGGGCACTGCTCCCGCGCCAACTCCCTGCCCATCGTTCCCTCCAAACCCATGCCTAGGCCTTTGTCAGTGACCTCAGAACCCACTCCTCTGAAGAGCCCCCTGTCCAGAAGGCCAGCCCTGAAGACTCCTTAGCTGGAAAAGGACATCCGCCCCCCAGCAGTCATCTGACAGCCTGTGATCTCAGGAGCAAGCATGTGTGGTGGGGGGTGGGCAGCCCACAGGGGGAGCAGCTGCCTAGTGAAACCCCGACTGACTGTGGTGCCCCAAGGCACCAGGATGGAAGCAGGCCATGCTGCCCTTGTGGGGTACAGGTTTGGTCATAGAGCCGAAACTGTCGTGCACAGTCTCATTCAGAGACAACTGAGGTCCCTGTCTGAATCTGCCTCCACATCTGAGTGTCTCCACTCCCATCGCCCACTGTGATGAGGTGAACGGTATCCCCCCAAATTCACAGGTGGCAGCTCTGACCCCCGAGGGCTCGGAAGGTGGCTGTATTTGGAGTGAGGGCCTTGACAGAGGTGATGAAGTTAAAAACAAGGCTGTGAGTGCAGCCCCTAACCCATCCTGACTGGGGTTCTTATTAGAAGAGGAAATCTGGGTGCAGACACACCACACCCACAGTGGACAAGCCATGTGGACACAGTGGGAAGGCACCACCTGCAAGACAAGAACAGAGGCCTCGGGAGGAGCCAGCCCTGCCAACCCCCGATCTCGGACCCCCAGCCTCCAGACTGGGAGGACATAAACGTCTGCTGCTTAAGCCCCTCAGCCTGAGGTGCTCCGTCCGGGCAGCCTGAGCCACGAAGACACCCAGCACACATGCACCTCTTCTCTTCATGCAGAGAAGAGACAGAACAGAAAAGCAGAAGGATACGGTAGACCTGAAAAGCACTATGAACCAATTCAACATAATTAAGATTTATACAGTTTTCACACAACAACAGGATGCAAATTCTATTCCAGTTCCCATAGACTGTGGAAACTGGAGACACTGTAACATATCCAAGGCCATAAAACAAGGTGCAAAAATTTCATGGTCTGAAAACTAGAGATACCAAGGGAACATTTCACACCAAGATGGGCACAATAAAGGATGGAAATGGTACGGACCTACCAGAAGTAGGAGATATTAAGAGGTGGCAAGAATACACAGAAGAACTATACAAAAAAGATCTTCATGACCCCGATAACCATGACAATGTGATCACTCACCTAGAGCCAGATATCCTGGAATGCAAAGTCAAGTGGGCCTTAGGAAACATCACTATCAACAAAGCTAGTGAAGGTAATGGAATTCCAGTTGAGCTATTTCAAATCCTAAAAGATGATGCTGTGAAAGTGCTGAACTCAATATGCCAGCAAATTTGGAAAACTCAGCAGTGGCCACAGGACTGAAAAAGGTCAGTTTTCATTCCAATCCCAAAGAAGGGCAATGCCAAAGAATGTTCAGACTACCGCACAATTGCACTCATCTCACATGAGAGCAAAGTAATGCTCAAAATTCTCCAAGTAAAGCTGCAACAGTACGTGAACTGTGAACTTCCAGATGTTCAAGCTGGATTTAGAAAAGGCAGAGGAACCAGAGATCAAATTACCCGCATCTGTTGGATCATAGAAAAAGCAAGAGAATTCCAGAAAAACATTTGCTTTATTGACTATGTCAAAGCCTTTGACTGTGTAGATCACAACAGACTGTGGAATTTTCTTCAAGAGATGTGACTACCAGACCACCTTACATGAAGCACAAGCTGGAATCAAGATTGCCAGGGGCAATATAAATAACCTCAGATACGCAGGTGATACCACCCTTATGGCAGAAAGTGAAAAAGAACTGAAGAGCCTCTTGATGAAAGTAAAAGAGGAGAGTGAAAAAGTTGGCTTAATAACTCAACATTCAAAAAACTAAGATCATGGCATCTGGTCCCATCATTTCATCGCAAATATATGGAGAAACAATGGAAACAGTGACAGACTTTTTTTTCTTGGGCTCCAAAATCACTGCAGATGGTGACTGTAGCCATAAAATTAAAAGACGCTTGCTCCTTGGAAGAAAAACTATGACCGACCTAGACAGCATATTAAGCAGCAGAGACATTACTTTACCAACAAAGGTCCATCTAATCAAAGCTATGGTTTTTCCAATAGTCATGTATGGATGTGAGAGTTGGACCATAAAGAAAGCTGAGCGCCAAAGAATTGATGTTTTTAAACTATGATGTTGGAGAAGACACTTGAGAGTCTCTTGGACTGCAAGGAGATCCAACCAGTCCATCCTAAAGGAAAACAGTCCTGAATATTCATTGGAAGGACTATTGCTGAAGCTGAATCTCTAATACTTTGGCCACCTGATGCAAAGAACTGACTCATTGGAAAAGACCTTGATGCTGGGAAAGATTGAAGGCAGGAGGAGAAGGGGGCATAGAGAATGAGATGGTTGGATGGCATCACTGACTCGACGAACATGAGTTTGAGTAGGCTCTGGGAGTTGGTGATGGAAAAGAAGCCTGGCATGCTGCAATCCATGGGGTCACAAAGAGTCAAACATGACTGAGCCACTGAACTGAACAGACTGAAAGGTATTGAAATCTTACAGCATCTGTTCTCTTATCACTGTGAAATCTAATCCTCAGCCAGATGTGGGAGTTCTGACAAGGCTGCCTGGGTGTGAAACGCCACACAAGCTGTCCCTCCTGGAGTGTGTGGCCCCTCCCAGGAGTGCCCAGGCAAGGCCAGATAGCCACGGGGAGCTCTAGTGCCTCTACAAAACTCCCCCACCAACTCAGACCCCCTGCCCTGATCATGCAACTGCTTCCTCAAGGACCTGCTGAGCACGATTAGTCTATGTATCAGGTAACAGTGAGAAAAACTATCCTGAGAGGAAGCTTACATCTGAGAGGGGGACAAAGACTGTAAGCAAATCACCACGAATTAGAGAAAAAGCCACAGTCCAGTGAAGAAAGCAGAAGAGAAAAACTTGACTAGGACTGAGAGGGACCTGAAATCTTGAGGATGGAGAGGAGTAAACTAGGCCAAGGTCTAGGTGTGGAAGGAAGTCACACCACGGGCAGCCCGTGCAAAGGACCTGGGGTCACAAGGCACAAGGCTCTCTGCCAGAAGCAGGAGGCCCAGGGATGAGAGAGCAAAGGGCAGGTATGCACCTAGTACTGAACCTGGTTCGCTGGATTAGGCTTAAGGGTTTTGTTCTAAGAGCAGTGGAGGGACTTCCCTGGTGGTCCAGTGCTTCAGAGTCCGCCTTGCAATGTGGGGGATGCAGGTTTGTTCAGGAAGCTCCCACATGTTGCAGCACAACTGAGCCTTCATGCCGCAACTACGGAGCCTGCACTCCACAACTAGAGTCTGTGTGCTGCAATGAAGGATCTTACATGACGCAACTAAGACCAAATGCAGCAAACAAATAAATAAAACAATTTTAAAAAAGAGCAGTGGAACCCATTGTAGAGTTTTAAGCAAAGGCTTGACTCAATCACACCTGTCTTTTGAAGGGTTCGCCTTGGCTGCAGCACGGAAAACTGATGGGAGGGAGGCAAGAGTCTTTGGGGGAAACCAGCAGGTGTTGTCGAGACTTCTCGCCATTCTTGCAGGTACAAACCTGGACAAAAACAAAATCACCTCCCACGTGACCTGAAGGTCCTAGCAAAGGGCCCCTTCTCTCTGTCCAGAAAGTTCTCTCTCATCTGCCTGCTTCAGAGCTAGGTTCTTCCATGAAAGACCTGCTCTTTCAAGTCAAAGCCGGGAGCCCTGGTACATGCAAACGTTCCTGCAGGACAACGCCAGCCTGCACGGCTAGCTTGGACAAGTTACCAGAAATGAGCACAGTGGACAAGCACTTGCCAGGAAGGCAGGATCTCAGAACCAAGGCTTACCTGGGCCAATGCTAGACCAGGCTCGGCTGTGGGAGGCAGGAGAGAGTTCCAGAGAGCAGGGAGCATGGGCGGTGCAGCCAGGAGGAGAAAGGGGTTGAATCTTTCATCTCTCAAGCTCTTTACTACTATTATCTCTGTTTCACACATAAGCTTCAATTCAGAGAAGCTGAGCAACTTGCCTCAGGTCATCACACAACCCAGAGCTGTTAAGAGTCAGGACACAGACGGGTGCCCTAGGTCTGAGTCTGTGTCCACCTCAACCACAGTTCTTGGGAGCCCCGTCTGGAGAATCCAGGCAGTGGCCCCATGGAGGATGAGCGTGAGGACCACCCCAAACCATTGGCAAGGGACTGGCACACGGGAAAGTGCAATGAACACTCATTAAATGAATCCCCCATCATCACAGGGGAAACCATGTGCACTTGCTTTGTAAACAGTAAAATCCTGGATCTTCAGGGGAGTTTGAACGGCTTCAGTCTCTTTAATGGAAAAAGTTCCTCAAATGTATTAGTGTTACTTGCTCAGTCATGTCCAACTCTTTGCAACCCCATGGACTGTAGCCTGCCAGGCTCCTCTGTCCATGCGATTTCCCAGGCAAGAATACTGGAGTGGGTTGCCATTTCCTTCTCCAGGTGACCTTCCTGACCCAGGGATCAAACCCTCAAATCTACTTCTCCTGCATTGGCAGGCAGATTCTTTACCACTGAGCCACCAGGGAAGCCCTCAAATGTGCCCACTGAAAGGCAAACACAACTGTCTGGACCTGTATCTCAGCCCTAAAACCTTTTAAACCCACACACATTCACCAAACACACTCTACCATGTTCCTTCAATGTAACAGACCAGTGGTTTAAAAGATATATCAATAACAAGGTCACTGCTTTCAGACCAGTGGCTGAAAGAAGCCCCCAAAGCAATAAATATACAAAATACAGAAATGGGTGTGTTCCAAAGAATATGGGAGTTATGGAGGAGCCATTTTCAGTAGAGTGATCAGAGAAGCCTTTGCCAAGAAGGAACGTCCACTGGAAACTTGAATAATGAGCAGGAGATGGAGGTGGCAAGAGCTGGAAGAGGGACATTCCACGTGGAAAGCCCAGAGTGTGCAAAGGCCTCGGGCAGAGAGAGTCCTGAGCAGTGCTAGGTAGAGAAAGAAGGTTAATCTAGCAAGGGGCAGAGAGGGTCTCCAGCTGGAAAGCAGGATGAGGTCACATGACAAGGAGACTTAAGAGCAGGTAAGAGAGTTAGATTTTATTTTTTTAATTTATTTTTCATATTCTTTCTTTGGTCTATGATGTTGTTGTTGTTCAGTTGCTAAGTCATGTCCAACTCTTGGTGACCCCATGAACGGCAGCACACCAGGCTTCCCTGTCCTTCACTATTTCCCAGAGTTTCCTCAAACTCATGTCCATTGAGTCAGTGATGCCATCCAACCATCTCATTCTCTGTGCCCCCTTCTCCTCCTGCCTTCAATCTTTCCCAGCATCAAGGTCTTTTCCAATGAGTTGCCTCTTCACATCATGTGGACAAAGTATTGGTGTTTCAGCTTCAGTCCTTTCAGTGACTATTCGGGGTTGATTTCCTTTAGGATGGACTGGTTTGATCTCCTTGCAGTCCAAGGGACTCTCAAGAGTCTTCTCCAACACCACAGTTCAAAAGCATCAATTCTTCAGAGATCAGACTTCCTTATGGTCCAGCTCTCACATCTGTACATGACTACTGGAAAAACCATTAATACAGTTGTTCCATATAAAGTTCTAACTGTTCCTTCTGGACCTACATACAGGTTTCTCAGGAGACGGGTAAGGTGGTCTGGTATTCCCATCTCCTTAAGAATTTTCCACAGTTTGTTGTGATCCACAATAGTCAAAGGCTTTAGCATAGTCAATGAGGCAGATGTTTTTCTGGAATCCTTTGCTTTCTCTATGATCCAAAAAATGTTGGCAATTTGATTTCTGGTTTCTCTGCATTTTCTAAATCTACCTTGTACATCTGGAATTTCTTGGTTCACATACTGCTGAAGCCTAGCTTGAAGGATTTTGAGCATAATCTTCTTAGCATGCAAAATGAACACAATTGTCCAGTAGTTTGAACATTCTTTGGCATTGCCCTTCTTTGGGATTGGAATGAAAACTGACCTTTTCCAGTCCTGTGGCCACTGCTGAGTTTTCCAAATTTGCTGGCATATTGAGTGCAGCACTTTGGCAGCATCATCCTATAGGATTTGAAATAGCTCAGCTGCAATTCCATCACCTCCACTAGCTCTGGTTGTTGCAGTGCTTCCTAAGGCCCACTTGACTTTACACTCCAGGATGTCTGGCTCAAGATGAGTGACCACACCATCATGGTTGGTTATCTGGGTCTTTAAGACCTTTTTGTATAGCTCTTCTGTGTATTCTTGCCACTTGATCTTAATCTCTTCTGCCTCTGTTAGGTCTTTACCATTTCTGTCCTTTATCATGCCCATCTTTGCATGAAATCTTCCCTTGATCTCTCAAATTTTCTTGAAGAAATCTCTAGTCTTTCCCATTCTATTGTTTTCCTCTACTTCTTTGCATTGTTCATTGAAGAAGGCCTTCTTGTCTCTCCTTGCTATTCTCTGGAACTCTGCATTTGGTTGAGCATATCCTTCCCTTTTGCCCTTCATGGATCTGTGATGATCTTTTATCTATTTACTTTTTGCCTTAAGGCATGTGGGATCTTAATTCCCCAACCAGGGATTGAACCAGTGCCCTGTGCATTGGAAGCATGGACTCTTAACCACTGGACCACCAGAGACGTCTCCATTGGCTTGTTCTTAGGAAGGGAGTGAAATCTTCATATTCGTGTTTCTGAAAGGCTGCTCTGAGGACAGAGTGTAGGACAACTAAATTAGAAGGAGGGTGACCAGTTAAGGGACAGATGATGTTGGGATTGCAGGGCAGAGCTAGAGGAAGAGGGGCTGGAGAGGGCTGTGAAGGGGCAGTGTGGTGACAGGATGTGCTTGGGGGGTGAAGACATGAGAACAGGAACAGAATACTGAGTGATGAATGGATTTCTGGCCTGAGCCGCCGGATGAATGGTCCCATGGATGGGGGCGGGGGGCGGTGTCTATCTTCCAAGGGCTCTGCTTTGGCCATGTTATACCGACAAACCCCAACACACGTCCGAGTAGAGAGTCTAAGTAGACAGCTGGCACAGGCATTCACAGCGCAGTCAGCAGAAAGGAAAGGAAATAAGAACAAAAAGGGAAGAGAGATTCTGGGATGAGAGGGAGCTGGTAGGAGAAGGAACGTAGTTGTTCACAAGGACAATCTTGCCTCCTGTTACAACTTCCAGCTCAACCGCATCCCTACAGATACTTGTGGTGTGCTGGGCGCCACACAGGGTGCTGAGTAGTCAACAGAAAACTGGACAGGCAGAGCCCTGCCCTTGGTCAGCTCATGCTCCAGGGGAGCAGTGGGCACCAAACACGTGAGCAGGCATGAACAAGAAGAACCTTCCTCCACAAACAAGGAGGAAGAGGACACGGTGAGGGGGCACTGGGTGCAGATGCAGCTCAGGAGTCTGAGCTCAGACCTGAAGGATGACAAGGACAGGCCTTGGAGCTAAACCGCAAAGGGCACGGGGCCTACTGGAGCAGGAGGAAGGCCAGCGGGAGGTAGACCAACTGTGACTGCAGGCGTCTGCCAGGCCACGGACGCAGTGTCTCCTGGGCCGGGAGAAGGACTGGAGCTCCTGCCTGTAGAACAGGAAGCTGTAGAAGGTTAAGCAGGGACACACCTGGACCAGGCATCAGACATGAGGCTCTGGCTGTAAAATATAGGCTGAACTGAGTCGGGGAGAGTGACGGGGAGATAGCTGACCCATTGGGGAGTGGGCGAGGCTTGGTCTATGCTGGCTGTGGGGGTGTGAGCAGCAATGGCTCAGATGTGTTTTGGAAGCTGAGCTGACTGGCCATAAGCAATGTGAGATGCCAATTTGAGAGTCACAAGAAAAGTCAGTCTGGACCCTGGACTGAGTGAGGTGGAGAATAGGACAGAGGATGGGAAGCCGAAAAGCTCCCAGTGCCTGGAGCCCACAGAGGCCATGGAAAGGATCGGGGAGGGGAGCTCAAGCCTTCTGTGGGGATCGCAACCTCAGCCCTGTTAGTACAGCGGTTGGGGGCTGCTCTGCACACTGCAGGACTCTCCACAGCACCTCGACCTCAAGCCCCAGATGCCATAGCACCTCCTCCCTGAGTTGTGACCATCAGAATGCCTCCAGACACAGCCAAATGTCCCTTGGGGGCAAAGTCACTTCTGGCTAAGAAACCTTAGTTGGCGAGAAAGAGGGGGCATCTAGAGCGGTTGACACACCTGCAGGTGGAGAATATGGGCTCAGGTCAGAACACCCCGGGCTCTGCACCTTGCCTACCTCCATGGGCAGTGGACCGGGTTTATCTGTGAGACAAGGAGAGGGGTGCCACCTTGCTCAGAGGGGAGAGGGACACACCAACACACTTAGACTCAAGCCTGGCACGTTGTTAACAGGTGGTGGTGGTGTTTAATCGCTAAGTCCTGTCTGACTCTTTGCAACACCATGGACTGCAGACTTCCCCGCCTTTCACCATCTCCCGGAGCTTGCTCAAACTCATGTCCATCAAGTCGGTGATGCCATCCAACCATCTCACCCTCTGTCACCCTCTTCTCCTCCTGCCCTCCATCTTTCCCAGCATCAGGGTCTTTTCCAATGAGTTGGCTCTTCATATCAGGTGGTCAAGTTAGTAAGTTATATCACAAAGTGCTGTGATGGGGAAGAACTAGGAGTGTGTACACACACATCACACACACACACACATCACACCAGACACATACTACACACACAGACACACCTCACACACACACACCTCACACATCACAGACATGCACACGTGCACACGCAGGCACTGCAGGGGTCCCTGGCCCAGCCGTGGACGCTCCGGGCCAGCACCTGCAGGAGGAAGCCTCATCACCACTGAGCCCTGGATGGGGGTCAGCACTCAGCAGGGAAAGGTCTTTGGTACCCAGGATGGGGAGTCCCAGGAAGAGGGACGAGTAGAAAATGTCCACGGCACCAGAAAGAGAGGTTGGCACTTACAGGAAGTGACAGGTGGCTTAGCATGAGGATAGGCCAAAGAACACCCTCGGGCTGTGGGGCACTGGGGTTGGAGGCAGAGAAACGAGGAGAAACATGGCCCAAGAGAGAAGCTGGATACCACGCACAGGGCATCACTGAGTCGATGAGAAGCCACTCGATGTCAGACTGACCCACGACTTGAGAGCATGAAGGATGGTCCTGGCAGGGAACAGACGGAGGGGCTGAGTCTCCGTGATGACCTTCGCTCCTGGTGTCGCCTGACCCAGCAGGCAACCCCTCCCTGTCTCTGTGGCTGACCCTCCTCTGCTTAGCCAGCCCTTCTCCCACCCTGGAACTTTCTCCTTCCTTTACACTCTTTTCAGCCCCTGACTTTAAAAGCCATCATGCTCCAAAGTGAGTCATTTATTCATTCAACCAACCCCGAGACAGTTATTTGTCCGAGACAGTTATTTGTCAGGCATTGTTCCCAGCGCTCAGGTTACCACAGTGAACGAGAGAGCCAACACTCCTGCCCTCCTGGAGTCCTTGTCCTAGTGCAAGAAGATGGGCAATAAACAATAAACATAAAAAATAAGTTGTCTGAGTGGAGGGGAGGGTGTGGAGAAAAGGGAACCCTCCTACAATGTTGGTGGGAAGAGAAGTTGGTGCAAGACTATGGAGAACAGCAAGGAGGTTCCTCAAGAAATTAAAAATAGAGTTACAGCAGAATTCTGCAATCCCACACCTGGGCATATATCCGGACAAAACTATAATTTGAAAAGACACATCCACCCCTGTGTTCACATCAGCACTATTCACAATAGCCAAGACATGGAAACAATCTAAATGTCCTTTGATGGATGAATGGATAAAGATGTGGTACACACACAATGGAATACTACTTAGCCATAAACAAGAACAAAATAATATCATCTGCAGCAAAGTATATGGACCTGGAAATTATCATACTAAGTGAAGTAAGCCAGACAGAGAAAGATAAATATCATATGATATCACTTCCACATGGAAACTCA
Source organism: Antilocapra americana (assembly GCA_007570785.1). NCBI lineage: Eukaryota > Metazoa > Chordata > Mammalia > Artiodactyla > Antilocapridae > Antilocapra > Antilocapra americana. Next base: position 33,384,802 of record ML663566.1, read on the forward strand.
AATGCGACACAAATAAACATGACTATGAAACAGAAACAGACTCACAGACATAGAGAACAGACTTGAGGTGGCCATGGGAGAGGGTAGGTGTATGGGGGGGGATGGATTGGGAGGTTGGGATTAGCAGATGCAAGCCATTACATACAGGATGGGTTAACAACAAGGTCCTACTGTACAGCATAGGGGACTATATTCAACATCCTGTGATAAACCATAATGGAAAAGAATATGAAAAAGAATGCACATACATATGTATAACTGAGTCACTTTGCTATACAGCAGAAATTAACACCACACTGTAAATCAACTATACTCCAAAAAAGTTAGTTGTTATCTACAATGGATGGTGATGGATGCAGTGAGGGAAATTATAGACTGCTAAGTTCTGAGGGTGAAGGGGAAACCTCCCTGAAGGAAATGTGGGTTTAGGCCTGTGGATCTCAGGGCGGAGGGAGAAGCCAGGGCAGGACCTCTGGCAGGAAAGGAGAATCTGGCAGGGACTGGGGAGTGTAGTGAGAGGATGGGGGCTTCCCAGGAGGTGTTAGGGGTAAAGAACACAGCTGCCAGTGCAGAAGACATAAGAGACTTGGATTTGATCCCTTGGTTGGGAAGATCCCCTGGAGGAGGGCATAGTAACCCACTCCAGTATTCTTGCCTGGAGAATCCCATGGACAGAGGAGCCTGGCAGGCTGCAGTCCATGGGGTCGTAAAGAGTCGGGCATGACTAAGCGACTTAGCATGCACGCAGAGAGAGGACGGGCGGCTCTCATAGGGCTTCACCCCGCCTCTGAGCTGCGGGAACCCCCAGACAGGCTTCCCATCTCAAGAGGCAGCACCACCCACCCTGGCCAGCTGCTCAAGCTGGGAAAGGCCAGGCAGCCCGCATCTCAGCCCCTCGCCCAGCCCGTCATCACACCTGCCATTCCCACCTGCTCTAAGCACACAGAATCTGTTCCTTGTCCTCTGTCCTCACGGCCACCAGCCTCTCTCTGGTCACTGAGATGGCCTCCCCACCAGGCTCCCGGGCTCCACCCCCTGCCAGAACATGCCTGGGATGCAGATTGGGCCTCCTTGGAAGCCTTCCCAGGACTTTATGATTGCTGGACTCCAAATCCCTTTCTGCGGCCTCCCTCTGAGCTCAGTCTGGCCCACCCCTGCCCAGGCTCATCCTCGCCTCTGCTCCCATGCTCCCATGCTCCCCTGCCTTACCCAGTCTGCTCCCACAGTCTCCTCTCTCTTTCCCAGACCCAGACCATTCTTCCCACCTCAGGGCCCCGCACATGCTGTTCCCTCAGCCTGTAACACCCTTCCCAGCATCCCTCCCTCCCTCATCACTTTCTGCAAATCTTTGATCTCAGTTAAAGTGTCCGCTCCCTCCAGGGGTGCTGACAGCCCTGCCCACAGGGCTCCCACTCCCCTTGTTCCCTGTCATTGCTCACATGCTTTCTCATCCTTCTTGAAAGGTTAGTTAGATATTTGTTTGTGTCCATCATGTCCGGTTGCCTGCAGCTTGGAGACACGGTAGGTCTGCCTAATGCACACATACACACACACACACACACAAGCAGCAATGGGACTGTGTGCAGTGAGCACAAGCACCATGCACGTGCTCACACACACACACACACACACACACACACACACACACACACACATCCCTGAAAGTATCAGGGAGCAGGTGCTGTGGTTCCTCTTCAAAATATGGTGGTCTGAGTCTTGGAGACGGAAGAAGTGGGTGGGCTTCAAGATCCTGGAAAAAGTGCATCCTGGTGTCGGCTTGGAAATGCCCCCCAGAACCACCGTGAACTCATCAGGAGACAGCGGGACCACTGGCACCAACCTGGGCATTCCCACAAGATCCAGCCCCTTCACCCATCTGTCTCCTTCCTGCCCCCTGCCCCCAGGCACATTGAACCCATCTGTCCTGCAGGGAAGCGGAAAAGGGGCAGGGGACTCAAATGGGGGTCAGATATTTACATTCCCAGAGTGTGTTTCCTCACAAGACCTAGGAGAGATCTGCACAGCCCTGCTGCTCATTCATCCAACAAACACTTACCGAGCGAACAACACATATCAGCAACCATGCTGAGCATGGACAGTACAGTTCTCAGTTTACAGAAAGCGGAAGACCCCAATACCTCCTGGGGCCTCCACCATGAAGAGAGTCCTTACTGAAAGGCCATGGAGAGTTTAAATAACACAGACAAAATCAAAGTGCTGCCAGCCAAGGGACTTGAGAAAAGGAGGGAGTGTGTAGGGCCCTGCCGGAGGCCACTGTTCAGGTGCAACTGCTCTTACCAGAAGCTTCACTGAGAAGTTCAGTTGCTTCAGTAATATTGGTTAGGCCTCTTCCAGGTACAAGCAGCAGAAGCCCAGTACAGACGGACTTGAGCATGAAAGGGAAAGGAATGCCTTCTGGCACAGCTATACCCAGGCGCTCATGGTAATGACATCAGACGCCTGTCTCTCTTAGCTTGTTTTTCTCTGAGTTGGCTTCATTCTTGGGCCCTGAGGATGCAATCAACAGGGGCCCTGTTCTAAATCCTGGGGATGCAGTAAATAAGACAAAATGCCCTGCCCTCATGGAGCTCATCATAGAGCAGGCTATTTATACTCAGCAGCAAAGGAGACCACCAAACTTTCTAGGCTCACATCTTACTAGCTTAGCAAGCCCAGTTCAGTTCAGTTCAGTCGCTCAGTCATGTCCGACTCTTTGTGACCCCATGGACTGCGTATGCCAGGCCTCCCTGTCCATCACCAATTCCCAGAGTTTATTCAAACTCATGTCCATTGAGACGGCGATGCCATCCAACCATCTCATCCTCTGTGATCCCCTTCTACCCCCGCCTTCTATCTTTCCCAGCATCAGCGTCTTTTCTAATGAGTCAAGACCACTGGGGAACAAATTACCTCCAGCGAAAATCCTTGGATGCAATTGATCAGTTCAGATTTGTCATGTGTTTCCCCAGCTTGTCCATCAACGGGGGAGGCAGTGCTCTGTTTGATGAGCCTGGGATCTGTAGACTGAGGGTGGGGCAGAAGTGGGTTCACCTGTGAGAGTGGATGTGGCCTTACCAGATACTACTCAAAAGAGGACAGTGGGGCTCTGGATAGCAGAGGTCATCAATTAAAAGCAGACACAGCTGTATCGTCAACATGAAGCAAAGCAGAAGACACTAGAAATCCCTGGGAAGCTGTCAGGAGAGTGCTTAGCGAGGCGGGGCCAGGGGATATGCATCCCCGGTGACATGCATCCCCGGTGACTCTGAGGGAAACCAGTGCCTTTAGGCCATCATGCAACAGAGCTCATGTAGAAAACTCCAGAATTGCAGAAAAAGCATGATTTGGAAGTCAGGTAAATCATTCAGACCTCCTGCCTTCAGAGCTGTGTTACTCCCTTGGGCAAGTACTTCACATCCATGACCCATGGTTTCCTCTGTGAAAGGGGGCTGAACACATCTGTTTCATAAAGTTGCCATAAAAGTTAAGTCACGAGACTTCCCCTGATGGCTCAGTGGCAAAGAATCCGCCTGCCAGTACAGAAGACACGGGTTTGATCCCTGATCTGGGAAGATCCCACGTGCCCCGGAGCACCACAACTCTTGAGTCTGTGCCCTAGAGCCCGGGACCGCACCTACTGAAGCCTGAACACCCTAGAGCCCGTGCTCTGCAGCAAGAGAAGCCAACAATGAGAATCCCGTGCACCCAAACTAGAGAGTAGCCCTCGGTCACCCCAACTAGAGAAAAGCCTGCACAGAAATGAAGACCCAGCACAGCCAAAAATATATAAATCCTTTTTTTAAAAAGTTAGAAAATATACACAACCACCTGTATATAAGCTCAGGGGTGGGAGGTGGTGGGGCAGCAAGCTCTGCCCCAAACAGCTTGGAGGTACCAGGGGAGGTGGGGGTGTGTGTGTCGCCTTTTCTCCCCAGAAGGACTCAGCCTCTTTGCAGAGCAGTGCCTGGAACTGTCTCTCAGGATCACGTCTCCATCCTAGCTGGGCCCATCACCCCATCGCCAGTCAAACGCCATCTGGGCTAGCTCTATCCATCCACCTTCTGCCTCTGGAACAGAGCCCCAGTGCTCCTGGAATGGGATGCGCTTTGGTTTAGAGGTATCCCATTGGAGAATAAGGACCTTTGTGGTCCCTGATCTCCGTGAGAAGCCCCTCATTCAGAGAGGTCAAAGCCAGTTCCTAGTGCCTCGTACCGACAGAACAGGGGGAAGGCAAATGCCAGGAGGAGTGCTTCGCCTACATCTTCCCTGGACGATTCTCTTCAAGGGAGTGGGCATAAGCAATGGGAAGGAGCCCCGCCCCTTCCTGGGGAGCCAAGAGGACACGTAGGGAGGTGCAAGAATAAGCGCTGGAGCTCTGGGAAGAAGCCGTCTGTCCACTTTCAAATTCTGCTGTGCCCTCTCCCTTCCTGCTGGTGGACGGCGATAGGGAAGGGCAACCTATGCTGCCCACACAGTGTGGCACATGCTCATGGGGGGAGGAGCGACTGGACAGGGTGCCTAGCACCCACCCCATGCACTCTGGCCGAGCAATTGCGCCCCACCTTGTGCGCAGCGCGCCTGGGGTGTGGTGGACTATCAGAGCTGGTCCCTCCTGGTGGGCCCCAGAGGCGTCTGCCCTGCCCCCAAAAGCATGCGATCCCCGCAGGCCATTGCCTCCTCCCTTGGGGGCGCGGTCAGCCACCCAGCTCTCCAGGTTTCGCAGGCCACCCAGCTCTCCAGGTTTCGCAGGCCAGATGCAGGGGAGTTCATTTGGGGATGAAGCACCACCTCCTGGGGGCAGGTGCGCCTGTGCCATGTGGACCTTGAAGGAAAGATCTCTGATGGGAAGGACTAGCTGAATGCACCTTGCTCTCCCACAAGGGAACTGGCTGAGAAAAACCTCAGAACAAAAACCCCAGTGGCCCCCGTGGGCCCTTTTGTTTTCAGTCAAATGCGCAAAGCCAGGTGGTTCCTTTAATATCCCAGAGATTGTCCCCGGGGGCTTCCCTGTGCCATGGGGCGCTGGGTGCTGGGGTGCTGTCTGCATCGCC